>OZ059808.1:3927022-4497259 GCA_964057025.1 Standfussiana lucernea | reverse complement strand
CTTCTTCGAAACAGTGCCAGAATGCAACTGAGCACTAATACCGCACGTATCAATACTATCCACAGGACTTAAACCTAAAGAAGGACCCCCTGCTGCGTTCCCAGCGGACGCGCCGGTAGGGTGTTTTAGACCGGCGCGTAGTGGAGCTGATGTCATCATCTAAAAATAGAATTCATACTTAACAGCTGCTCGAATCAAGCGTAAAAAAAAAAAGCTGCCGCCATATCTTCCGTCAACCAAGTCGCCGGAGCTCCGCCGGCCTTCGGCCTACGCTCCGGTGTCACAAAGTCGAACTTTGAGACAGTTCAACGCCCCCCGATCCCCCACGTGAGACCCTAGTAGCGATGCGATACACGGGAGGCGTTCATAAATAAAACAACTATGAAAGTTAAAAATTATCTGGATTTAATACAGTAAATGTAAAATGAACCTTATACTCTATATTAAACCTAATATTGTACTGGTAATAATAATTCATATCAGTTTGAGGAGGTAAACCTAAGGCATCAAATCCCATATATGCTTTACCAGCATGACTACCATTAACAACATCAGGTGACCCCATTGCAACACACAAATCACCAATACGTTGTTTAGAATTTAATATGGAAGTTTCAACACGCTTTTTACATCTAGGATAATAAACCCACTTTATAAAAGCACCTCTCTTCAACAAAGTCCTCAGTGCTCAGTTGCATTCTGGCACTGTTTCGAAGAAGAAGTCTTTGCGTCCTGGCAATTTATTTTTTCTAACTTTTGATTTAATTGATTATGTTGAAGATTGTAGACAGTCTCTATTAGATTATTTTGAGGACGTGTTAATGTTTGTTATTGGTTTAGAGCAGTCGCATACCTCTAAAAGAGTAAGTTATCATTTGCATTGTTTTTTAGAATTTAATAATGCTATTTTAATTGAAAATTTGCGACAGTATATTGAAGTATTTGCGAATGGTGCTCGTTTTAATTTGCAGGCTTGCAAATCGCGAAAGTCATGTATTAAGTATTGTTCTAAGGAGGATTCTTTTTGTCTGTATAATTGTAAAGAGTCCGATTTGCATTTTAATATGAGGGTCCGGCTTTGGGCTAGGCGTACTTCGAAGTTTCGATTTGATGATCCTTTTGTTATTGAGCATCGATTTTGTTATCGCTTTTTACAAAAAGTATTTTCTGATATTAAAGAACCTGTTGTTGATGTTCGCTTGCGACCAATATATGAGTGTTATGGTAATTGGACTATGGAGGTGTGTATGTGGTGGAATGATTATCTGAAAACAGTTGGTTTTAAACGAAAGCAATTGTATCTTTATGGACCATCGAATGTTGGTAAATCAACGTATGTAGAGTCTGTAATTGGTCGTGTTAATATGAAGTATGTGTTTTATCCAGGTGTGGGTAAGTTTTTTATGCAAGGGTTTCGGGAAGGTTTTCATAAAGTTATTTTATTTGAAGAATTTTCATATATTTTTCATTTTTTGTTTTTTTTTTTTTTGTAGTTTGACTAAATAAATATTATTATTATTATTATTATTATAGCTGCCTGTGTCCTGCTGTTCCCCACTAGATTTTCTTCTTGCAGTATGATATATGAGTGTTAGTCTAGTCGATTCTTAAATTGGTTTATATTCTACCTTTCTTGAAATGAAAAGGTTGTGGGTGTGTATTGTTTATACTGATTTTTTAAATGTTTTTTAGGGTTCCTTGCCGAGAATGGAAAAAACGGAACCCTTTTAGGATCAATTTGTGGTCCGTCCGTCCGTCTGTCTGTGTGTCAAGATCCTTGTTCTCAGGAACGCGTGGAGGTATCAAGCTGGAATTTATATCAAATACTCAGGTCTACTGTCCCTTGGAGCTGTGAAAAAACTTCTAAGCCAACGCAATCAAAAGATACAGCCGTTTAATAGCACAAATAAAGGAAAAATTGCGAAAATCTTAAATTTTTAGATGGTTGTCGTGATGGGTGAACTTTTACTTATATACCTACAGGTTTGTACGGAACCCTCGGTGCGCGAGTCCAACTCGCGCTTGGCCGTTTTTTTATATGGGTATTTGAACCTGATATTTGGGTCTGAAAAACACAATTTATTTATTTTATTTTATTGGTCCAGGGTCTGTCTCGTTGGCCTAGTGGTCAAGTGTTACTACTGATCCATTAAATCCTGGTTTTGTTGCCTGGGTTGGGCAAGTTTTATTGTTTTTTCATCAGCAATTTCTCAATGATTGCGACAGGCTCGTCCCATAACTGGCGAAATGTGGATCCACATTTCGCCTCTACCCAATCTGAATCTAAACTAATATTATAAAGCTGAAGAGATTGTTTGTTTGGTTAAACGCGCTAATGTCAGGAACTACTAGTTCGAATTGAAAAAATATTTTAGTGTTGGATAGCCTATTTATCGAGGAAGCAAACAGATAGCGGGAAGCGATTTTATTTTATACTATGTAGTGATGGAAATAAAAGCAAGATTGAATCCGTTGTCATTGTATTTCCAGACCGTTAGTGACGTTACAGAAGATATTAAAGGCCTACGCACATTTAAAAGCATTGAACGATAACTGTATCGCAACGACACATTTTCACTAATATTATTTACAAACTACAAATAGATCTAAAATAATAATAAAATATGTACAAGTATCTAAATAGGAAAATAATTACAGGGCGTCAAAAAATCGTCCACATCGTTGTCAATAAGAAAAGTGCCCAGAAGGCTGGTAGCATTGCCATTGGATAGAATCATCTTTGGCCCAAAAAAAGGCCAGACCTCTGGTCACGTGAAGAGTCGACTAACCGTTTGGCGATGCTCGAAATACTAGGTGGGCACTCGGACCCCATGGCCCAAGTCGGCAAACGGCTCCACACATAACTACCAATTAAGTTATTGCATTGGCGCCACCCCAGCCTAGCCTACTATTTAATCCTGTTCTAAGGTGATGCGTTTGCGATGTGACTAAGAAACACTAAATTATTTATTACACAGTATGTGCATAAGTTCATAACTGGCTTAAAATATTATGGTCGTAGTATTGATGTCAGTGAGCCCCAAATTAGACAGTTATTCTGTAACTTGGGGCTCAGTTTCATAGGCTCGAGTTGAGGCGATGCTGTGCAGTTTAGTTAACTACGCATTGACCTTAAAGTCGAAAGTCCATTGCTACGTTAGATGGGGACGGAGAAGCTTGCCACGTTTTCTGTGCCGTTCATTTGTTTCCCAGATACCATGGCGAGCCTATTGCTATCAAGCGGGCACAAATTTAGACTCCGAGGCTACTACTGAGAAATCTCTGATGGAAAAAAAATGGGAATCGAACCCAACACCTCATGCTCCTTAAATTGTACACGTTATTACACAAGTGAGTACTCTGCTTTAGTGTATGTGAAACCGTGTTCGTGTTGGCTGGTCGCTCAGTTAATAAGATCGGCTTTTTTATTCTGTCCTGTCGGCTTATAGGTATTCACTCACAATACTTAGCCCTAATTTGTATGTTTACATAATATCAATTCAATTCAAACAAGTTAGGTTATAAGTTCCATGTGGATAATAGGGGGCGAGCCTATTAAGCCATCGACCGGGCACAATTCCAAGGTCCTTGGCTGCCACTGAGATATATCTGATGAAAAATCCCACTAACACTTTGCCCAACCTGGGAAGTGAACCCAGGACCGCGTGTTCAGCAGTCGCGCTTGAGACCACTAGACCAATAAGGCAGTCAACTGAAAAAAACCCAATGAATAAACACAATAACACTTAGCCCCACCCGGGAAACGAACTCCTTACGCTCAGCAGCCGTGCTCTTGACCACGACACCAACGCAACGGGGTATTAACAGATAATACAGGATGGAAGTAACAACGACGCATCGACGTCGAAAACGGTTACCCACGTATTCAGTACCTACATCATTCTGAACACACACACACACATACATACATATTTTTATTGTCGTTATTAAAAAAAAAAAATTCAAAATAAAACCGACTTCCAAAAAAAAAAAACAAAAAAAGTGGAAAATAACTTTACTTTCGGAAGTCGGTGACTATTGTTTGTTTCATTGACTTTTTTGGCACCGACTTCCGAAAGTTTTATTTTTCCAAAAAAAGTTCGTTTTTTTGGAAGTCGTTTTTGTTTTGCAAAAAAGTTTTTATTTTACCCTTTTTAGCTATCGTATCACACTCAAATCCTTGTCAAGTATCAATTTCGCAATTTCTTTTACTTGGATGACATATTTTTTCCAGCTATTTTGATTTAAAAACCAAACAACTGAACCGATTTCGATGAAATTTCTATGGGACCAATCGGGAAGTGTATCCTGCCTTTTTTGAAGTCGGTTAAAAAAACCGCTGTTTCCAACAAAACTGCAATACCTACACTGTCCAAATGTATTGTCCAGCAGATATAACGTGATAATCCACAAATAATAGGTTCTTATCTTTCCGGAAAGAAATAAATCCCACTTCTAATTCCAAGCCAATACTCAGAGGACATTACATACAAAGGGTTATTTACCCACTACAGTAGTTAACTCGGCTATGGATGGATATAGCCTCGTGAATATTAATCATAAGCACAATCAATTCACATGAATAAATTAAGTTAAGCACCGTTGACAGATCTGTTCGTAGATAACTTGTAGTGTTTCGATCTGCCATTAACACCTGAAATGGTTGTATTATTCCAGGATTGGGTTATCATTGGACATCAGTAGGGTTGTGTAGGATGTTCGCTTATCTTAAATTATGTTTAATTCGTACTTATTTGAAACCAGTTGATGCCATCGGTTTCGTCCGCGTTGAATTCTATAATAATTGTGCACGTAAAAATCATATTCAAACAATAATGTCATAAAATGATCAGTCAAAAATGCCAACTTCATGGATATTAAAAAAAACTGTATTCCATTTTAATTTGTAGTTCCCCCTTCTAAAAAAAACCTGTATTACATAGTACGTATCTATTTGATGTCCTACGATTTGTGTTCCACACTATTGTAACAAGATTAAGCTACAATGAAATACCCAATGTGGAGTATGTTTTGTGGCTGCAAATTGTTTCATTAAAAAAAATATGGCAAAATTATGATTGTGGAAAATGGAATGAATTCTCATCTTTATGAGGTTGGCTGACGGGGACTGACATCATATTAGCATCATGTAAGAACTGTATTTAAAATAACAACACGTATTTCTGGGGAATTATATCTGTACAAAGAATTAAAACAAAGATGAATGAAAAAGAATACCTATTAATGCCTTCTGAATAAAAAAATAAGTAAAAGAACTCAACAAGAATCCTAGCAAAAAACTTTCCGGAGTTATTTTTAGAAAGAAACATTTCAACGTCTTTCTTCAGAGAGTTTAGTACAATTCTTTTGCTCCATTTGGAGTTTTTGCCTTTTTTATTAAAAACTTCTACATGTTAGGTTGGCACGAGGGCACTTGGCAGTCCCTTGAGAAATGTGGGAGTCTCTAAGGGCATAAGTCGACAACCGGCTAATTTATAAGGGACCGAGATAGTGTAATAATATAACTGTTACGGGCAGATTAACATTGTTTGACTATCTTGTTGGTCTAGTGGCAGACATCGCGACTGCTGAGCATGGTGTCCTGGATTCGATTCACAGGTCGTGCAAAGTGTTATTGGGTTTTTCCATCAGGAATTTCTCAGTAGCAGCCACGGAGTCTAAATTTGTGCACGGTTCATGACAATAGGCTCGCCCCCTATTACATGGGACTTAAACATAACTGGCAAAATGTGTGTATTAGCTTACACCTTTGCCTAACCATTACAGGATTACAGGCGTGATGTTCTGTTATGTAACATTGTTTCAGTCTGTAGTACTGTATGATGTTACAAACTCAGAACGTGTCTGTCCGACTCCTTAAATTTGCTACCAAGGAAGACCATGACCTGAGTTAACACCACGTTCCCGTGGGATACTATCTAACTTCCACGTGAGTGAAACCGCGGGCAAAATCTAGTTTTGTATAAACATTGTTGTTTACCACAAATTATCCATACTTCTACGCTAATATTATAACGAGGTAAAATTTGATTGTAAGTTTGTATTTGTTGGGGATATCTTCGGTTCGGAACTGCTAATCCGATTACGAAAATTCTTTCACTAAAGGGAAGCTACATTATCCTCAAGTGTCATAGGCTACATTTGAATCGTTCCGGTGGGTTCATTTCCATATATAACGGGAGCGGTGCCGCAAGCAAGAGTTTTTTTTTTAGTTAGCCTATTCTGTCCCGCTGCTGTGCAAAGGCCTAACCCAGTCCTTTCCAACTCTCCCGGTGTTTTGCCTTCTCTAGCCAATCAGATAGGAACGATTCCAAATCGTCATGCCAGCGTTTCTTGGGCCTGCCTCGGTGACGACGACTGTCTTCAGGCACCCACTGTGTGACGATTCTGGCCCATCTGTCCTGACTTAACCTGGAAATATGACCCGCCCAGTCCCATTTTAAGGCGCTGTGCATAGTCACACGTTACTGCAGTAGTGAAATTACGCTTCTATAAATAATGGACGTCGCGCATCGGCAAAAGTCGGCCGGTGCACCTTGCAGTAGGCGGGACTACTCGTCCCCTTTTCATCTGCCCCCTCAAATGCATAAAAGTCGTCTATTCAGAGCGTCTTAACCTCGCAGATTTATCGCCAACGTCGCCGATGCCTGTCTTGGAGCGTATTGTGGTGTTGCGCACTCGATCGGTGATTTTGATGCATAAAAGGGTTAGTGTCTAATAATCCGGTGACACGACGTGTGAAACGTTAATAGTATTAGAAAAAACACTACAATACTCCTGCCAGTGTTTTTGTTCCAAGGTATTTATTAAAGTCCTTTTACGCTCGCAATTTCAAGGAAAAAGATTACATATTCTTTTACTAGAAACCACACAAGATATTCGATTTTTTATATTTATTTTAATGCATGAAAATGCTACCTCACTTTAATTCGCGCAGAGGCCGTAGTCGCCCATTTTCGCAGTTACACCATTTAGCTGCAGCGAGCGAAGCTTATCGCAATGCACTGGGCACAGTTCCAAACTTAAACCCAAGATCTACTGGAAATGTTACGAACTCATCTCAATCCATATGGAAAACATAAAGATTAGTAGAACTGTGATTAGCTGAGAAGTACCTAAATAATTTCTGAAGCAAAAAGAGAAAACTTGAAATATTACCGACGACTGAAGGCAGAAGAAGTAACTGACTTTATGACCACATATCATCATAACATCACGCCTGTAATAACTGAAGGGTTAGGCAGAGGTGTTCCTAATTATAGTACACCCACATTTCGCCAGTTACGTTTAAGTCGCATGTAATAGAGAGCGGGGAGTGTATGGTTCAAGATGGCGCTGCTTACAAGGAAAAAATGTATCGTTATGTCAAACTTGGGACATTTATTTGCGTTCTGTGCTACTTGTATCTTTTCACGCCCGAATGACATTGACAGGAGGACGTTGCTCGTAATTTTTTTTGTGAAGAGTACACACATAGCAAGATAGTTGGATGGTTATCGTTTCAGCATTATGTCAAAGAACATGAAGATCTTCGTTTAAATCTAGGCAAACCAGTATGCGCTTTCTTCAACAGTAAGTTTATTTAGTTGTGGGACATCACACAGTACTTTTTACTACATTTCTCTTACATTAATTAGTTAATCAAGAAGTAAACAAGTCCAATTGATTTCCTAACTCCAACAAAATTACGCCACAAGAAAAGTTAAATGAACTTAGTTTTTGTTTCCGTGCTGAAATAGCAAGAGCTAATTGTAAGTTTGTTACGGCAACAATACGTATTAACATATTATGTTAATTTTATAAAGAAAGAAAATCATGGTGTACTTAGTTACTTTTTGTCGCCACACGCAATATTGAGTTGCCTGAGTAATGGCGGTAAATCCCATGATGTATCAAGTGTTATTACTTAGGTTTTTGTGTTACAACTACATTGTAAATACATGATTGACAATTGAACACAAACATGTTCAATTCCAACAGTTTCACTTGTCAGTGCATTCAAATGGATAGATTTGCTCTTGGCCTCTCTCTTCTTATTCGTTCACTTTTGACAGAGTGGTCGTGGTAGTGGGGGGTGGCTTACAACTGCGGTCGTTGCCTTAGCGATCCTTTTCCATCGGTTTCTATTGTCCTGTCAGGTGAGAACTCTGTTTACTCACTCCGTTCCATTAACAGTAACTTGTCATATGCAGGCTAGACAGTCTTTCTCTGAAAGAACTCTGTCATGTTTAGGTACTAGTATTATTTTGAAAGACAAATACCAAGAAAAGTAATGAAAACAACGCTAAAGCTAGTTTAGATATGCCACTACCTATGTATTTGCAATAGCAATTATAAAAATAATTAACCGTTATGAGTGTAAGAAGGGTTTTCTCAAGGTTTGGGCTATTGAATGAGTTCACGCAATGTTATATGGTAAAAAGTATATTGTAATCGGTAAAAACACAGTATATGGCGCAAACCGGTAAAACAATGGATGTTAACAAAATATAAGTCTGAGAGCGTTTCGCAAGCGTATTATGCATTGAATCGATTTGCATGATATTTGTTTTAGTTTACTATGCAAATGTAAGCGTTCATTAGGGTAAATAAATAAACGTGAATATTTGTATCGTATCTAAAGCCTAACGAGCGTAAACCTAGGATATCTAGGTAAAACACTGTACAATGCTGTTCATATATTTTTTTGTTTATGTAACCTTACTATTGTAGCATTTGTTTTCAGACAAAAATTCTAAAAACTGTTGTTTTGGCTTCTGTTGCTCTAATAAAGACCCCCCATGTATATTTTTTTTGTCAATATCTTCAATATACAGACATCGGCCTGTTACAATTTTATTATATGTATATAAACATCACGCCTGGAATTCCCGAAGGGTAAGGCAGAGGTGTACCTATTTGCTCTCCTGAATGTACACACATCAAAAGTGTCTAGGGATCAAGCATTTTTATGCGGATTTCTTGAGATTGAGATGTGGCTTTGTAATAAATTTATGATTTTATAAATTTATATGGATCCTTTTTGGTGCATTTCATAATTTGAATCAGGAACTCTCAATCAAATTCGAGTAAAAGATGAAAATAAGCTGTCAATATTTTCCCTATAAAAACATACAACGCATTGAAGACATTATTAGTGCTACTGTTTCCCTACTACTGATTAAAACCAACGTTATTATGGAGCGGCGACGTCATTTAAGCAGGGAAGAAATGCTCAGAGCCGTGGGAATGATAGAAGCTGGTTCCCGGCAACGTACTGTGGCTTTAGCTCTGAATACAAGTCAGAGTGTTATCAGTCGACTTTGGACACGTTACCGAAGCACTGGTACCGTGGCTGAGTGCCATGGAGGACGGTATCGCTGCACCACACGGAGACAAGACCGATACATTCAAATCTTAACTCGAAGAGCTCCAACAATAACCGCCATGATGTTAGCCGTGAGGCTTCATCACTCTTCAGGGAACTTAATTAGCGACCAAACAGTCAGAAACCGCTTGCATGAAGTGAACCTTCATTCCCGAAGACCGCTACGGGTACCACCTATAGCAATGCACAATCGTAGGATTCGATATCAATGGGCTCTTGAACACAGAAATTGGGCAGAAGAACAATGGCGTTTCGTGTGCTTTTCTGATGAGTCTCGTTTTGGTATGAGACCGGATACAAGACGTATACGACACTGGAGAACCCCTGGACGCCAACAGCGATTAAAATCCTGCCAGGAAGTCCATCCTTATAGTGGTGGAACCATCATGGTATGGGCGGGTATTTGGATCGGCGGAAGAACTGAGTTGATTTGGATCAGAGGCAACCTCAACGCTCAAATTTATGCTGAGACGATTGTATCAGACGTCATCGTTCCTCTACAAGTGCAAATCGGTCCCTTATTTCAGTTAATGCATGATAATGCACGACCGCACACCGCAAGAGTTGTAAGACAGACTCTCGCCGCAGCTAACATCAATGTCCTGCCCTGGCCTGCTCAGTCGCCAGACTTGAACCCGATTGAGCATGCATGGGATATGCTACAGAGAAGAGCTCTGCCGAATATGGAGGGAATATCCAGTCGCAAGAAGACCTTTTTTTGTTGTTGCAACGAACATGGGCGGCCATTCCACAGCGTGATTTGGATGAACTCATTTTGAGTATGCCAAACCGATGTTCTTGTGTTGTTAGTGTTCGCGGTAGAAACACGGATTATTAATTGTTTAAGTTACCCAATAAAATTTTAAAGAAAACTGTTATTTCAGTCTTTTTTTCGAACTTTAATGTTAGTGGTTCAAATGTCAAAAATCCCTTTATTAGGAAAATGGCAAATTTCTTTATTAATGCAAAGGTGACTTGGTTTATCGTTACTGTGACAAACGAAAACACTTTATTTGATGAATCCTTAAAGAAAATTTTAATTAATATCAATCAGGAGAAAAGTTATTGCAAAAATATATGTTGATCCCCAGATACTTTTGATGTGTGTACTATGTAATGGTCTAAACAATGTAATACCAATTCACGCTGTTTTCGACGACACATCTCTATTGTAAAAACCAGGGACCATATTGGTTACCCATTGAAAGGGTTTTCGTTAGGGTTTTTCGAAGCGGTTAGTAAAAAACCCATACGATATGGGTAACCCTTTTGAACGGCTTAATAGACCATTTTGGCTACCCATTGAAAGGGTTTTGGATAGGGTTTTTCTAGCAGTCAATCAAAAACCCATACGATATGGGTAACCCTTTTGAACGGCTTAATAGACCATTTTGGCTACCCATTGAAAGGGTTTTCGATAGGGTTTTTCTAGCAGTCAATCAAAAACCTATACGATGTGGCTAACCCTTTTGAACGGCTTAATTGACCATTTTGGCTACCCGTTGAAAGGGTTTTCGATAGGGTTTTTCTAGCAGTCAATCAAAAACCCATACGATGTGGTGTGGGTCACCCTTGTGAACAGCTTAATTGATCATCTTGGTTGCCCATTGAAAGGGTTTTTGATAGGGTTTTCTAAGCAGTTAATCAAAAACCCATAATATTTGGATAACTCTTTTGAACGGCCTAAGCACGGTAATATTATCTATACAGTATTGTACACCTACAGCCGCGCGGTACGTAAACATGCGATAGGGTTGCCCGCCTCCAGCATTTTAATTACATTTGCCTACTTTGTGTTTCCATTTAGTTTTGTGATTGTAAATATACTTTTTTATATAAACAAATAAAATACTATGTGAATTGAATAGAAAGTGTTCAATAAAAATGCGTGTTGTTTTTTGATTGGTATTTGCTCTTTTTTTTCCGGAAGATAAAAGGAAATACTTATCCATTAAAAAGACACACATTATGTACCTACCTACTAGTAAGTAAAAATATTTTATAATCTTGCCTTTCAGAGTTTCCAGGCAATCTAAAAAAAAAATATCTCTGGGTGCGTTATTGACGAATTCATGCAACCAGAAACAGCACAATATATCCTACTCGTCATTAAATATTATGTACTTGAACTTATTTTTAGTGAAAAAATCGCGCGGTTGATGTTAAAAAAACAACACACCGTCCGTTCGTCACCACCGAGATCGAGGCGCGTAGGTATAGCTCGCGCTTCGTCCGTTTGTATGAAGTTGGAATACTGTATAGATAATATTACCATGGCCTAAGGGACCATTTTCGTTCAAGGACAAGTAATAACAAAACAACAACAAAAATATCTCGAGTTTGCGGAACAGTTTCATTTGTGTGAGTGAGCTTTCACGCTGCAGTTTATGTGACATAATTATAACATATTCAGTAAAACGCCATCTTTTGCAAAGAGCTCTAAAGAAAATGATTAACAGATGGCTACTTCTATGGGATCGAATTGATGTAAAGCTTCATTTATCTTTTTTTGTAGAAATTACGTGATTTATGAGTGAGTAGACAAGGAAGTTTTGATTTTTACTAATCTTATTTCAGTCAAAATCTGCCATTTAACGTATTTTAGTGATTGTTCGTTTCATAATCGTTACCTGTGCTGCAATCTATGATTTTCTTTACATGACTAATTATAATTTGTTCGAGTTTAGACCCCATGGTAATATGATCTCTCGTTGAAGGGCATAGGTTGCAAAACGGAATAGCAAGCGTTGACCGGCGGCGCCTTTGAGGCTACTTACAAATCTGCTTGTAAACAGGAATCTATGATCATTATTGTTAATAGAGTTCATTTTAGCTTCGCTGGCCGGATACCGAAATGACTTAATTTTTTTTTATCATGTCTGTTCTTGTTTATTACTTTATTACTAAAGTAAGCGCCAGATAAACGTGGAATAAAGTTCATTGCCCTTAATTTGCCTTAATTTCTCTGCGTAGGTACGCGGACAATCAATTATGAATCGCTTTTCATTAATAAAAAAAGGGAAGGATCACGATAGATGTCGATTCAGGACAGCTTTATGTCATTATTATTGTTTTCGGAATTAAGTATGTCAATAAATGTATGTGGTCCATGACCGTTATTCCACGTTTATCTAGCGCTTATTATAGCGACTCGCGCCACTTCGTCTGCGTAACATTTTTAATTGATGTTCTGGTCCTAAAGGTCGCAACGTGATGTTATATCAAAGTTATATCAAGAAAAATATGTTGATGATTTATTTTATTATAAATCAGTAAATATACTACTATTTCTTCAGCGAATCACATTTTGACAAACATACTACCTGATCTATTACGGAGCTGCTGGAGCTGCTATTAGCAAAAAACGTAACACAATTTGAATTTCGCGGGTTTCTTTGTCGGGGGTGGGCGGGGGTGCCATTAAGCAAAAAATAAAACTTATTGTGTTATGATAGCTGATTACTTTGAAATAAAATAATAAAACTGGAAATTTAATTTTTATTATCCCCTGTCCTTACTTCGTTTAAACTTTAAATGATGGCCTTTTGCTTTTTGCAAATATTTTAACATTTCTATAAGTATATAACATTTCGTTCGCAAGCAGGTTGTTTTGGTTGGCAATGAATTTAAACTCTTCAGCGATTAGCTGTCCAAAAATTTCATTTTTATTATTATCGCTATCGTAAAATGCACATTCATTCATTACATTTAACCTTATTTGTGTCATAGTCCTATACTTACAGTCCTCTAACGCAGACGTCTTTTAAAGACGTCCTTATGCCTACGGAATAGAAGTCAAAATCGGTTGAACGGACTGTAAAAAGTTTTAATTACATGTCTTATCTTTTTTCAAACGACATTTTTAATAAAATAAAGACAAAATTCCTACTTACTCATTGCTCATTCAATTGATTACGATAACACGGGTATGTATTAGCAAGCGAGATTTTTTTTGCATTCCGCCTCGGATCGGTTGATTTCTTTATAATTGTCCGAGATTTAGGGGTCGATTTAGATGTCAAAACCCCTCCCGGGTTTGAACCTGAAAACCCGACTTACGTCCCGGCCCCTGAGATGAGTAAGAGTTTCAAGATGAAGAGAACGCGAGAGCGAGCGAAGCGAGCCGGATCTAGAGAGCCTAAGGGAGCTTTAAAATTTAAGCTATAGCATAAGCTATAAGTTATGACAGAAATAAATCAGGCGTAGAAACTTCTGGATCTAATGTAGGTGACAAAAACATTCCTGCTGATGTTTTTGGCAATTCGTCATGGATCTGATTGACGTGTTGAGATTCGTCATCAGAACTTCCTTCACTCTCTGATATACTTAGTAATATTTTCTACAACCAAATATAAAATGATTAAGTATAATAAAATGATACAAGGTGGACTTGGATGGATTTTGAGCATAAACTATCTACAAACATCATATAACGTCACGCCTGTATTCCCCGAAGAGGTGTACCTAATAGGCTAATAGTAAGTACCCACATTCGTCAGTTATGTTTTTAAATCTCATGTAATAGAGGGCGAGTGAGCCTATTTGTAGGCAATACTATTGCCTACAAACTATCGACAAACAAAAACTCAGACTATCTACAAAGTACTTTAATATTCAAGAAAGAACTAAGTAATTACCTTTGCTCATTTTGAAGTGTGGACCTTATAAATCAATTAGCTTGAGACACGCAAACGCATCCCAATTGATAAAAAAGTCTACACGCTACTTTCGGCGCAGATAGATCAAAGAATGCAGCGGGCGCCTCAAAAACTCAAAATACGCAAATATAGTTCTATTGGAGCTCTCGCTCGTACCTACTCTCGCTATTTGTATAATACCGTCTAGTGAATTATAGGCAATGAGCGCCAGGCCGCCATTCCCGTACCACCGACCTAGCACAAGTTTATTAAATAACCCGAACAAAACCCTTATAATATATGGGTTTTTATAAGGGTTTTGACCCTTTCACTGGGTTTCTAGTATAGAACCCATTCAATGGGTTTTCATGTAACCCTTTCACTGGGTTTCTAGTATAAAACCCATTCAATGGGTTATCATGAAACCCTTTCAAAGGGTTTCTAGTATAAAACCCATTCAATGGGTTATCATGAAACCCTTTCAAAGGGTTTTTAGTATAAAACCCATTCAATGGGTTATCATGTAACCCTTTCAAAGGGTTTCTAGTATAAAACCCATTCAAGGGGTTACATAATGATAAGGGTAACCTCATAAACGGCTTACCCCTTCGAAAGGCTTAACTCTTAACCGGGGTTGTACGGTCCCTGGAAAACTCAGGCCTTCGTTTACGCAAAGTTTCACAGAAATAACAATCCCGCACCACAGTGTATTAGACCGCACAAACTCAGTGGACCAATGTCGCTATCCCTTGTTGACGCACTTCTAATTGGACGGGCTGTGACCCACGGAATGGTAGGTAAAGTTTCCATGTCGATTCCCTTTGGTGTTGCTCTGTAACGTAAGTCATCCTATATTATTTTGTGTTGTCTCATAGAATTTATATTTTTCAGGTGTTGCTATACTGGAAAGTATTGCAGCATCGCCACGTTGGATGGCAACGCTGATTCTTTGGTCAGCTGGGTTTTATGTAAAAGGTCATTCAGCGAGTACTAAAGATTTTCCTTTTTTCTTAGGAGCTAGTTCTCTTAATCGCTTCTGAACAAATACCTCGATGCCACAAACAATCGATTCACTTTCCATTATTCGCGTTTACAACATCCACAGTAAAAATCACTGAGACATAGCGTCCCAAAGCACCTCGAAGGATATTATCGTTCGGGTTCCGTTAATAGCTTGAGTCCTCTTAGAACTCGAGGGTCGACCGTCTGCTAGGTCAAGGACGGGCGGTCGATTACCGTATTGAGTTAGTATTACTTGGCTTACAGATAACTAAGTGATTGTGATATGCTGGATATAATTATGTTAGTCTAGTCATCTGCCTAGCCTATTCCCGACTATTTTGGCGTCGGCTTCCAGTCTAACCAGATGCAGCCGGATACCAGTGTTTTACATGGAGGGACTACTATTACTGGCGATACCCCTTGGTAGGTCTGGTTGTCAGTTTCGGGCTACTGACTACCTGTAACGACTGTTAAAGATCTACAAATTACAGCCGGAACCACGGCTTAGCGCGCTTTCCGAGGCACGGAGGAAACTCGGTATGTAATGAGTGGTCACCTATCCGCGGAACAACCTAGGTAAGCACGGCTTAACCTAAAGATCAACCCGAGCGGCTGTTATAAATAACATTGATTAAAACTGTATGCCTAGCTTTTCACAAAATTTCACCTAAATGAAGTAGTTATATCACTGTAATTATAAGAAACATATAGAGATTCGCTTCAGTAATACTACAATTTCGCGGTGCAGGTTCTAAGCAGAACCTTTGCCTCACAATTGTTTCAAAGGCACTAGAATCTGGAAAAAATATGAAACAGATAGAGAAACTCACTTTTTGCGTTTATCTGGAACACCCAGATACTGAAACTGATACCAGTACCTAGTTTTAGTTTAACTTATGTAGAAAACTTCTTGTTTAACACGAAAAGCTTTTTAGCATCACTGACACAGCTACATTAGCTTGGATTTACTACATTACACTACATAAAACATTGTCTGCCATTTTGTCTGTGTGTACAATCAGTGTCAAAAATATCAGGACGGACTATTCAATATAAGTAAAGTATAAAACTTTATCTCGATGAATAAAATCGTTATAAGAATGACGGTACAAGTGTAATGTATAGGTATTTTGTTCATCCTGCGAGGTTATTTCGTAACACAACCATACCGTTCATTTTGAAAATTCAACTCAATTCATTTCGATATTTAAGTTGTCGAATAAACAAAATTTTCAAGCATAGGTAATGAAGTAAAGTATTATGGGTTTCCTTTAAAAGCTCTCAGATTGCGGTAGAAAGTGTGCTACGCAATTAGGGGTCCTGAACAACGACAAGAAAATTTAAGAAAATTCTAAATAATATTGTGACACAGGCGGTGATTCAGAAAAATCACCCGTAATTGATAGGTAATATCATCCATTTTAGATAAAGTTAAGTCAGACGTAGGGTCCAAATGCTCACAGCCTTTTTAAAGGAACGCCTAGTTGACGCTTCCCGTGACCCAAGGACTAGCTTTTGCCTTGGCCAGAGGCTAAGTGTTGCTATACAACGAGGCAACGCCGCCAGTCTCTTGGGCACATTACCAGCTGCCAGCGTCGCGGAGGTGTTTTTGAATGCCCTTTCTAGTTTGTTTATTTATTTTATTAATAATGAATAAAGTTAGTTTCTGACAAAGTTGAGTTTTTTTAAAAAATAATTTTAACAGTTTATTTGCCCCGATATGTTTGGTACTGACTATACCTGACATGGCTTCCATACATAAACGTAAGTACAAGATAGTAACATCAAATGTTATCTTGATGCGGGATCACCTCATTTCATTACGGGACTTTATATCTTAATACAAAGGAATATAAAGTAGTATGTGCTTTGCTTTCATCTTCATTACCTTAGTAAGTGAGCTAGATAACATTTTACCGTTTTTGTTGTGTTGCTTGTAAATATAAAATCTTTTATTTTTATTTACTTATCATCTGAGATCAGAATAAGTGAAGTATGTATATTTGCCTAAACTTCAAGGAAGTAAGCAACATGTGTATAATAACTCCGTTTAAAATGCCGGAATGATTTGTAAGTTTCGAAATAAAACTGTTAAATTAGAAGGTTAATCGTCAGCATCATCTTGCAGCCCTTGTCCCATGTTACACGGGGTGGGCACAACACTTTTTTTCTTCCATTCTCCCATGTCCGACGTCACGCTATCATTCACACCTTTATCTTTTATATCATTTCTCACGCAGTCCATCCATCTTTTCAATTCATTTGCATTTGAATTACTCCTTTAACTTGGACCTACAGACACACATCTTTTACGCAAAAACACCCTTTGAAAGGTCATGTCCCCAGACACATGGGAAGGTCTGGATATACAAGTATTTCTGTCTCTGTATGTACTCGTTTCATAAATATATAGACAGAATTAAATAACTCTATGAGTCACGGGTGTTTGGCAAGGGATCTATACATAAATAATAAAATTGAACTTAAGATATTGAAAATAAATGGGGGGTCTTTATTAGAGCAACAGAAGCCAAAACAACAGTTTTTATAATTTTTGTCTGTCTGTCTGCCTTTCTGTCTGTATGTTTGTACGCGCATCACGCAAAACTACTGCATGGATTTGAACGCAGTTTTCACCTCTCTACTGCTAGATACCTAACTTAAGATATAGGCTACATTTAACCACAGGAAATGAGCTTTTTCGAAGTCGCGAGCAAAAGCTAGTGAGAAATAAAATAACGTAATCCTATCTTGAATATTATACATGTGAAAGTTTGTTTGTTTGTTCTTCGATCATGCTTTAAGGGCTGAACTAGTTAGGATGAGATTTTGTAAACAGGCAGACTATGGCTTGCATTATTAATATTCGTATTGGAGATGTTATTCAGAAAGGTCGGGTGCCTTATACTAAATGCGTGGACGAAGCAAAAAAAGTATGTAAGATTCGTAGCAAGTGATATTCTGTAGTTTCAGAAAAGGCGAGAGATTATGTTTATTTCTACGTAGTACTTTCCCTTAAATGTGTCGGATAAAACCGCAGTCAACCATGATGAATCCAATGTAATCTCACGTGGAGCCGGCAAAAATAATAATACCAATTGGGCTTACAAACACCAAACAACATATTTTATAACGTGCTCATATTCCAATCCAGCTGCGTCGCATAAACTAAACGATATAGAACAGCAAACGCCGCATACTTAGGCACATGTCCTACCGCTAACGATTAGCGGAAAGCGATTAAAGCTTGCAACTAGAAAGGAAATGACGTGGAACGAACACCGGCGGGTAGGTAGGATGTTTTTTGGCAGGACGATGAGCGAGTGCAGAGGACTTATTCACACCCAATCACAAGCCTCTCAGCAAGCTGCCTGGCAAAAGAGCGTCGCTGAGCGAGGTTTTTTCTAAAATAGCTCTTGTCGCTGCTACCAGAGAGAGTGGTCGTCGGAAGTGTCAACAGTTAGCGATCAACAAATTATTAGTAAAATAATGCCCATTCTTTTCCATAGAGATCTTCGTTTTGGAATGGATGGGCAACTACAGTACTTTCACAGTTATTATGTCTTGTGACTGGGACTGTTGCTTCATTGTTATTGTTGTTTTGGTTTCGACAGTTCGAAAGTGCCTGTAACGGCCATTTGGTGTACTTGAAATAAATGATTATGATTTTGATTAATTGATTAATGTGCTAGTAGATTTATCTGTTTTAACAACACGGAACTTACATCTATTTTACGTTTTTTTTTAAGTGAGAAAATTCTCCATAACTAGTCGCTTCTTCTTCGGCAGTGGGAAAGGCCTTATGAGTAGTAGGACAATTGGTTTACCGGATATCAAAAACAGTTGTAACAAAAAATATTCGACCCTGCGGCATTGTTGGCTCGGCTTTTGTTGGCGGAATATTAATTGATCGGTTTTAACGATGTGGAGGACAAGTTATATGGAAATTGGATTGTTTCTGAATTCTGAATACCTAAATGATGAATGATTCAATGCGGTAAAAAGAGCTGCCTTAAAAAGCCATGAAAGAAACGGTCTTGCGAACATAATTTATTATACAATAATATCGTGGCTTGTATGTCACTAGACGATTTATTGGAATAGCCCGCTAGATGGCTTTCCAATAGGGTAGTGCGAAGAAGCTAAGCTGTGATGCGAAAGGATTAAATGAAGCAAGTTTTCTCATTTTCACAAAAAAATACGCTTGTGGTGTTGGTTTTACGAGAAGTTATTGGCTTGCCAAATGTTCCACCTCGTATGCTTCTTCATTAAGTTCCGCAAAGTATATGATAATAAAACAAAACATGGACATCTTTCTTACTGGTGAAACATTTTTTTTTGACATTGTCGTGCACTAGGAATTTCTCCTGCGTCGTGGGTGCGTTTATAAACATTTAAACTCACAAACAGCCAGACCCAGAACAACTACCTGTAGGCCATACAAATATTTCTTCCGTGAGGGAATCGAACCCGCGACACGCAGTGCAGCAGCCAATCGCTCAGCCACTGCGCCGATCGTGTCGTTGTCATTGGTTCTTTGATGTGTTGAGTCAAGTAGTGAGCTCCATCGATCACTCTGATTTTGGCAGTGGTGTAATGTGAGAAGTAAACTGTCAAATGCCCATCACTTTGACAGTTAATTTACCTCTCACTTTCACGTTCAATAAGGTTTATATTGCGTTGTAGCCAGTGAAAAATCTGTTAACACTACGATGGCTTTTTATTCATATGTTCGTGGACTTTAGGAACAGGACTAACGTCACGATTCAGTGACATAGTATTGTCAGATGTTGTATTCTTTTAATTTTTCGTATCTTTTAAGAATAATAACTGTCACACTCTTTGAAATAAAAAAATAATACACAATTATTTTTCAGCTTCTCTCAGTATCGAATATAATATTTATTTTATTAGAACTTGAGAATCTTGACATTATTGCCCTAGGAGTGAAACAGGTTTGTTTTAAAGCGATGTACAATAGAACAGCGTGCGTAGAACATACTACAGTACGGTCACGTATGTCTTTTACTGCAAATTTAAAACGTGTTTAGAGATAAAACAACTGGGTTTTTTAGCTCTTTTATTTTTTACACAATTTTCTTCAAGTTTCGTGTGTTTTGTAGCAAAGAATTATAGCTGACCATATTTTTGCTGAAAGCTAAAGGCGCTATTCTACTGCTGCGTACGATATCCAAGGAGAAGGGGCATACGTTGACTGCGTGGGTTCATTTGTTTTCTAGTCATGCATACGTAGGCATGTGGTCACAGTGAACGGTCCCGCCTACATTTTCATACAAAGGAAAGCTAAGTACACGTACGTACCGGTAAGCCGTGGGCATAAATGAACTGCACTTTATTGGATGGTCCACATGACGTCTACCAGACGAACCTAGGCTGTATAATCACATTGTTGTTGTATAATCTCGCGTAAACGAGCGTGCTGAAACATGGTAGACAAAACTTAAAGCTCATTCCCCACCCTTAAGTCTTTAATACCCCCCATAATTAGACCTTAAACAAAGATCAAAGATTCAGAAGTTCAGAAATTGATCGCAAACAAAAACAGTGATTTCATCACTAAGCTAACTGTTATTTTAATCCAACAATATCTTTATTTATTTTTTCTCTTTCCATTTATGTGGGAATCTATAAATATTTAATCTTAGCTTGTCTACATAAAATACACACATCAAAAGTGTCTAGGGATCAAGCATTTTTATGCGGATTTCTTGAGATTGAGATGTGGCTTTGTAATAAATTTATGATTTTATAAATTTATATGGATCCTTTTTGGTGCATTTCATAATTTGAATCAGGAACTCTCAATCAAATTCGAGTAAAAGATGAAAATAAGCTGTCAATATTTTCCCTATAAAAACATACAACGCATTGAAGACATTATTAGTGCTACTGTTTCCCTACTACTGATTAAAACCAACGTTATTATGGAGCGGCGACGTCATTTAAGCAGGGAAGAAATGCTCAGAGCCGTGGGAATGATAGAAGCTGGTTCCCGGCAACGTACTGTGGCTTTAGCTCTGAATACAAGTCAGAGTGTTATCAGTCGACTTTGGACACGTTACCGAAGCACTGGTACCGTGGCTGAGCGCCATGGAGGACGGTATCGCTGCACCACACGGAGACAAGACCGATACATTCAAATCTTAACTCGAAGAGCTCCAACAATAACCGCCATGATGTTAGCCGTGAGGCTTCATCACTCTTCAGGGAACTTAATTAGCGACCAAACAGTCAGAAACCGCTTGCATGAAGTGAACCTTCATTCCCGAAGACCGCTACGGGTACCACCTATAGCAATGCACAATCGTAGGATTCGATATCAATGGGCTCTTGAACACAGAAATTGGGCAGAAGAACAATGGCGTTTCGTGTGCTTTTCTGATGAGTCTCGTTTTGGTATGAGACCGGATACAAGACTTATACGAGAGCCACTGGAGAACCCCTGGACGCCAACAGCGATTAAAATCCTGCCAGGAAGTCCATCCTTATAGTGGTGGAACCATCATGGTATGGGCGGGTATTTGGATCGGCGGAAGAACTGAGTTGATTTGGATCAGAGGCAACCTCAACGCTCAAATTTATGCTGAGACGATTGTATCAGACGTCATCGTTCCTCTACAAGTGCAAATCGGTCCCTTATTTCAGTTAATGCATGATAATGCACGACCGCACACCGCAAGAGTTGTAAGACAGACTCTCGCCGCAGCTAACATCAATGTCCTGCCCTGGCCTGCTCAGTCGCCAGACTTGAACCCGATTGAGCATGCATGGGATATGCTACAGAGAAGAGCTCTGCCGAATATGGAGGGTATCCAGTCGCAAGAAGACCTTTTTTTGCTGTTGCAACGAACATGGGCGGCCATTCCACAGCGTGATTTGGATGAACTCATTTTGAGTATGCCAAACCGATGTTCTTGTGTTGTTAGTGTTCGCGGTAGAAACACGGATTATTAATTGTTTAAGTTACCCAATAAAATTTTAAAGAAAACTGTTATTTCAGTCTTTTTTTCGAACTTTAATGTTAGTGGTTCAAATGTCAAAAATCCCTTTATTAGGAAAATGGCAAATTTCTTTATTAATGCAAAGGTGACTTGGTTTATCGTTACTGTGACAAACGAAAACACTTTATTTGATGAATCCTTAAAGAAAATTTTAATTAATATCAATCAGGAGAAAAGTTATTGCAAAAATATATGTTGATCCCTAGATACTTTTGATGTGTGTATTATCATTTGTACCTTCATTTTGGGAACGAAACGCAAACAGGAATACATCAATAGCGAACATTACCGTTAAAGTTTCGGACGTTAGCTGAAGTCAACGGACTAGTTTAGTCTTCGTACGTGCTCTTCAATATTGTTCCTAGTATACCGACGTAACTTTTCTGAATATTGCTGCCAGCGTCGTGTGTTCTGGCTACAAATAATAGAGTGCGTAAAGTGTTTTATTCTTATTTCTGTTGTTTAAGTATGTCTCTTTTTGGGTACGAGAATCTCTTGAAATTCCCCTCAGGGGAATAGCCGCGTAGGATGACCATGACGGTACGCTCGCTCTGATTGTGTCCGATAACTTTTTAGGAAGTGTTCTAACTGATACAAATAGTCACATGAGTTTTCCTAATCATTGACGCGCGATGTTTCATCCCGCATTCCGTGCGGGGTTCGTCTCAGTGTAGCCAGAGCTTTATAATCAACTGTCAGTCACAAGTGTCTTCTTACAAAGTTGTATTTTAGGGAATAGAAAACTGTAACTACCTTATTTCTGTACATTAAAACCTTTTGTTTGTGTAATAAATCTCTCAGCAAGATTGATAATATCTAATTAAGTTTATTTTTGTTAAATAAATTACTTGGCACTTTGTAATTTGCATAACATTTTTGAGCACGTAAAATAGTTAATGAGTTTTGATGTTCTGAATATTAATGCGACACGTTTTAATTTATTTTCAGCTTAAAAATGATTAGTGTCTATAGCTTTATTTAATTTTAGTTTGCGAAATGAAATTGCCTCTATACAAAATTTGGTTCTCGTTATAAATCTTGACAATAAACCAAAACGGATCGCAGTTATAAAAGCTGGGCTTTTATTGCGTGATAGTGGCGATATGAAAATAAATGAACTGTTGAATGCCCCGGTGGTTCTGTGGTCGCAAGCGTGACTACTGAGCACGAGGACCTGAGATCGATTCCCGCCTGTAATCCTAGAAGGGTTAGGCAGATGTGTACCTAATATTACACCCACATTTCGCCAGTTACGTTTAAGTCCCATGTAATAGGCAACCGGGCACAAATCCAGACTCAATGGCTGGTACTAAGAACTCTTGATGGAAAAACCCAATAACACTCGGGAATCGCTCAACAGTCGCGCTTGCAACCACTCGACTAGCGATTCAAATAGATCTAGTAAAAATATAATCTCAATCGTTCTTGAGATTATATTTTTAAATTATCGGGGGTATTTAAGATTTGAGGCTGGGAATTGAGCTTTAGGTTTTGTCTACTACGTTTAAACACGCTCGTTTACGTGAGATTATACAACAACAATGTGATTATAAACTAAAAAAAAATACAGCCTAGGTTCGTCTGATAACAAACATAACACAGACATTCTATCTCTGCAAAAAAGGTCTACACAAAACATTATTAAATAGAAAATGGTTATTCGTACTTTTGTGGAAATTCTAATCTGCGATCGTATTATTTTACCATTCAGTGTTGGAAATATAAGGCAACAAAGCTATATTTTTACATCATTATTATTCGCTTTCGTTATTTTTTAAATATCTAGTTACCGAACTGTTTGTAGAAAGGACAAAATGATTTTATAAACCACTGAAATATCTCTGTAGGGGTGATGGAATAGAATTACTTAACTTATGTTATGATTACATTTGAATTAATAATAAAAAAATATATGGTTATTATCCACATCTTGTGGGAAACACTGATATTCTACTCTTCCCATCAATTGCTATATCGCAAATGTTATATTTTGTAAGTTCGCGAGTACATTCGGAAAAAGCTGGCAGTATCGTCAAACGTTAATATTTTCCTCATTGTTTGTCCTTTTATTTTAGTATATCCGTGTATATGGTTATTTACATTGATATATATTTATAGTATTTTATATATCCTTGTTGTTTATTTTAAATTAATTTCAAATAACACACCTACCGCTGTTTGTCTCTGCATCACCGAAAGGTTGACTGGTAGAAAATGCCAATGGCATCAAGTCCGCCTCTGTACATTGAAGTGTTAAGTAAATAAATATATCTTTTTTTTCTAATTCTATGGCTACACTACAATAAACGTTATCACCTGCCTCATGTCCCAACTATTTTGGGGTCGGCTTTCAGTTAAAACGAATGCATTTGAAAACCGACAGCTGATTGGATACGATTTGATTTCCGCAACCAGTTACGGGGTAGTATAACATGAAGCTGCTCGTTAAGACTGGTAAAAATAAAAGATTGTTTGGCCGCCAAAACGTTTGACGTTCAAATCGCCGGTCTCTGATTATAACAACAATAAAATGTTAGTTAAAAAAAAAAAACTAAAAATCACTCTTTATTGTGACCTCATTTTATTTCTCGTATTTTTCTCAAAACTCTTTCATTAGGAAATCAGAAGATTATGGGAATGCATAAAAAAATAACTAGACCGCCTTCTTTGGGAGTCCGCATTATTGGATTTAGAATGACGTCACTTAGCTAACCCTGCATTGCCATCCAAACTAAATAATGTATGTAAAATTTCAGGCCAGTCAGAAACCGGGAAGTGGGTCAAATTTTACTCCAAGATTTTTTTACATAGTACATTAGTTTCAGGTAAAACTAATAAAAAAATAAAAATTTAAATAACACCTGAGCATGAATCTTTCTGAAATAATCTTTTAATCGGATGGCCAATCAAATAGATAACAATTTAGCAAAAGCAAGTCACAAACGAAATAACTCGATTACCAATACTAATTGAACTTGGCTTAAACCTTACCCTTGATGAAGGGTAAACTCAGAGGCCACCTCAACGTAGGGTAAACTCAAGGCTACCTCTGCGAAGGGTAAAACGAAAGGCTATAAATCGTCTGTCTGTCTAACAGGTGGGCTAGCGATCCGTAACTAAAACGCGTTGATTAACCACGTACGGATAGTTAGGGGATGTACGACCCTTTCGCACCCTCACGACATTAATTCGTAACTAGTATTTATGTTGGACTGACCCTTGAGTATGTTTGAATATAGGCAACTGTGTTGGGTTAAACGTTTACTCGTGAAATTATATAATTAGGGGTTGGGGTGTTTAAATAGTCTCTAATTGTGACTATATTAGACTACATACGCCTGGTCCACCTATGGCAACCAGTTCAGAGATTCTCGTACGGGTTTGGCAGAATTGTGTAGTAGTACACCCACATTTCGTCAGTTATGTTTTTTGCCCAGGTAATAGTATATATTTATTTATTTTAATTTGTATCTTTGTACACCAAAACAGACATGAATTTGACTTGTATAATGATGTTGTATCCAGACCAAGCCGCAAAGTGCTTATGCTTAATGTTCTTAGGCGTAGAATTAAATTATTTTCTAACAATGTATACTGCATTTCCTTTACTGTTTATATCAAGTTACCTGATGACTTTAAAACTCTCAGCCTCAGAAGATTTAAATGGAAATTATTTAACTTCCTTTTAAACAAAAGAAGAAGATTTTATGTATGAAAAGTTTACTAAAATATTTGACACTAGCTTATGCCAGCGGCTTCGCCCGCGTGGAGTTCGATAATTGACCCACGGGATCATCCTACCGGGATGAAAAGTAGCCTATGTGCTTTTACAAACTATAATCTATTTCTGTGCCAAATTTCATCCAGATCCGTTCAGTCGTTCTGGCGTGATTGAGTAACAAACATCCATCCATCCATCCAAACTTTTGCATTTATAATATTATATATATATATATAATACCACCACCACCATTAGCTGTGAGTTCAGTTCGACGGGTACGTCAGGCATGGATTCAGCGTCACAACTAATACGTGGGAGACCCTACGGTGGTGTGGCTATTCTATGGCGAAAAGTAATGTTCAGTAATGTGTCGGTTATCGAGTGTCATAATCCACGCGTTTGTGCTGAGAAGATTGAGCTAAGTAATAAATCTATACTAGTGGTGAGTGTGTACATGCCGACCAATGACGTTTCTAACCTGGCGGAGTTCGCGGACTGTCTTGGCTCGGTGAGTGCAATTATTGACAGTTGTAATATAGAATGTTGTTATGTCTTAGGTGATTTCAATTCGCACCCAGCGGAATTGTTTTATAACGGAACTGTCTAGATTTTGTGTTGATCAACAATGGACATGCATTGACATTGAGTTGTTAGGTCTCGGTTCGGATACCCACACTTTTATTAGTGATGCTCATGGATCGCAAAGGTGGCTTGATCATTGTTTAGTCACAAAGGCGGCTGTGCCTACTGTTGTGAACTCTTACGTAAAATATGACGTGCAGTGGTCTGACCACTTTCCCTTGGTTATTATGTGTGACCTAAGCTGTGTTCAGATTCAACGACCAAATGTTATCAATGAAGTGAGTAGGGTGATCTGGGGAGAAAGAAGTCAAGAACAGATTCGTGCTTATAGCATAAAATGTCATGAAAAATTGCGACTTGTTGACTTCCCGGATGACTTTAGAGAGTGTAGTAGTCAGACTTGCAATGACCCTCGCCACTTTCGTGTAATAGATGTATTGTATAATAAAATTGTAATTGCATTGTGCGAGTCGGCTACTGAGACAATGACCCAAGGGGGAAGTCCTAGAAAGCGAGGAAATGTCGCGAGCTGGAACATGCATGTGAGCGGCGCGCATAGGGAGGCTAGGCGTAAATTTTTATACTGGCTAGATAATGGTATGCCACCATCGGGACGTATTTTTGAAGAAATGCGTGAAGCTAGAAGGATATTTAAGTCTCGGTTGAAGTGGTGTCAAGATCACGAGACTCAAATTAAAATGGATATTCTGGCTTCACAGCATTCAAAGAAAGATTTTCGATCTTTTTGGAAGCATACCAATAGACTAAAGGGCAAGCCGGGCCTCCCTGTTTGCGTCGATGGCGTGAGTGACGCTAGACAAATAGCTGACCTTTTTGTGGACCATTTTTGTGTGCAGTCGCCACTAGGCCCGTCTAGGTCGACGCTCAATGTTGAGCCACGGAAAGACCTAGGAGTTAAAATAACCGCTAAAATGCTCTTCAACAGGATTAACGGGATGCGTCGAGGAAAATCTCCTGGTCATGATGGTCTCAGCATTGAGCACCTCCGATTTGCTGGTCCGCATTTGCCAAGAGTGTTAGCGATGCTTTTCACTTTTTGTCTGGGTCATGCTTATATGCCGAGTGATATGATAAAAACAACAGTGGTGCCTATCGTTAAAAATAAGACCGGTGACATGGGCGATAAGAACAATTACAGGCCGATATCTCTTGCCACAATCATATCGAAAGTGTTTGACGGTGTGCTTGACGCTCAACTTGGCAGTCATATACGTGTTCACGACAACCAATTTGGTTTCAGTTCTGGGTTATCTACTGACAGCGCTATATTGAGTGTGAAGCACACTGTGAAGTACTATACGAATCGCCGCACTCCAGTTTACGCATGTTTCCTTGATTTGAGCAAGGCTTTTGACTTGGTTTCCTACGACATTTTGTGGAGGAAGTTGGAAGAGGTAAATTTGCCACCAGAGGTGACAAATACTCTAAAGTACTGGTATGGAAACCAAGTCAATAGTGTGAGGTGGGCAGGTGCCCTGTCTAGGCCATATGGGTTGGAGTGCGGGGTGAGGCAGGGAGGGTTATGCTCGCCTACGCTTTTCAACCTGTACGTAAATGATCTGATTGAGGCGCTTAGCAGCATGCGTGTCGGGTGTCATATTGATGGCGTGTGTTGTAATAACATTAGCTACGCCGACGACATGGTGCTGCTGAGCGCGTCAATCTGCGGACTACGGACATTCGTAGCCACTTGCGAGCAATATGCTAGACTACATGGTCTGTCATATAATGTTAAGAAGAGTGTAGTCATGGTCTTTGGGGCTAGGGGTAAATACCCAGAAGCAGTACCTTCAGTGAAGATAAACGGTGTACCCCTTGTGAAGGTAGACCAGTTTAAGTATCTGGGTCACTTATTGACCACTGACCTCAAAGACGATGAGGATATTGATAGGGAGCGGAGGGCGCTGTGTGTGAGAGCTAACATGATTGCCTGCAGATTCAGGCGCGCGTCTAAAGAGGTCAAGCGCGTTATATTTAGTGCTTACTGCACGTCGTTTTACACTTGCAGTCTGTGGGTTCATTTTACTCAAAAATCATACGGCGCCCTTCGCGTCCAATACAATAACGCATTCAGGGTGCTGATGGGGTTGCCCCGATACTGCAGCGCTTCAGGGATGTTTGCTGAAGCTCACGTGGATTGTTTTTATACGGTGATGCGGAAACGGTGCGCATCCTTGGTCCGTAGGGTGCGGGGCAGCGCCAACAGCATCCTATCTATGATAGCAGCCAGGCTTGATTGTCAGTTTTTGAACCACTGCTGCAAGGTTTCGGCGGGGCCTGTTACCTTGCAGCAATGATTTCACAATCTGTTTTCTGTTTCTGTCTTTGTTAGTGTGTTACTAACATAGTTTGTAAGTACATTGTTACTAACACTATGTGTCTTGTGATTGTACAAATAGATTTTAATTAATAATTTAATGTATATGGATTACAATTATCCGAATTAAATGAATTAATAATAATAATATATATATATTTGACATTATTGCCTATAAATCGCATTTGTCACTCTTACAACTATTGTACAATTTATTTAAATTATTTGTAATTGTAATGATTAATCATTTAATTTTAATGAAATAATGACCCATAATTTTACAAACCATATTTGTAAGCCGGAAACGGCAGATTATTGTGATCGTAATACATTATACACATAACAGCTTTGTACAATATTCAATATTTATAAAGGCAACTGAGAAATTCCTGAAGAAAAACCCAATCACAGTATGGTGGATCAGGGAGTCGAACCCAGGACCTCAGCAGGATGCTAGTCCACTTTTGGCAACCAGTTCCAAGATCCTCGTACGGGTTAGACAGAGGTGTACACCCACATATTTGGGCCTTATTCATTGCCAAGAACCTAATCTAGATATTAATAAACTAGACAAAATATGTGGACTAGTCCACATTTTTGAGTTCAATATATTCGTATGTTATGAGAACTTCGTCCCACTAAACTTAATACAGAAGTTTGTTGACCCAAATATTTTGGCAAGGAGCGTGCCGAGTTTACAGACGAGGCAGTAAAAATAATTGTACAACAGAGACGGGAATATAAAAAAGAGTAATGGTGGAAAGAGATAAACGATGCCGTCAAACCATACAGTCGCTTGGAGAACACTTAAGTTATTCTAGCAAATTATGTCTAGAATATAAATTGAGAAAAAAATTAATATAGCTAACGGAAAATAAACAGTTTCGTCGAGAATTGAAATAAAATATCTGGCTCTAAATAAATATCAAGCTCTAATTTTATGTCTAGCCAGTTTTATTGAATCTGATAAATTGGACGTCATAAAATTCTGGACATTATTTTCGCTTGAAAATGCTGACGGCGAAGTTAAACGTCAAGAGCCACTCACCTGGCAGTTGGCAGAATGCAGTAATAAATTTCCCCTTTTCTGTTTAATCTATGCTATGTTAAATAGCAAAGATTTATCATGAGCTTGTGGAGACAAACTTCACGTTGATATGAATTAAAACTTTAATCCCTCATCAATTCAGACGCGGGTAGATTACCTACTGCCTACTAATACATCTGCTTCGAACACAAGCCTGCCGTTACCATAACATAACATAAAACCTGTAATCCCCGAAGGGTTAGGCAGAGGCGTACCTAATAGTACACCCACATTTCGCCAGTAAAGTTTAAGTCCCATGTAATAGGAGGCGAGTCTATTGCCATCAACCGGACACAAATCCAGACTCCGTGGCTGCTACTGAGAAATTCCTGATGGAAAAACCCAATAACACTTTGCCCGACCTGGGGATCGAACCCAGGACCTCATGCACAGCAGTCGCGCTTGTGACCACTAGACCAGAAACTGACGCTTTTTTTCATGTAGCGTTAGTCAGAAACTGAAGAAATCCACGCGCTTCGGTCTTTAAAGACTACTTTTGCTGCGTCCACGTTCATATATCTGTTCATACGGTGTTACCGCAGTACTGCGGCACCTGACCTTTCCGAAAAAATATTACCAAGAGACATTACACTGACTTTCGGTGTATGTCCTTCTAGGGTGTCCTCGCTCAGCGTTTCTCTCATCATCAACTGCCTAGGCTTTCTCCAACTTCATTGGGATCCGCTTCCAGTCTCACCGGATGCAGCTGAATACCAGTATTTTACATGAAGCGACTGTCTATCGGACCTCCACAACCCAGTTAGTACTGGGTAATACGGTACCAATTGGTAAGATTTTTTGTCAGACTTTCGGGCCACTGATTATCTGTAACGACTGTCAAAGATTTACAAATGACAGCCAGGACCAACGACTAAATGTGTTTTCCGAGGCATAGAGGAAACTCGGTATGTAATGATGGTCACCCATCCACCGATCGTCCTTGGCAAACGCTTAACCTTGAAGATCGACCCTTGCGGCTGTTATTATTTAGCCACGAACACACGAGTCAGATGCGTTTCTCACAACTGACTCATAAATACCTTTTGTCAGTCGCGTTCCATACATCCTTTCAACAAGACCAAACCTTCTAAGAATACTCATACGTTTCTTTCTTCCTTTTTTTCCATTGGATAAATGAAAAGAAAACAGCGAGCTTCGTTACGCATTTCGCTGGAAAATTTTCGGCGTCAGGTCCAAAGAGTGGCTGCGGGTTGTTCGTTGCTGCGGGTTGTTCGAAAGAGATACCGCGGCCCCGGAACACAAAGGGCGATGAAGGAACATGGGTGGGTTTTAGTCAGTAAGAGTCTGACACACCCTCCCGCTCAGCCCAGAGCGGGAGAAGTCATTTGATGATTTCCCATCCGAAAAAAAAAAAAAAAAAAGGTCCAAAGAGTGGACTCAACGGAAAATCGAAGCGAAAAACAAATGGCGATTCGTCGTAGCGTGAATACACAATAGTGAGACCGCAATGCATAAGTTAGAACCCAAAATGGGTTCTTATCTTGCAAAAGTGCTGTCATGGGACTAATCTTGCTTGCACTCAGTAATAAAACCGACTGGTCCAAAATTACATAGACCAACTGATCCCACCTTAGTGCGTTTAAATACCTCAACAATAAGCCATTATGCGGTTAAAAGCAAGATTAGGTGAGGTTAGGCTGGTTGGGCCTGCGACCAATAGATTACAAAACGTAACATTACGCCTGTAATCCTTGAAGGGTAAGGCAGAGGTGTACCTAATAGTACACCCACATTTCGCCAGTTATATAGTAATAGTATTGTCCTTAACTGGGCACATTTGCAGCACCGTGGTTGCTATTGAGAAAATCCTGATGGAAAAACCCAATAACAGTTTTCCCGACCCGGGAATCGAACCCAGGACTTCATGCTCAGCAGTCCGCTTGCGACCACTAGACCCAAATGGCAGTCGAGGCAATATATTACAGTTATCCCAATAAAATAATGAATTTCATTTCATATGTTCCCTTTTCAATGACACATCAGTATAAATTCAACTGGTACGTTCAGATCAATTTCCTGAAGCAAATTAACCCAGTTTCGGAGTTTTTCAGGAAGAAATTGCGCTGAAACATCAAAGCATCAAAATATATGAGGTTACCTCGTTAAGGCTTTTTGCTGGAGTTACTTTATTTTACGGAAAGAACGAAGATTTATGCGTTATCGTAAATTCTTTTAGCTTGCCTCTTTTGATGGTGTTAAGATTTATAGGTGCGAACATTTTGGGTGGGATTTTGTAGAATCTCGATAAAACTCACTTCGTACAAGAGTACGCAGTAGCCTTACAGATCTAGCTCTTATGTCATTACATCCAATCGAGCCAATTCTCTACAACTTTATTCAGTCAATTCCAGAATATCGGCTGAGTGAAAACGCCGCGCCGCCTAAAATTGGCCAAGTTATGTGATTTGGTGAAGGTGAGACACGAAAATTCTGCAAGATCACTTAAAAAGGTTGACGAAATTTTCTGTCGGCACACAAAAGACGATGTGATACCATACATAAACACACGACTTTGCCACTGGGGTAGGCAGGACTACAGAACGCCGTTTGCTTAGCTCCATATACTCTGCCACTTCGCCTACGTTCATACAAGCACGTCGGTTGCGAGGACTACGCACCTGACCCTTCTGAAGAACATCACCAATATGTAGTGTATACCTTTCTATGGAGTACCTACTGCGTTTCTACCTCATATCTACTGTAGGGGTGGACTGTATACTTTGTAATGCACTGTGAATCTTGTAAATAAAACTTCAGACTTCTTGTTTCTTCTTTTATTTTCCAGGGTAGCTTGCTGTGCGATGGTTGAGAGACGACTGCGAAAATCGCAACAAGCGGCCCTACTTTTATCTCTTTTCTCGCTAGGTGCAAGTAGTGGGTAGCGTAAAGTGCGACTATCGTGTTCCGCCTACTGTGTCAGAGTTCTCGTACGCGTGCCTCCGACAGGTTTCGACCTGTCCGTACATGTCGGAACTTGTAGTCATGCTCTACGCTTCCTTACAATCTTTGACATATGTTTACTTATAACTAAGGGATATGAAAACAAACCTAATCTAATCATTTATATGAATTTCCCTACTACCAAATCAGTCTTTATTGTCAATACTTAATTCTAAACCTTACATAACATTATTTCGTATTTATTTACATTCTTTATACATATTGAGCTACGACGTCCGTAACATCTACCTTGTGTCGTCTTTCATTCATCCTCTGAAAATAGTGTCCCATGTTACTTGCGGTCGGCGCAACACGTTTTTCCCTTCGATTCCATTCTATTATTTACTCCTTTTTAACAGACTTAAAAAAAGGAGGAGGTTCTAAATTCGGTTGTTTTTTTTTGTGTTTGTTACCACATATCTTCGTCATTTATGAACCGATTAAAAAAATCTTCTTTTATCTGAAAGGATATACTTCCCGATTAGTCCCATGGAAATTTCATCATAATCGGTTCGGTAGTTTGGTTTTTAAATCAAAATAGCTAGCTAGCTGGCTAGCTGGAAAAATATGTCATCCAAGTAACAGAAATTGCGGAATTGATACTTGACAAGGATTTGTGTGTGATAACTAAAAGGGTAAAATAAAAACTTTTTTTGCAACAAAATTAAATGTTTTTATTCTTTCATATCATTCCTCACGCAATCCATTCATCGTTTCCTTGGCTCCCTCTAAATCCATGGCCAATAGTAAAATAATAAGACATTACCTACCGAATATAAAATATGACATTATTCAAACATAACACTATTACAAACTTTTAAATTATGTCCTAATGATCACAATACGCCTACTTTAACCGATAAATATTCTATGAGGCTGGTAAGCTTTGAATAAATAACAATACCATGGCATAAAGATTTCATACAAATTGTATTATTGATTTAGACTTCGTGGCATTATTTTGTGTCAATAAATATAATATCAAATGTCTATTCAGGGTAATGTTTACAATACAAGGCGTAGTTTTGCATCCTCGTCAAAATTCAGGAGGTTGTCGTCTGACCTGGTCAATAATAATAAACGCCGCTTTTTTTAACCGACTTCAAAAAAAGGAGGAGGTTCTCAATTCGGTTGTATGTTTTTTTTTTTTTTTTGTGTTTGTTACCTCATATCTCCGTCATTTATGAACCGATTTGAAAAATTCTTTTTTTATCTGAATGGGTCTACTTTCCGATTGGTCCCATAGAAATTTCATCAAAATCGGTTCAGCAGTTTGGTTTTGAAATCAAAATAGCTGGAAAAAATGTCATCCAAGTAAAAGAAATTGCGAAATTGATACTTGACAAGGATTTGTGTGTGATACGATAACTAAAAAGGGTAAAATAAATCAATGAAACAAACAATAGTCACCGACTTCCGAAAGTAAAGTTATTTTCCACTTTTTTTGTGTTTTTTTTGGAAGTCGGTTTTTTTTTTGCAAAAAAGTTTTTTAGTTGTTTTAATTTGACACTATTTCAGAATGAAGCCCTTTTTAAAAGAGGAGAATCACCCGTTTATCGAATAAACGTCTGCCTTTGTTTGTGTGTGTGAAAGCACGGTTATAGGGCTAGTATTAGACGGGCCGCGTTTTAATATGGGTGGTGTACACTTATCGATTTCCGATATTAAGAAAAAAATAAAAAAAATACCTACCCATTTTATTATTGATTCGGGCCGAGAATCATTAGCATAGTTACCTCCTTGAATTTGACGAGGATGCAAAGCAACACCTTGTATAAAAAGAAGTACTAAATTACTTTTGTTAATGTACCGAAAGTTGTAGTGTAGGTGGTCTGGAATGCCTCATCTGCCTAGCCTTTTCCCAACCATATTGTTGTCAGCTTCCAGTCTAACCGGATGCAGCTGAATACTAGTATTTTACATGGAGCGAGTGGTCTGGCATACATAGGCATACTGATTTAGACTTGGCATGTGTCAGCAGTGATATCAAATTGTTTGGCTCAAATTAATGTATGCTAACAAAAAGTTGTCGTTTTTTTTTGTACCGAAAGTTACACGTCGGTAGTTTGGCATACATAGTCGTGTTTTCTCGTTATTAAAACATGTTAGGCGCAGTCTCTAACATACTCTATTAGGGAGCGAAAACAGTATTTCATATTATGTTATTAATAGATTCATTATAGTTAACAGGCCTTTGTTTCTGTAGGTACATACCTAATTATTTGCAAAGCTACGTTCCAAATACGACAAGAAAATAAAACAACCGCGTTGCTAGATAACATAAAAGGATTTTAGTTTCTTTATATTTATCATAGATAAAACAGTAAGGCGAAGAAGTACTTAAGAGCTTTCTCAGTTTAAACTAAATCTTACGTCAGAACAGACGGAAGTTTAAATGTAAACTTTGTGGTTTGACGGCCTTTCTAAAGGAGCACCTACCTCGGTAACAGCTTTGTCTAGTAAAAGATAGTTTATAGTTATTGGTCTTCGGATAGACTAAAGCCGTGGCGAGGTAGTGCATCCTTACCTAAACCATTCGTTCCACTTAATGAAAATCTCCCACCTGGACATGAATTGCCATGGCTTACCTGCAAGTCTTTAAATAGACTCCGGACCCAGGTTGGTCTCAGCAAGGAAAACCTGCTCAGGTGGAGATTCATTAATGACTCTACCCTGTAGTGTAAATGTAGTACTGTTCCACAAACAATGGGCCACTTAATATGGTGTCCTGCGTGTCCTGTTGTTTGTTCATGACTGGAACGGATGGATGCTACTGAAGGCGCCAAACTCGTGGCTCAGTTCTAGGTCGACACAATTTAGATTGCCATCAACACGATAAGAAGCAGAAGTTATTTCGTAAGCACAAAATCAGGGCTAAAAACCCTTGTCTAAATTCTAAACAATATAGTCGAGATGACATAGGTTTAACGAGACCAATTTCTCAAATTCGCGTAGTTTGTACTTTAAGACCTTATAAAGTTCGTGTAGTTAGATCTAATTATTGTACCTCCTTATGGATAAACTCTAGAACAAGTTCGGAGAGGTTTGTAACGTAACAAAACCAGTAACTAAGTTGTCTTACAAATACAAAGGTTCTGAATCACAACGTAATGTCTGCACGCCTGTACAGCTGTGCATGCCTGTACTCACCGGAGGTATAAATACTATAGGCACATTTGACGTAGGGCATTGTACACCCATATGTTGCCAGTAATCCTTTCCAAGTATCCCGGTTTAATACCGGGAGACTTGGAAAGGAATGGGGAGACATTTGAACTGCAGTGGGACAGATCAGGCAAAAAATAGTAGTTATCCAAAATTGGGCACAATTCTAAACTTAGGACTGTTAAGATACAATTATTAAGAACGCGACCGCAATGACACTAGTGATTTCTTTGATTTATATAAAAAACTTTTTTGCAAAAAAATCAATGGACTTACAAAAAACAAACAGTTAAACGTGGAAAATAACTTTACTTTCGGAAGTCGGTGGCAAAAAAGTCAATAAAACAAACAAAAGTCACCGTCTCTTTTTTGTAACCCGGTTATTTTTTTAACAAAAACTTTTTATTTTACCCTTTTTAGTTGTGGTATCTCACACGAACCTTTGTCAAGTATCAATATTATATTGTAGCTTGAAGTTACAAGAAAATCATCCACATACATAGCTCTGAAGAAGAAAAAATTATATTATTAAGTGTGACTATTATAAGAAGTACCGAAGCAAAGTTTGAAAAAAATGGGACCACCGCGCGAGCTTTCTCTAGCAAATGAAAAAATAATCAATTTAATCGGACCAGTAATCACGGAGAAATCGATGAACATACATGACAAAAAAATATGCTAGTGGAATACCATAACCTCCTCCTTTTTAGAAGTCGGTTAAAAAACGGCAACAGGTAACAATGTCGACATCGAAGTAATGTCACAGCGTTACGTAGATACCAGTCGTATTGGACTGATTAAGCGGTAGCGTCCGGAATTCTAAATTGTAGCTTTTTCTGAGGAAATCCCAATGGATAAATCCAATTACACCCGGCCAGTAAGAGGAAACATTATAATTGAATAACATAACTAAACAAACAACTCACACATAACACAACATTGTAAATAAACACACACACACACACACACACACACACACATTCTCACACACACACACACACACATTCACACACATTTACACACACACACACATTGATTCATTCATTTTTTTCACATTGTACATAACATTGTAAATAAATGCTAGAGGATTTACAACTTTTCATTGGTGTTTTATTCACCAACATGCAGAATATAAATTTTCATTGTGACGAGAATTAATGAAAATTTGTGTCGTGTCGGTACGGCGCGGATATAAAACGCTATAATTTACTTCATTTTCAACCGTGAAAAGGCACATGGCATATTTAGACAGGAAAAGTAGTATAAAATATTAAAATGTCACGTGTGCTGTTGATATTTTGTGTCCAACGCCTACCTAATTCTTTGTATAGTATGACCAAATCAAGGTGGCGTTGCTTTTCAAGAAAATTTGCATTACATAGATATTTAAACTTGGTACAGAACTGAACTAAATAGTTTAGTTCTGCGTTTTCCCGCCTACGCAGATAATTTGGTTGAAGTGTAGACTTTATTTCGTGTCGCTAACATAACATAACGCCTGTATTCCTCAACTGCAACGGTCTAAGCAGCGATGTAGGGATTTTAAAAGGATGCTTACCTTTTCCATTATTCAGCGTCAGATAATTCACGATATCTGCTTTAATTAATTAAAATCTTTCGTTATTGTGCTGTAAATTTCGGGTTTACTCGACTAATATTACGTGAAATTCTCTTCACTCAAAGCCATGACTTCATCTGGCTACATTTAAGTGACACGTGATAGTACTCCAAATACAGTGGTACGGAATCCATGTTACTTAGCACTCAATACTTCATGTGGTCAACGAACTGGATTCATTTGTGTGACATTTTGGTTTCTTTCTTTCTGTCAGACATAACATTGAAAAATAGTTTAAAATAATTCATCGCTTCTAGTTATAAAAACATTGTCAATGATAACGGGTATAAAGTTTGATCCTGATAAAAGTAAAGGTTATTTTAAAGGTCCGTATTAAAATAATATCATTTTATAAGATTTTTAACCGACTTCAAAAAAAGGAGGAGCTTCTCAATTCGATTGTATTTTTTTTGTGTTTGTTACCTCATATCTCCGTCATTTATGAACCGATTTGAAAAATTCTTCTTTTATCTGAATGGATCTACTTCCCGATTGGTCCCATAGAAATTTCATCAAAATCGGTTCAGCAGTTTGGTTTTGAAATCAAAATAACTGGAAAAAATGTCATCCAAGTAAAAGAAATTGCGAAATTGATACTTGACAAGGATTTGTGTGTGATACGATAACTAAAAAGGGTAAAATAAAAACTTTTTTTGCAAAAAAAAACCAACTTCCAAAAAAAAACACTAAAAAAGTGGAAAATAACTTTACTTTCGGAAGTCGGTGGCAAAAAAGTCAATGAAACAAACAATAGTCACCGACTTCCGAAAGTAAAGTTATTTTCCACTTTTTTAGTGTTTTTTTTGGAAGTCGGTTTTTTTTTGCAAAAAAGTTTTGTCATGTCATTTTGTCATTTGACATGTTTGCGTTACCTCTGATGCCTGTTGTAGATCTTTGACGGTCGTTACAGGTGGTCAGTGGCCCGAAAGTCTGACAACCAGCCTTACCAAGGGGTCTCGTATTACGCAGTACTAACTGGGTTGTGGAGGTCGGACAGACAGTGGCTCCATGTAAAATACTGGTATTCAGCTGCATCAGGTTAGAGTGGAAGCCGACCCCAACATTGTTAGGAAAATGCTAGGCAGATGATGATGTAAAATATGCCATTAACATGTGAAACTTGATACTATAGTCTTACACACTGCCATATTTAAGTAGCCCGTTCCTCATCAGGGAGGTAAAGCTTTTCAGACATGCCCCTTTGATGTCGTTGCCTTTATAGTAGACACTTTTTACCTTTAAACACGCTCGGGGCTTTTATAAAGAAATATTGCAAAGGTACTTCTTAGACGATTGAAGTTTTTTCAACATTCATAAAAAATAAATTGTTGATGTATTGATCGAGAGATATTGGATTTACGTATTCCGATTGGATGATTGATCGAGATTTACAGTGCTTAATGTAACTAGATTGTCGAATATTTAGCAACCCACTTGCGGCTAAAAATTGATCGAAATTATAATGTATTTTGATGGAATAAATTTTCTCACGCCTTTAATCACTGAAGTGTTAGGCAGAGTTGTATGTTTAAGTTCCATGTACTACGACGACCCTATTGCCATCAACCGGACACAATTCTAGACTCCGTGGCTGCTACTGCGAAATTCCTGAAGGAAAAACCCAATAACAATTTGCCCGACCCCGGAATCGAACATCATCATACTCAGCAATCACGCTTGCGGCTAGACGAACGAGGCAGTTTTAAAAGGAGAATGGGCAAATTTGTATGGAGCCTGGGCGGTCCGCGGCCAAGAATGATTTTGTTAATAATTGATGTGGTTTAGTCCTACAATTACTGTGTAGAAGTCTTATCACTGTGGTGTACTTCAAAAACTGATAAAATACATGTTTGTTTCTGAACACTTAGTATAGTTTTATCTAGTAGTATGAAAGTGAAATATTGTTGAAATTTAGAGGCCAATGAAACCAAAGTCTAGTCTTCTAAATAACTCTTATATTACCACGACGCGACGTACCGTATTACATGGTTAGTGACAGACGACAATAAATATGGCATAACATATACTATCCTTTTTCCACAAGTATTGCCAACTTAAAATATTCACCAATCAATGGTAATAATAAACTAAGTATTACATTGTATTCCAACACCCCCGCTCAATGTAATACATATATAACTTACTCATTATACATTAACTTTTAAGACACAAAATAAATCTACATTAAACCACATCTAGTGACAAACTTAAACAATAGTTCTCTGTTTAATGCCTTAGTAAACATATCAGCGATTTGATCCTCAGTCTTTACATACATTAAACATATTTTACCTTAAATATAAATAAATATAAAATATATTAGTGAACAAACATGGATCATTCTTTGACTTTATATAGCCTGCTTTACTAATTACATGGCAAAACTTTTCATTCCAATACTTAGGAGATTTTTTAAGTCCATATAAAGATTTATTAAGTTTTACAATATTATCACAACCATCATATGCCCCTTCTGGTAACTTAATAAATACATTTTCTTTTATATCGCCATATAAAAAAGCCCCAGTAACATCCATCTGATGTATTGGTAAACCTAATCTGGTAGCAATTGCAACGAACAATCTAAACGTTGACAACTTTGCAACAGGTGAATAAATTTCATACAAATCTAAAGTATCATCCTGTTCAAAACCTCTAGCTACCAACCTAGCTTTATATTGAGTAATAACATTGTCATGTTTCTTAATTTTGAATACCCACTTACTACTAATAATGCTTTGATTTTCAGGTACTGGACGTGGACACACTGTCCATGTATTATTTGCTTTCAGGGTCTCAAGTTCTTGTTTGATAGCCTTTTCCCACTGAAATGCATCACTTCTTTGCATAGCCTCCTTATAGGTCCTTGGTTCTGTTTCTGCAGTATAGACATTTTGACAAGTATAGAATTCTGTTGGCTTTCGGACACGTGTGGTTCGACGAGGCGAAGCCGGCTGCAACATGCTATCACTATCACATTCACTATACTCATCACTTGTTTCTTCAGGTTCATATAAGCTATGCTGGTCTTCATCTGACACCTGATTTGATTCAATGTTAACCACTTCTTCAGAGTCTTGATGGTTATCATCAACAGCAACTGATATCTCATTGTTGGTCACTTCTGTTATAGGCTCTAGGTTTACTCTTTCCCGTTTTGCAATGACAGGTTCCAAGAAGATGACGTCCCTCTTCACTAGAACTTCATTTTTTTCTGGATAAAATATTCTATAACCTTTCGTATTTTCACCATAACCAACCATGATTCCTTTTTCCCCTTTAGAATCCCATTTTCTCCTTTTTTCCTTTGGAATATGAACAGATACAGGTGTACCAAAAATCTGTAAGGTACTAAGATCAAAATGTTTATTTGTCCATATTTCATATGGTGTTTTCCCTGGTTCATTACTTCTACCTGATCTATTAAGTACATATGCTGCGGTGTTTACTGCTTCAGCCCATAGCTTCTTGGGTAGACTCTTGGTACACAGCATTGATCTTGCTGCTTCTGTCAGGGTTCTAATCTCCCTTTCCGCCTTGCCATTCTGCTGCGGCGTATATGGAACTGACGTTTGATGAATTATACCCCTTTCTGAGAACAATATTGACATATCCTTATTTTTAAATTCCGAGCCATTGTCACTTCTAAAATGTATTATATTATTCCCAGTGACATTTTTGGCTCTGTTTATAAATTCATTTATACACTTTATTACTTCGTCCTTTCTTTTAATAAAGTAAACAGTTCTATAACATGAATAGTCGTCTTTTAAAATTAAAAAGTACCTTGATCCTCCAACAGATACTGTCTCCATTGGTCCGCACACGTCCACATGTATTAATTCACACGTTTTCGTCGTTTTTGTATTGCTCGTACTAAAAGGTAAACGATGTGCTTTACCCCTTAGACAACCTTCGCACTTTTCAATAGACTCGTCCTTGGACTTTAATGTTATTATTCATTAATACGCTTTTCACATGCTGTATATTTTGATGTACAAGTTTCTCATGCCACTCACTTAAGCTTGACTTAGCTTCTGTAACGTTTGCGTTTGCGTTTGCAAAGCCACATTTATAGCGAACATCCATAATATACATAATTATTTCCAACGCGATTAGCCACAGCCCGTACTTTGTTTTCCTTGTAAAATTTACAAATATTTTGATCTGTCATCATGACATATCCTTTATCTGCGGCACAATTTACAGAGAATAGATTTATTTTTAAATCTGGCACACATAGAACATTGTCTATGGTTGACTCAATCCACCTGCTTCCATTAAATACTTCTAGCGCTACCTGTCCAGAACCAATGACACTTATCTGAGTACCATCACCTATTATCACAGATTTTTGTAGCTATAACGGCGAGAATGTTGAAAACAGATTTTTATCTTGACACATATGTTCACTGGCACCAGCAGTGTCCACCAACCACTTCGATTGTTGGTAATCTTCTGTAGGTGTATGTTGGACTACGAACGCATTTTTCTCTTTTCCTTTTTTAAACCAACACTCACTTTTGTTATGTCCAGACTTGTTACAATAATAACACTTTTTCTCACCTCTGTTTGCAGAGTTTTTACGATCATTACTATTCACATTACTCGTACACTCATACTGATAATGACCCATCTTGTTACACTTGAAACATTTTATGTTTCTTTTATTCAGAGCATTCCTTTTTGCAACAAATGCAGAAGACGATGAGGTGCTTTCGCCCTTTTCCTTCACTCTCTCCTCTTCCACCAACAAACGAGCGACAAGGTTATCATAGGTTTGCTTGTCGTCCGGTGCAGACTCCCATGCAGATACAAAATGTTTGTATATATCTGGCAACGACATTAAAACCTTGGTAATAACAAACTTTTCCGAAACTTCTTCACCCATTTGTCTCAACTGATTTTGTAACTCTTGTATTTTCGAAAGAAATACTGACATTTCCATGCCTTCTTCGTGTCTGAATTGGAAAAATCTCTGCTGGACTATATGAATATTTGTTTCACTTTTTTGTTCAAAAATGCTTGTTAATTTTCGCCACATCTCTGCTGAACTTGTACAGGATATTATGTGCAACATCACTTCCTCGGTCATTCTGGTCACTAATATTGTTTGAGCCTTGGCATCCTGTGCCTCCCATGTTCTCTGTTCCTGTGAGTTGTCACCTTTGATACGTTTGCCTTCTACAATGTCAATTAGATTTTGACCCCGCAATATGACCATTGTTTGGAATTTCCACACATTCCAATTTTTGATTCCTTCCAGTTTAATAACTGTGCTATTTCCGTCCATCGTGTCTTTTAGGTTTGTACTAGTTTTCCTTCCTTGCAGCTCAAGTCTTTTCACCTTCCCGGAAACGTCAAAGAAAAAAAAACGTGTTTCAACTTTTTTTTCTTCACCGGTATTTTTTATTTTCAACTAGCCAAATTTCTTTACCTAGACTTTTATTATTATGTATTGTGGCCTGGGCCCATAACCTGTTGAAATTTAGAGGCCAATGAAACCAAAGTCTAGTCTTCTAAATAACTCTTATATTACCACGACGTACCGTATTACATGGTTAGTGACAGACGACAATAAATATGGCATAACATATACTATCCTTTTTCCACAAGTATTGCCAACTTAAAATATTCACCAATCAATGGTAATAATAAACTAAGTATTACATTGTATTCCAACAAATATCAATCCAAGATAGTCTCAAAGATATTTATTATATAATAATGCACATATTACATTATCAGCATGCTCAATAACTATACTATGTAGGTATTACAGTAGGATCCAATGGATTAATCTGATTTTTTACATAGCCCGAGAGACGGAGACCAAACAAACCATGCCAGATAAACTGCGGGCATCAGATAGTATCTACCTATAATCATAGTGCCTACTCCTCATGATCTATACTCGCACTTAATTCCACAGCTGGTAATCTAATCTCCTCAGTTTGATTTCTTGCCCAGCCTAAATACCACACCACGCCACACCAGCATCCGACCGTGCGCCTTCCAGTCAGACATGAACAATAATAATGGGCGATAGCATCTTGTCCGTTCATTTGTCGGTCGATAACAATATACGAATGATACATCCTAGACCTTACATGTCTAGACTGGATTCGGACACGTAATAACCAAACGTCTTGCTCTGTGACGTAGTCGCTAAGACCTCTTATTTGTTGCTCTCGATATACTTCAATATTATAGAAGCCCTGTACTATTTGCGCAGCATAATAACAGCGGGCTAGCTTGATTTGATACGTACCGAGATCAAACTAAATAAGCTCATCTTCTGTAAAATTTGGGAAATCGTCAAAAATAGGCTGATCACCAGTGATGCTTTGGAACGTTGCTCTTTATCTGTTTATATTATTACGAATGACATAGTCCGCCAGGTGATTTGGTCGATTCAAGTGGGTATTTATAATGTCCACAAATGTGGCTGCATGTACGCTATCATGCATAGGCTTTTGGAAAGCGTTAATTACTGACGCTGCTATTTTAAAGTCTTCGAACATATGGTTTAAAGCCCGATTAAAATAGTTCTGGCGGAACAATTGGAAGTCACGCTTGAATCGGCCATTTATTAATTCTACAACCCATATGCGGCATATGGTAACCAATCTAGACCTATTCGCTTGTTCGGTTGTGAGCTGATCTGCACCACGATCTTTGTTATCAGGCATATAAGCAGAGTAATTGAATTGTGCCAAATCAGGAAGGGCGTCTCTAAACCCACTATTGGTGGTAATAAATAAAAATAACATGATACGATACGTTTTGAAGTTAAGATTAAGCACTACACACAATATTACGCAACATTGCTCTATACAATTACATTTTACTGATGTTCAAATATCTTAATTTCTAAACGTAATACAACATAACGCTCATAGTAAAAGTTATTCCTTACTAACAGTACTTTCATTTGATGCTAATTTCATTACTGGCCGCCAACCGCCCAGAAGTGCCCATACTCCTTTCTAAATGTTATTTTTTTTAAATTATACTGAAACCTGCAGCAAGGTCATCAAACCCTATTTCAGAAGAACATTGTGGTCACACAGAGCATTGAACATACGAAGAGAGATTTAAGTTACAAAAAAAAAAAAATACTAACTGTTGCCCGCGATCTTCTTTCGCGTGAAGATATTTTAAAAAATATTACTGTCCTTTTTGAATCGGATTTTGTTTCCAATATCAACGCTTTTTCTAAAATAAAAGTAACCTAAATTACTCCTTATAAAATCAGCTATCTCCTGTCCTGTCAACATCGGTCCAGCCGTTTTGGAGATTAGCCGGAACAAACAGACGGACAGACAGGTAAAAATTTAAAAAAAATGTGTTTTTGTTATAAGTACCGTACATACTTTCATATGCATTCAGTGAATAGCTGTTATTTCGATATTACAAACAGTCACTTCAATTTTATTTATTTGTATAGATTCAATCATATCACTTGGAATGACAAAATGAAAACGAATATTCAGGCGACAGCTGGCTGGTTTTCGGAAACTGGGGCACAATGTTAAATAATAAAATAATGGATTGAATAAAACAGCTTTATTTACTTTGTTCCTTGTTCATTTATTTGCGGAATAAACTGGTGTGCGAAACGTTTAAGACTAATAAATTTTTATATTATATTTTAAAATGCTGGGTGGATTCCGGGTATTTACTCCGGCTCATTGCATTCCGTTTAATTTTCACGTTGATCACCCCAAAGCTAACTTATATTGCATGTAATATGGGATGCAAACACACAAACGCTTACCACGTATTTAGTGCATCATTCCGAACCCTATTCACATAGAACATTTTCATTGATAATAAAAAATAATCTGTTGTTTCCTACAAAAGTGCAATACTTACAAAATGTATGGAACAATTCTTTTTTTTTTTTAAATTACCTATGTGAACATTTCTATGTGTTCAAAATGATGTAGTGAATACGTGGTAAGCTATTATGCGTCAGTGTCCCTTTCACCCCGTATATTTGCCAAGAACACTACTTAGAGCCTTGAAAATAAACCATAATTTACCGTCAATTTCTAGCTCGGCTGCTCCAAAGGTTAACCGGCCTACTTACGGGGCGATAAGGCGATTCGGAGCCACGATCCAATCCCATGGGACAACTACTGGCTCAGATTACGATACTGGGAACAGAGGCTGAAAGAGAGGGGGCTGGGGTGCGGAGAGGGAAGGTTTTTTTGTTGTATTGGTAGCTTAACCTTTTATGAGGTTGGAGTAAGAAAGGATGCGGTGATCTCGTTCTGATGCGGTGATCTCCTTCTGTGAAACCGTCATTTCACAGGAGGAGGGTGCGGAAAGGTTGAGGGAGGTCGAGACCACTCTCCCGACCCACAGCAGACGCACCGGGCGTCGGCTGAAGGCGGACAACGCCCTTTTCCAGCCCCCCTAAACGGGTCCACAGGGACGGCAGGCTTGGGGACGTTCGCCGCCCCCCCCATATATGTAACTCGACCCGAGGCGGTGGCGCGTAGTATTCCGCGCGCGCCCCTATTAGACGTCGCGGGGGAAGTTTTACACCTCTATCCCTCCGTGAACTTGAGGAGGCCTGTGGTAGCGGGCCGGCACTAGCCGGGACCGTGAAAGGCGCACTAGTTCCAATGATCCCCGGTGCAATTGTGGGAAGGGAACACTGGGGTGGTTTTTAGTCTGTTCGAGTCAGACAGACCCATCCACCCACCCTAGGGTGGAGGACATCCGTGGGGATTTTCCACCCAGAAAAAAATAGTTATTTGTTATACAAGAGTGCAAAGTTGCTTTTTAACCGCGTGTTCAATTTTGATGACCGAGCAAGCGAAGGATTCTAAAATTGAATCACGAGCGCAGCGAGTGATTCAAAATTAGAATCCTGAGCGTTAGCGAGGGAATCAAAAGAGCACGAGGTGAAAAATCTTTGCACTCGAGTGCAACACGTAACTTTTCATTCCACCTCAGCGAGGAAATGACTAAATGCAAAAAAAAAAACGTTTATAATCACAAGATAGGTACACTTTTATTTCAGTTTAGGTATTAATTACTACATTATGACAGGTAAGTATTACAGAATAATCTTTAAATTATAACAAAATAATACTAAGGTATAATTAAGAAAATTTTAAAGTAACGTTGCTACAGTTATTTAAATTGAGTGTAATATTTTTGTTTGGTACTGTAATATTGGTGTTAGTCACTTGTGTACTGTTTTTCGGTAAACTATCTGTCATACTTAATAGTTGTACCGATTCATCGGATTCCCTTGGCGTGAATGCTGGAGAGAGAGGGAGATGGTTAGGTGTTTCATAACGGCTTATTTTTGATGTAGAAGGGCCAGTCCAAGGATCCGATTGAGGCTCTTTCAGTGTAATGGCTCCTACGATGCCTTCACATATTTTAGACTTATTTTGGATGGAATCCTCTATGTATCCCTCTACAACTGCATTGGACTTCCAGCCTCCGTGGCGCTTAAGGGACAGGAGATCAGCTCCGGAATCAGCCAAAAGTGTGGCTGAAGTTCGTCGGAAACAATGACCCGTGTACAACAGGGGTTCTGGAAGTTCAAGAAATGTTGCTATTTCTCGTGGGATACTGCCAATTTTATTAGTACCCATAGGCTGTCTAACACACTTTCCATTGCGATACTGTAGAAAAAATCGATTGATTGGAGTGTTAGGCGGGCGTAAGGCTTGATATTTCTCAACAATCGTTACGTATTCCTTGCGAATGACGAAGTTGCGGTCTCTTTTTGTCTTTGTATTAGGTAAATTAATTAATAGTAAGTCATCTGAATGTTTCTCAATGTTTTTGACATTAAGTTGTGTTAGTTCATTAGTTCGACATGCTCCGTTTATTCCAATAATACGAACAACCTGTAACGTAAAGAGTATTGTAGTAGATAAATGAATAAAATTGATATGAACGCATAATTATGCCTATCAACATCTACTAAGTATACTATTTAATTGAGATTAATATACTTAAGTAGATACTGAATGTGCAACTGACTTACTTTTGCAGCCAAATATACGGAATCGGGTGCTTCGTTAAGAAACTTTTCAATATCAGATACTGTGAAAACCTTCGATTTTTTTGGTTGAGGACCAGATGAGGCTCTTTTTAAAAATGCCACTAATTTAGGATAGGTATCGATATGTTTGTCTTTTTTCATCTTTATTGTTGCTTTTAGCATCGAATACGTACTCCATAGAGTGCTTGCTTTCTTGTTCTCGGATAATTCTATAAAATATGCCAGCAAAACGTTTTCTGAGAAAGTTTTGGCTCCTTTTGCTAGTCGCCACGTGTTGAACATATCGTACTGTTTTAAATACTTCTCGCGTGATTGTTGAGGGAGAAAGCTCATTTGCGCATTATTAACAGTTTCAGTCAATTCTGTTGGCGTCAAGCAAACTAACTCGTCGCTAGAATCACTCATTTTAGTTTTTTCATTTGTTTTCAAGTTTCTTGTTTTTAATATAAGGTTTAACAATGACGTGAAAAAATGCCGCGTAAAGAACCGCGTACAAAGCAAATTGAAAAAAGAACACCAAGAAGGTTCCGAGTCTGAGTTTTTAACAAATTAAAAAAAAGTTGTATGATATATTCGGCACCATAGAGGTAGCAGTAAATAGGTTTAATGTTTTTTTTTAATTCCAAACTTAGTGCACACGATGTTCTAAATTCAATTTACTTTATCCTCTAGAGAATAAAAACGGCTTTTCCACTCAGATATTGAAGATTAAAAATACTCTTTCCGAGATGGTGGGATGAAAAGGATATTGGAGCCTATCGTATCTGATAATACAGGAAATAAATGCAGTACGTTATTAGTTACATCAGTTGTGATGTTTATTGGAAAAAAATAAGAAGAAGCTATTGAATTTACTGTACTATTGTATATGTAGGTGTTGAAGTTAAAGTTTTGACTGTAAATAAACTAAAATAAATAAAGGAAATAATAACTACTTATAAAAGGGCATCAAAAAACTCCTCCGCTGGTAATGTGCCCAAAAAACTGGCGGCTTTGCCAGGTTGTATGGCAACACTTTGCAACTCATTGTGCATGTTTCAGTGTTATGTGGATAATTCTAGTTAACAAAAACAAGAATTTACCGTATCGAAAACTTTATGTATTTAAAACCTTTTTTCAGGTTATACGTATGTTATACTTAAACGTGGAAAGAAAAGTACAACGTAATAAAATTAAATATACATGTTCATAACGAATTCATCAAAAAGTTGTAATAACGAAATTCTCTAATTAAAAAAGTCATAGAGCCCATTTATACATTCAGGGCATACAACATTGAAAATAAACAAGAGCATCATCACTACTAATTAAAACTTCGTTTGTCGACTTTAAATCATTTGTGAATCCATCAGTCTAGTTGATTTGAGTTTGATAAATCACGTCTTGCGATCGGGTTCACAATCCAATTTGAAAAACATTGTCTTATATTAATTTGTTCTTAAGTATACTTTTTTTTTAATCTTGTTTTATTGTCAAGTTACCATTTTGTTTTGTCCAGTGCGAGACTAATAAATGCTTTTTTTTCTTACAAATTAAATACTTTTAAAAGTATTCTGAAATGAAATGTAAACACAGCAGCCCAGCTAAGCTAAGCTACGCATGCGTACTTTCAACTTTGTATGAAAATGTGAGAGGGATCGTTTACTCCATACGACGACCACGCTAAGCACAAGGTTGCTTGTATGGCAAAAACTGAACTGCGCTGCTAACGTGTCAAATCACTCCGTGTTTTCTTTTTCGTGTGCCTAACCTGGTGTCAGAATTTATATGCCGCCGTTGAGCCTCTGACTTGGCGCCGTTGACATCCTACGTAGCAGTGGAAGCTACTCATCACCTGCCTAGCCTTTTCCCAACTATGTTGTGGTCGGCTTCCAGTGTAACCGGATGCAGCTAAATACCAGTATTTTACATGGAGTGACTGCCTATCTGACCTCCACAACCCGTTTAGCAGTGGGTAATACAATACCAATAGGTAAGACTGGTTGTCAGACTTTCGGGCCAGCAAGAGAAGCTACTGAAGGCGCCAAACTCGTGGCTTAGTTCTGGGTCGACACAATTCACAAAAGTCGGTGGCAAAAAAACTTTTTTGCAAAAAAAAACCGACTTCCAAAAAAACACAAAAAAAGTGGAAAATAACTTTACTTTCGGAAGTCGGTGGCAAAAAAGTCAATGAAACAAACAATAGTCACCGACTTCCGAAAGTAAAGTTATTTTCCACTTTTTTAGTGTTTTTTTTTTGAAGTCGGTTTTTTTTGCAAAATAGTTTTTTGCAAACAATCTGATCTACGACTGCTGATCCTAGATTCGATCCTGTGGTTGGACAAGCCATAAAGACTTACCTCGATCGACCATTTCTTCTGCTTTGCATGTCGATGGCAATCTAAATTGTGTCGACCCAGAACTAAGCCACGAGTTTGGCGCCTTCAGTAGCTTCTCTTGCTGGCCCGAAAGTCTGACAACCAGTCTTACCAATTGGTATTGTATTACCCACTGCTAAACGGGTTGTGGAGGTCAGATAGGCAGTCACTCCATGTAAAATACTGGTATTTAGCTGCATCCGGTTACACTGGAAGCCGACCACAACATAGTTGGGAAAAGGCTAGGCAGGTGATGAGTAGCTTCCACTGCTACGTAATGGGACTACGGTACTGAGTGGATGACATAGTTTTTCCAGCTATTTTGATTTGAAAACCAAACTGCAGAACCGATTTTGATGAAATTTCTATGGGACCAATCGGGAAGTAGATCCATTCAGATAAAAGAAGAATTTTTCAAATCGGTTCATAAATGACGGAGATATGAGGTAACAAACACAAAAAAAAAACATACAACCGAATTGAGAAACTCCTCCTTTTTTTGAAGTCGGTTAAAAAAGGTACATGTTCATCTTGAAAATAACGCTTTTATCTAAAGATTTAAATGTTAAAGGATTACAAGCTAAGCCCTGCGATATTGCAGACATTTCTCTTAGAAGGCTTAACATTATGAGCAGAATTGCGTAATTACTAACGTTATCCTTCTTGACGATAACGACGATAACTCGTATCAACGATTAATTACATTAATTAAGAGGTGTTGAACTTTTAAACATCTTGGCTTTTTGTTAAACAATGGTTAAAACAGTGATAGCATGTAAAATTCTGATATTCAGCTGCATTTAGTTAGACTGAAAGCCCCCATAAAGTTAAAAAAAGGCAGGCAGGCGGTGATACTATATTGCCAAACTATTGGTTATCAGGCAAATTCTTCCTTATTCGTGCAGTAAGTCCCTAACTTGGTGTCAGAGTTTTTATGCCGGCCGGCCTCTGACTTGGCTATACATGCCGTCGAGAAATACATATCTCTCAGTCATGTTTGGTTTCCTCACAATGTTATCAGGCAAATTGACAATAGCAGATTAAAGTCTACGATTAAAAAGTAATGTGTTTCCATATTAACGGGTTGTATTTAACAAAATTAACATACGTAGCTCGTGAGCAATAAATCTGACGGTTTATTAGTAAAACGACAATAGCAACGTCGAGACGAAAACACGTTCCATATTAGTTCGTAGAAATAGCACCACATGGTAATAACTGACGCTATTTGCGCGAAATAGTAATTGCTTGATGTCCATTTAGATAATTGATGTTAGTTGTTACAAAGTTTCCTTGAAAATTACTGCAAATAAAAATAAACGTGAACAGAATCACATTATTTTCCATAAAGGTGCGGTGTATTATTTCACGCACATTAAAACTGGTAGTTTTCCTGTCGAGCATTGATATTAGCGAGCTAGGTGTTTGCTCGTTAACCAATCCGCAAACTTATATATTTTAATTTACATACATACATAAACTCACGCCTCTATCCCACGAGATAGGCAGAAACCACAGAACCCCACTTGCTACGATCTTTACTTCGTTCATCTGGTCATCATGCACTCCGCAATAATTTATGTTGTGCACCTATTTAGTGGAACGTTGGCCATTAATACTAAATTAACTTATTCCTATCACTCCGTCGTCTCACAGAACTGCAATCATTCTAACATTGTCGTTTTCCATTCATCAATAAACAAGATCAATCCAAGATTGGTCTCCACGAACGCGTTGAGCATCGTCAGCATACGCGATATTGGGGAAGTGGATCGATCTACAGTTCGATATTAAACAATTTATGCTTTAAAAACTACAAATATGTATATAATATCTTATAAATAATAATAAAAATGTACAAGTATCAAAATGGAAAAAAAATACAGGGCGTCAAAAATTCGTCCACATCGCTGTCAATAAGAAAAGTGCCCAGAAAGCTGGCAGCACTGCCTTGCAATTGCAATGCTTATTCTTTGGCCAGAAAAAAGGTCAGCCCTGTGGTCTCGTGATGAGTCGACCAACCGCTTGCTGAAATCCCGGAATACTAGGTGGGCAGTCGGATCCCATGGCCCTAGTGTTTCAACCCCAAACGGCTCAAAAACATAACTAAAAATTAAGTTATTGTATTGGCGCCGTTTGAGGTTTTCAAATAAATAGATATAGATTCAGACAAATATATTGTACCTAATAGATCATTTTTCACATAAAAAATAATTTATATATATTCTTTCGAGAGCAATTATAGTGAGTGACCGAGCCATCTAAATGAAAACAGCATCAATTTATTGCTGTAGTGTACCCATTCGAATCCTTTCAAAAGCTTTGAATGCCATTTTGTTAAAAAATTCAACGCAGAATTCACATTTTCGCGTGAATGGTCCGCGAAATGAAACATCTGTGTTCTATTTTAGAGCCCATTGAACAAGCAGATTAATGTAAAGCTACGATGCTTCTGCATTACAACCTACAAGTAGACTGTCTTGGTATACTTACTTACTTAGTAGTGTGTATGGTCCTGGGATTAGGTATTTTTCAGTTGTCTCAAGTTGGTATTTGACATAAAAAAACCCTTGTTAGGCAAAGGTGTTTTTAATAGTACACCCACATTTCGCCACTTATGTTTTAGTCCCATGTAATAGCGGGCGAGCCTATTGCCATAATCCGGGCACAAATCGAGGCTCCGTGGCTGCTACTGAGAAATTCCTGAAAAACCCAATAACACTTTGACCGACCTCGAATCGAACCCAGGACCTCATGGTCAGCAGGTGCTTGCGACCACTATAGCACTAGCAATAGCCTATAAGACAAGAAATTCCTAACAAACAATAAGTAGCTATCTCAAAAGTTTCAAGCGCCTTCCAGAAGATTTCTTATCATCGCAAAGTATGAAACTTTAGATATCCTTCGGGGCATGAAAACTCTTTGAAAAGATTCGGAAAGCTTTGAAATGTCTGGGAACGAGAACATAAGTCATTAAAGTTGACATGGAAGAGGACAGTTTGACAATATAGCTTTAGATTTTGTTTCAACTGCTAGGCTGGACGTCATGGCAGCCACAGATGCAACACACAATTTTTTCAACTTTGTTCGCCTTTGTAAGTCGTATTTAGCCGTCTTGTTGGCTTTGGCTGTTTGGATCGAAGCTTTGAAATAATTCCACGTTAGTGGACTACTAGGATAAAAAGTATCCCACATACAAGGAATCCTTACACAGTTCATGGTCTACTTATTTACCAAATTTCATCAAATCAAATCTATTCAGTTCTTTTGGTGTGAAAACGTAACGAACAGTGAATATATTAGAATAGTACGGATTACTTAAGATGCGAAATCAATTTGTATCTAATCCTACGGAAAATAATAAAGTTCAGAAATATACAAGGTGATGCTTTGCATCCTCGTTAAATTCAAGGAGGTAACTATGCTAAGGATGCTCGACCCGAATCAATAATAAAATGGGTAGGTAATGTTTTATATTTTGTTCTTAATGTCGGAAATCGATAAGTGTTCTGCCCGTCTAATACTAGCCCTATAACCGCGCTTTCACACACACAAACAAAAGCAGACGTTTATTCGTTAAACGGGTGATTCTCCTCTTTTGAAAAGGACTTCATTCTGAAATAGTGTCAAATTAAAACAACAAAAAAACGTTTATTATTATTGACCAGGTACCGTAATTAATATTGATTATTTACGTCATCTATGACAACCTCCTGAAATTTGACGAGGTTGCAAAACTACACCTTGTATAAGTATTTCTTGATGATAAAATAATCTACCCTCATCCCAATTTACTCAGAGTTAGTTAGACAATAACCCGGATAAAATAATAGAACAAGTACAGAAATAATAAAATAAAACATTCTAGACTCCGCAGAAAAATAACCCAAGTGCAAATATTTCGTTTTCATAAAACAAATCTGCGTAGATTCCGAAACTGGAGGCGTATTTCTGAACGAAGACTTCGCTCACTGAGCTCGACAAATACGGGAATTCGCAATATAGCACTTGTGTCCCGAGGTATCTGCTTACGTAAACAACTTGTTTGAGACAGATATTTGGAAAGGCTAGCGTATTTTGGTAGAAAAGGTATGCTATTAGTGGAATTGAGGGTAACAAAAGACGATTTCTGAAGCAAAAGATATGTCTTTATTTGAGGCAAGCACTGCGCGGCTTACCTGGTGCTAATTGATCAGCGCAGGCCAGAAGCATTGCAGGTGTGCTGTCATCCCAGCCGTCTAAAATTTCATGTGTTTGTACCACCATACATACATACATAACACAATCAGTCCATAATGTTCCCACAGTTGGGAGATACGCCAACTCTCCGAGGAGCCAGTGTAGATTAGTGAATGTGACATGTCTTCGCGAAGTGTTCTTCACAGTTTTGAGTACATCATCGTCATTTTCCTGCCCTTGTCCCATTCTGTATGGGTAGGCGCAACACGTTTTATGACCAGTCAAAAAGGAGGAAAAACTGCCAACAGCAAAGAATGTTGCTTTGAATCAAGCTAAACAGAAAATTGCTCTTGTCTATTCTTTACACGTAATCTCCAAATTTTCTTTGACGACACCCACGGGTTGGGTTAGATGGCTTTTGTTAATTGGTGTTCGAAGCGGAGGCACTTGCTTTCCTTTTCGTCGATGTTTAATGAAGATTGTCTTTTTTTGTACACACTCATAATAATAAAACATTAATCCCCATGTCATGGGATTGCATTAAAAATAACTAGTCCGTGATCTTTGGGAGTCTGCCATATTGGATTTAGAATGACGTCAGTTAGCGAACCTTCACTGTCATTCAAACAAAATTTCAGCTCAATCGGTTGGGGATAACTGTTAAAATTCAGTTGCAATATTTGAGCTAAACCAACAAACAAATATTGCAAGTTAATTAGAAGATTGTACAAAAAATAAAGACATAATTAGAATATATAGATGGTTATATTTACACCATGTTCTGGAGACTTCTTAGTCTCCAATATGTATCACCCTATGGAACTTTCTTAAGTTACATAGAGTGTTACAATCGGCGGTCTTATCTCAGGCAGCGATCTTTTACAGACCACCTCCTGATAAACTTAATTCATTGAATGAAATCTCTAACAAACGTGAACTTAACATTCAAAACTTTCTCGTTGCTTCTCTAGACGAACAACTCCGGCTCCGGCTCTTGTTGTAGCTAATTCTTTTGTATACAATGAAGCTTTTGCGTAAAAGTCGTTACATAATATTAGTTTTGGTTCAACAGTTTTTTTGAGATTTATGTTTAGGGTTATATTTTCTTCTGTGTTATAATTTTGGAGATGACATTTTCTGAAAGCAAAATGGATATATGAAAAAATCAAATCTACAGAATTACCAGGCCAGGCAGGCCAGGCTTTTTATACCTGCAGTCTGTGAACCAATTACACGCAGAGAACGTTTAATGTGCTGCGTGTGCAATACAACAATGCTTTTAGGATACTGCTGTCGCTGCCTCGTTTCTGTAGCGCGTCAGGGATGTTCGCAGCAGCGCGTACAGATGACTTCTTTGCGATCATTCGTAAAAGATCCGCTTCACTACTGCGTCGGATGCGCGGCGGCGACAGCAGTCTTCTGAGCATTGTTGCTAGTAAGACTGAGGGCCGCCTTATGGGTCTCCATAAGGTGGCGTAATTAAGTATTATTAGCACTAGTTTAGCTTTGTTAATTATTGTGTGTTTTTAGTCTATTATACTAACATAGGTTAAGGAATACTACAACTTTATGGGTTCTATGGGTTCTACCTGAATTAAAGATAAATAAATTACTAGAACTATTAAGGTATGGGTAGTTGGGTACCGCTCTTTTTCAAGTTCTTTTGAAAAAGTTTTTTTCGTTTTGCAAAAAAAATATCATTAATACAAAAAAGAGGGGGTCATCTTGTGCTTCAACGCAGTTGGTTGAAAATAAGTTGTCTTAATATAAAGTTAAGTTATCTTGATGCAATTTTATATTTCACTGAGATTACGTTATATTCGCCGTTAAACTATTGAAGCACTGACTCGAATCTAGCCATTTCAAAACCAATAAAATAAAATAATCCATACAGTTTTAGATATCACATAAAATTGCATCATCTGAAAGTGCTATGGCACACTAAAACAGCTGTTCAAGTCTCCAGTATCCCATGGAATTCAACACTTAAACGACCACAATCTTTCACCACGCTCTTAAGTAAAATGTTTATCCGATACTATACTTAACGTCTTAGCATCAATTCCGGGGATAAAACCATCAATCTGGACAGGGATTGGTGGAGCGACAGTTTTGAAAGTCCGTGATTGGTCGGACGGCTTTTTTGAAAGACATTGATTGGTTGGGCGCCATTTTTGAAGAGTTCGGTACGAATGACTGTAATGTGCCTTAATATAACTTGTTTAGTACAAACTTGGGGACCTCAAGTTAGACTCGTTATTGAGAATTGGGTCACGAGTTTGTCCTGGTTGAGTGGTCGTGGTTTTTCTTTGAGAAAACTTAGTTTTATTGTAGAAGATTGGATGGTCTAGAGTTCTGTCTGGGGATAATGATTTTAGTTCTGTTCTTGAAAGCAATAATTTCACCTCACAATGGCAAGCTTATTCTAGGTTTCACATAATATTATTTGTTTTTTTAACAATGTGACGAGCTGGTGTCTGCGTTAGGCATGAAATGCCTGTATTGCAAATCACCAGGTCCCCACCCCGCGGAAGAACAGATACTTAAAAATAAAATTATATGATTTAAGAAACCAATGTTATAGATAAGGAGATTTAGGACTAAAAAAATATTATAATTTTGGGGAGAAGAATAGATCTAAGTCGCTCTGTTTACCTATTGGCTTATGGAAGTGCATTCCCTTCCTGCATTTCTGAATTTCGCTAAGGGCGAAATTCACCACCAAGCAGAACTTAAAAAAAAAAAACTGGTGAAATGTGTGTGTAAAAGGTTAGGCAGAGCAGTAATGTAGTTGTTACTCCGCTGCCTAACCTTTAAAGGAAATATAGGTGTGATGTTATGTTAACTGAACGCGTTATGTATAAACAAGTACATTTAAACTGCATTCAAGAGCATAGCAATGTGTCATGGAATATTGACAACGACAGCTAACAGACAGTATTCTTCGCATAAAATGGCGGGTGACGAAGATTGTAACATTGATGAGTTATTTCTTGGAAACGTGATACTTTAGAAGCCTTCTCTCATACAAAACCTGTACCTATAAATGTTTGTCTTGCTGCTGGCTATAGAATAATACAGTTTCAATGTATGGTCACTATTTTGAAAATAAAGTGAAATGGCGGAAGTTAGGTAGGCCAAATAATTCAAAGCCCTTAGTGATACCTAACACCCGTAACCACCCGACCGCGCGGACGAGCGGCGCTCACCGCTTCTCCGCGCGGCGCTCACCGCTTCTCCGCGCGGCGCACCGCCCATAAATCCGTTTCATGCGAGAATCGCCTCAGTTGAAAAAGTTTGAATCTCTTATAAAACCGCATGGTATTACATAATTGGTGTAACAATAAAATAGACTTGATAGCCAAACCTAGCTATCTAAAGAGCGAATTTGCTAACTTTACATCTGACACAAGTGTGGACCCACTCTCATACAATTCCGTTCAGAAACACTCACGATAAGAAAAACAAACGCAATACGCTCAGTGCTCGCTCTAAATGACAGCATTTGTTCTTTCTTGCTCCCAGAAGACGTTGATAATAAAAATACTTGTACGTACAGTTTCTACTCTCTCGCGTTCTATGCTGTTTTAAGGCGCGGTGGTTCTATTACTGCGCATGGTTACGTTAAGCCCGTGAATTAAGGTTTAGGTAAAATGTGAAAAATGTAGGTGGGTTTTTTTGGTGCTGGGTCAAAATCTGGTCGAAAGACATACGAATTTGGTTTTTTATAACTCAATTTCACAACTTTTAACAACAGCCCCTGTCATTCAATATCCTAAAAATCACGGATGTGTTGCTGTCGAACGCGCAGCCTTCGACGATGACGATTCAGTCGCAGATGTACGTAACCTATCCGTGCACATGTTACGCAACAGTGGAATAGACTCTTTATTCTAGATACAGAAACGAACCAACTATTCTGAAAGTGCTAATGGCATATTGTAAAAAGAAAACTAACTGCACGTGGTAGTCTAATATAAGTTTTATAGAAAAGTTTCGTAATAAAGTGTTTTTCTCCTTTCAACATTGTGCTTTTTTGTTTTAGGGTTTGTTTAGAACTAGAATTTTAAATGATTTTATTTGCACATGTATTATAACAATTATATAGAGGCAGTAATAGTTAGAAAATATGATAGGTGTGACTGTTGGACTGTCAAGTCATAGGTCTCGGGTTCGAACTCAAGACACACACCCCTGATTTTTCGGAATCATGTGCGTTTTGTATATTTATCACTTGCTTCGGTGAAGTAAAACATTGTGTGGAAATCAGCATGCCTGAGAGATATCTCTCGACGGCATGTAAAGCCAAGTCAGGGGCCCATGGTCGACATTAAAAACTCTGACACCAGGTTAGGCACCAACCACAAGGTAAAGAAAGAAGAAAAAGACTATGATATTTCACTGTACCACAAAAACCATATGCTTTTACAATCCAGCCATAGACAGACTACAACTAGAAATAACTCTTTATCACTACCGACTGCCATTAACGTAATGTTGCTCGCTCGTCGATAATCAAGAGCAATCGTCGCAATTGCTCGATAAAAGGAGCAATCAATAGCAGTATTGTTGGTATTTACGTCCCATTCAATCGCTCAGTTGTCCGTATATTTTGAAGGAATAATTTCTATTCAATTGATGTCGATGGAGCCTTCACGAGTGGCTATATTTAAGTGGCTTCGTCCAGCGCAACGGGCCCGTTGCCAATTTTGCTGACTAGCCTATTTTCCACGCAACCAACTTTTCTGACAGTGCCAATATGTTCAATGTGGTGTCAGAAAATTAGATGAATTTGCAATATATGACCCGTCAGTTGGCCTAAAATATTGCGGTGTAGCATGTGGCATTGTGACGCGGTGTTGTAGCTACGATCGTGACCTAGTAATGCAACTCGTATAGGTTTTGTTGTAAATGGCGTAGCACTGGGTTACGAAATTGTAGCGTAACACTGGAATACGTAGCTCTTGCGAAGCAAATGGTAGCACCAGGTTGCGAAGCTATCGCGTAGCGCTGTAAGGAAGCACTTGCGCAGCTCTTGCGCAGCTCTGGAATACATAGCGGTTACGTAGCAAATGGCCATTCAATTTTCATAATTGGCGTTATTCTGGTTCTTATTGAAAGCATCAGACACAGATAGGAGAAATTACTTTTACCAATGCCTGCCTACATACACTTTGATTGATAGCACACAGCTAACAAAAACAAAGTTTGTACCAATATTGGCCAACTTTGCCGTTCAGTGTACGGTCCAGCGAGTGTCACTGCTGGTTTGTGTTTACTGTCCCGGCTAACTAAGGGCATTGGCTTTTTCCTATAACTGAGTTTTAGAGGAAATTGAGATATTTCTCAGGAATACAGCAGTTATTGTGAAGTTAAATGATTCATGTGTGAAACGTGATTTGCAGTATTGGGAACGAAATGAACTGATTAAGTCTACGCTTAAACTAATAGTGTCATCATCATCTGCCTAGCCTTTTCCAATCTAAATTGGGGTCGGCTTCCAGTCTTACTGGATGCAGCTGAATACCAGTATTTTACTTATGGAGAGATTGCCTATCTGACGTCAATAACCCAATTAGTACTGGCTAATACGCTACCCCTTGGTAAGACTGGTTGTCAGACTTTCGGGCTATAATAATTGCCAACTCGACTTTAAAAACCTTCGCCAAATTTTTATTTCCTGATACGTATTAGTGCAAATTATACCTTATACCTGAGCCATAAGAATAACCAATGGTGATCTATTTTGTTTACAGTTTTAAGCTATTTCGTTTGTTTGATTTTTTTTTTTAAATTTCGATGTTAGAATTTATTTGATAGCTTAAAAATATTTCCATGAACTAGTTATTGGCAGTGTTGTTAGTACACAAGGTGTAACATAATAATAAACGCAACACCTCGCGTTTGATCTCTCGGACAGTCAGACCATGAAACTGAACAACTTTACACGATTTTTTTTTGCGAAATCCAAGAACTCGTAGACTAACACGAGTTCTTAGAATTCTCAAAAAAAAAACTACTGACGCGGTCAGCTGATCAACATGTATGGTAAAACTAAAAAAAAAAGGAATGAATTACCAAAAGTTATAGAACAAAAGTAATTCTACAACAAAACAACGATATATTGAACGATGCGTTTATTATGTTACACCGTGTATATCAGTGACTGACCACAGCGCCGGCCGCGCCGGCAAGACGTCTTGCTAGCTCTACTCGCTAATCACCAGCGATGGAACAGGTCTCGAAATATAATGACTGCGTACATGATTTATTTGCCCCGAGATGGGAAGACGTATGTCGGGGATGTTTGAGTTTCTGTGAGTGGATGCGTGAAAGATGACTTTTTCATGTTATAATATGTAAGTATTTTTTATTTTAATATTTTTATCATTTCTCTTTGTAAATATGTTTCTTTTAACTGTGAAATTGCTTGGATTTTTCTTTTTTGTTGTATATGTTTTCTGAAATGAATTCGCAAACTTGGAACTAAGAGCTTAAATAAAGTAATATAAGCAAAGTATCATGTCGTATTCTTAATGTTCGCGATGTTAATTACAGAAACAGATAGACTTGCAAATGTTCTAACGAAGTTAATTATGACAGCGAGCTCAAAAGGTTCGGGACGTTTCTTTTTTGGAGTTTCATATTTCGTATTCATGAAGAAATCTATTCTATATCTATACATTATATAATAAATCTGTAGACGTGGCGTTTCTGTACATTGAAAATATTTAGAAAAAAAATAGTAGGGGTGTTAAAGGATAACAAACAGAACCCATTTCTATTATTTTTACAATTTTGGTCTGTATGTCTGCAGCCTGTTTGTCTGCAGTCTGTGGGTCTTAGGCTATGTTTGTTTATTTAAGTATCACGTGGAAATAACAAAACGAATCAAAAGATATATGAATAAAGTGTTCAAGAAGAAAATCGACTTATCGGGTTATCCAAAAAGTTATGATAGCAATTAAAAAAATTAAAAAAATTCATAGCCAATATTGTTTGTTCGATCGCTTTCCATGCATTAAATTTTAGCAGTTTAACTCCATGCTCTATAGATGGCGTTGTTCGTTTGACGCCAATTTCTGTTTATTATTAAAACCGTTAGTTATTTTTTTTTGTTAGGATTTTCCGTGAAAGAACGACCCTCGTCGGGTGAACTGCATCGATGTCGGATGTTAGATGTCTTTCTTTTGTCTTTCTGTCTTTCTTTTGTTTGTCTTTTTGTGTCTTTCGTGTTGTAAAAGTATTTGGTTTCATATCTAAACTAATATTATAAAGCTGAAGAGTTTGTTTGTTTGGTTGATTGAACGCACTAATCTCAGGAACTACTGGTTCGAATTGAAACAATATTTTAGTGTTGGATAGCCCATTTATCGAGGAAGGCTATGTTGCATCACGCTGCGACCAATAGGATGGATCATTAATCAAAAATGTAACGCAGACGAAGTTGCGCGGGTCAGCTAGTCTATTAATACAACTAGCCTTTGCCCGCGACTTCGTACGTGTGGTACTTAGAATTAAAACTTCGGTGGTAAAATTTAGCCTATATTTTAAGTTAGGCATCTAGCAGTAGAGCGGTGAAAACTTCGTTCAAATGCAGTAGTTTTTGCGTGATGCGCGTACAAACATACAGACAGAAAGACAGACAGACAGACAAAAATTCTAAAAGCTGTTGTTTTGGCTTCTGTTGCTCTAATAAAGACCCCCATATATATTTTTTTCAATATCTTCAATGTACAGACATCGGCCTGTTACAATTTCATTATATGTATAGATGGGTTTAATATAATGTGTACATAATAATGTAACCTTTGACTTAAATGTGTATTTATAAGCACAGAGAGAGGTTTCATTGCCACATTGAACATTGTACTAGTTATTGGTTTTGAGTATTGCACAAACGAATGTTTCAAATACATAATCTTATGTCCTATTTCTGTCTAATGCAACAATGAAATTATAATTATAATACAAAAAAAAGACGTTCAAAAATATCAAAGGTATATTTTAATCGGAATCACGAAACAAATTATTTTACATAATTGGTTCACGTTTCGTTTTTCTTGTTAACTTAAAGCATTAAGATTGTATCAAGGGTTTTATTTTAATTATGGTAATTAAAATGCTTCTGATTTTGCTGGTTTACTAAGAACCTCTTTGAGTATATGAACAGTGATGAAAAGATCAGTTTAGTCTGGCAGCTGTCTGTCAATGTAGCTACACATGGAAAGGAATACTAATACCATCGATTTATGACACACGCAAAGACAATTGCGAAAGAAGTGGAAGGAGTGGAGGGGGGCCTTTGCCCAGGGATGGGACAGAGCAAGGTAGTGAACAAAAAAATTTTTTTTTTGACAAAATCTTTCAGAACATTACTCAAAAACTATAGAAATATAATGGCCTTCCTCCTTTCCCTACATCCATCAACATGTGTATTTATCATTCCAGTCACATGTGTTGCATCCCTCCTCATCGCATGTCCATATCGAGACAGACAGACTCCCTTTCATCTTTTCTGTAACAGGTGCCACTTTCAAACTTCCTCTTATAGCCTCATTTCTTACTTTGGCCAGTTTAGTCACTCCACACATCCGTCTCAACGTTCAACTATATTAGTACCAGACAATATTCTACACGTATGTAGGTAATGTTTGGTCGTAAAACCTTTTCAAAGCTAAGAACATTGTATCATCTATCACCGTCACGTTTTTTGACGACTTTTTGTATCCTCCCTTAGGTGTTGGGGTAGACAAATAACGAGGTTTGAAGAGACGTTTATGTTTTCTTGTAAAGAAAAAGTGCGTGGGATGTAATACTCGTAAAATATTAAGTACTCGTACTTTTATAATGAAAATGATTTTTGACAAGGCAGCCATAAAGTGAAACAAACATTTATTCGTTAAATCTAAATTAAGTAACACTTTAATGTTTTGGTTCTTCAGAAAGGTCAGATGAGTGGTATTCCCAACCTGCGTGTATCAATAATCATTTGTATGAACGTAAACAAAGCGAACGCAGTAGGTATGTAGGGATCGTAGTAAACCAACCAACGGTTCTCAACAAACATAATGCTTATTATCCCCAAAGGGTAAGGCAGAGGTGTACCTAATAGTACATCCACATTTCGCCAGTTATGTTTATGTCCCATGTTATAGGGGGCGAGCCTATTGCCATCAAGTGGGTGCAAATCCAGACTCTGGGGCTGCTACTAAGAAATTCCTAATTTAAAAACCAATAACAATTTGCCCCACCCGGTAATCGCATCCAGGACTCATGCTCAGCTTTTGCGATTGCGACTATTAGATCATTGAGGCAGTCTAAACAAACAGTCCGCTTTTATTCCAAAATTGACTTTCCCAAGCGACCATTAAGTACCTTTAGGTTCAATAAATAATCGTAAACAATTTCTGAAATCCCCATAAACCAATAAATTGTCACAGTTCAGTGGCTGTTCGATCCCTTTATAACATAGAGTAAGATTAAATGAAGAGCTCACGTGCTTGCGGACGCCTCATCAAGTCTCATGCCATTTATGCAGCTTGAATGACATGCATATCTTTGCTTTTTGTGTTGTTCTTGACACATTTTAGTATGGATTATTGTAAAAACAGACTTTAGATATCCGGTTTATTTCCCGAGCCCATGAATTTTGGAGCCGGAATGTAGAATTCGTCCTTTATGGATGTTCCGGCTTAACAATAACAAGCTGTGAGCTCAATAATAGTAGTAATAATTCCATCATACGAATTGACAAACATCTTTCATGCGATAGTCGTCAAACACGTTTTAGTAAACTTAATTTTGAGGCCTTCTTATTTGTAGGCACTCCATTCTTTCGTACTCCATGCCCCATACCAACATTCGCCGTTAACAAAAATAAATTTTAACAATAGTATCTACACGGATATTCCATTGTTTTACCTTCATTCTCATTGGCCAACAACTTTAATTAAATTCTACAAAGGCTTACAGGCGGACGGGGACAATTAAGAACAGGCAGTATGCATGCTGGATGTGTGTTTACAGATACTAGCTTTTACACGCGGTGTTCGTTCGCTTCCCATTAAGGAAAGACTTAATTACTCATACAATATTTATGTTACTTCATAATTATTGTTATTCATGTTATCCTGAGAATTATTTGTGATGTTTATGCTCTCCATAAGGTTTTTTTTTTAATTTATGCTGTTCTTCTTTAGACATATTCATTATCAATCAATCATTGCGTAATGAGGTTAAAATTCACGAACCTTATTAACACCAACGATGTACATAAAATTCATCCTTCGCTGAGTAGTAATAGAGGTAATTTTCGTATGAAGTTTCAATTTCATTGTACGACTCAGACAATGGTGTTTTGTCTCGAAACCCGTTCATTTCGGAGGAGTACGCCATCCATTTTGCTTTTATAACGTATTTTATAGAAGCACTCCGTCATTTGTTATACGACCCTAGTACAATACTTTTATTTATCTTCATATTAATTGATCTTGGTTTTTATAGGGATTTTGGCTGGCTACAAGAAGAAGTCTTCTTTGCGGTCTAAGTTAATCCCGTCGCCAATCAAGCTAGTACACAAAATAATATTTTTACCATGTAAAACTTTACAGGTGAGGTGGGCTTTAGCCTGGTCTACTCACCCTAAAATAGGATACATGTACCATTTATTTTGACACCACAATATAAAAATAACACAGGTGTATCATAGTACACCCAAATTTCGCTAGTTATGTTACGAGTCCATAAAATACTGCAAGAAATAAACGAAATCCAAAAGTAAATATGGTATGACCATAATGCCTTGGAAGTTGGGTCGGCCTATGGTGTGGGATGCAACATGTGTCGACACCCTAGCGCCATGCCATTTTCCTAGCACGGCGGGCTGTGCTGGTGCGGCTGCTGCAGGTGCTGAAAACCTCAAACGGCGCAAATACAATAAACTCATTGGTAGCTATGTGTTTGAGCCGTTTGGGGTTGAAACACTAGTGCCATGGCGTCCGAGTGCGCACCTACTCTTTCGGGGCATCGCCAAGCGGTTGGCCGACTCTTCTCGTGACTAGAGAGCTGGCCTATTTTTGGGTCAAAGAATCAGCATTGCCATTCAACGTGGCAATGCTGCCAGCCTTTTGGGCACTATTCCTGTTGACAGCGATGTGGATGAAGTTTTTGACGCCCTTTAATACTTTTCTTCTTTTATCTGTACATGTTTGTATTAATATTTTAAATAAATAATACTCGTAGGTGTTCCTAATTAAAATCCAAAAAAAAAGTAAATAAAGTAAGTACCTACAGAAACTCAGTGGGTAACATAATCAACCTAGACACCGCAGACGGAACGGCTAAGAAGAGTCTAGGTTTAATCAAAACTTATCCTATTACAATATTAATGAGTTAGCTACCACAAAACCACAGAAATGTTTTATTAATAAGGCCGAACTTTTATACAGAACAAGTAAATAAGGAAGTTTAGCAATTCGACTGAGACTTCATACCACGACTCGAGTCACTCTCAAAAACAAAGAGCGTAACGAACACGTAAGAGTTTCAAAATAACGCCTATTACTGAGAAGAGTACAGAGTCCAGGTTAAGGTGGTACGGACATGCTATGAGTGACCCGATGACCATATCGTGAAAAAGTGCCTTTCCATAGCTGCAAAAAAGAGAGGGAGAGCTAGACCGCAAACTACCTAGATGAGAAATGTCCGGACGGCCATGCAAAAGTTTGGCTTATCAGCGAAGTGAATGGCAAAGAAAAGCAATTAGGCTTAAACTTAGGCACAAACACATTTCACCGACTATGATGTAAGTCCTTGTCTCTGTTTTTATCGGAAAAACTTTTGGAATTACTTTTTTGTATCAAGAAAAAGGTTGCTTCTAACGCGTATACACACCTTCAACTTCGAGGGGTTAATTGTCAAATCGTTTTAATCTGTCAGTCAAAAATAAATTAAATTTTTGGTTGTGGTCTAGTGGTTATGAGCGGTACTGCTGAGCACGAGGTCCTAGTCTCGATTCCCTGAGATTTTTCAGTTGGAGCCCGAAATCTGGATTGGTTCTGGATTGGTAGTAGTAGTAGAATTGGGTCGTCTCCTTTTGTATAGGACCCAAATATAACTGGCGTAATGTGGGTGCATTATAGATACTCCTCTGTCTAACCTTTTGGAAATTAGCATGATGTTATGTTATATGATATTAACCTATTATTTACGCAGCAAATACGTTGCTCCGCGGTAGAAATAGGTTAAAGCATGGCAACATGCAATTTAATTCCCTGACTTCTAAAATACACTAGTTTGATAAAATCTTCACAAGTTCATTTGAAAGTCTTGCCATTGATACAAGGACGTCGAGTCGAGGTATAGGTCAGACATACAAATGGCCACCAGTTGCCGCTGTTGCTAGTGTCCTATTGAGACTGCTAACGACCCTCCGCGCTTCACACAACATTCTATTTTAAACCTTCGATAAATGGGGGAGGTAATGTTTGGTCAAGCAAAAAATAAAAAATCGGTAGGGAAATATGTACTTTAAATGCTGGTCTGTAGTTTTAGATGAGCTGAAGTGTATGCAGAAGGTAACATGAAACCAATTGGTTTCCGAACAAATCACTACATACTCGCTATCTTGGATGTAGAGACTTTACCAATGCAGTTAATTTTGTTTAGATTTGCGCACAGGAGAAATTGTGTTTTCCAACGACTGCTTCAAAAGCTACGGATTTTTACACAGAACATGATTGCATTGCAAAGGCGTTGCTAGGCTATAGGAAAGCGTTTCTCGGGAGCATCGTTACGGCAACCGATTTTTTTGTCATTTATTATCTATTCAGCGATCAGTAGTTTGCGTCAGCGTCGCGCGTCTATGTTGAAACTGCAGACCCAGGGCTAATTTTGAGGAAATGGTAACCCACATTGCCTCAAAATAAGTCAGTTGGAACGACTACTCGATATAATATTGTACCCAAAATGAAGACCTGGAAGAGCCTTATTTTAAGTTAAAAGAGTTTATCGTAACGAGTTAGACTATGGTAGACTAAGGGAAATTAAAATTAATTTAACTAAGTAAAAAGATGACAACAACGATTAAAGCCTTCACAAAAACATACAGCTAAAATATCTCAAAACTAAAGGTTTTAAAACAATACCTTTACGCGGCAGCTAAGAAGTCGGCAGTAAAGAGGTGACATTTGCACGAGGTGAACCGTCCCTGGCCATGACGGCTTTCAGCGTGATTCTTTTGTTTTTTTTTTCCAAGACTTTCTCTAGGCGACGGGAAACGATTTGTTGGTTAGTTTTTCAGATGAGTGAAGATGTAGAATGAGGATTTGATAATGGTTTGTGGTTGACTACCGGCACTGACCTGGCGTTCGTCCATCATTAAATAAAAATAGCCATATTCTTCAGCAAGAGTCTAATACTTAAACCATAAGTTTTATAACTTTAATTTATAGTTAGCCTCGTTTTCATTATGCAGGTTTAGTTTTCAGTGCAATTTATAGTAGTTAAATACGTTATAAAAACCTTGGGTTAATTGGCTTGCAAGTTAATTGGCTTCCATTGCCTACATTCATGTACAAGATTAACCCGATGTACGTTAGGTCTGCATGCCACAACTCGTACAATTTAAATCAAGGTACGTAATTATCAGATATTATCAACGATGATTCATAGTTATGATAAAAACGTTTTTGTAAAAAAATAACCGACTTCCAAAAAAAAAACAAAAAAAGTGGAAAATAACTTTACTTTCGGAAGTCGGTGATTAATGTTTGTTTCATTGACTTTTTGGCACCGACTTCCGAAAGTAAAGTTATTTTTCACTTTTAATTTTTTTTTTTTTGGAAGTCGGTTATTTTTTTGCAAAAACGTTTTTATCATAACTATGAATCACCATTGATTTTTTTGATAATGAAAATATAATTTAAAGAAAGACATTTACTTATTGTTTCGTTTTAACACAATGTTGTTTCCGTTTTTAGGGTTCCGTACCTCAAAAGGAAAAAACGGAACCCTTATAAGATCACTTTGTTGTCCGTCCGTCCGTCCGTCCGTCCGTCTGTCAAGACCGTTTTTCTCAGGAACGCGTGGAGGTATCAAACTGAAATTTCTATATGATACTTAGTTCTACTGTCCCTGGAAGCTGTAGAAAAATCAACCTTCTAAGTCAACGCAATCAAAAGATACAGCCACTTAGGCCGCAAATTTCCGCAAATTTTCGAAACTCGCACGGGAATCAAAACCTACAGGGTACTTCCCGTGAACTTAGAATCTTGAAATTTTGTACGAAGTCACGTTTTATAGTACAGATATAGGAAAAATTACGAAAACCGTAAATTTTTAGTTTCGTCATATAAAAAAAAGTTATATACCCACAGGTTTGTACGGAACCCTCGGTGCGCGAGTCCAACTCGCACTTGACCGGTTTTTTTTTTTTAAATTTACACATAACCCGCTTGTTTACATGTAGAAGCAGAAAATCCCATGCAGATACACGTGAAGTTTATTCATTAGAGTCTTATGATTTTTGTTATTATCAAGATATATTTATCAAGATTTATTTTTTTAAGATTTTTAAAGGATTTGATATTGACAACATGAGTAGCAAGATAATTATCACTTCGAACCCTGATTTAAATGGATCTCTAATAAATTTAAATACTACAGTTGTCTTTGGTTAATCTAATATACATACTTAGATTATTCTAGTGATGCTAAGTGACGGAGAGGGGAGGAATGACCCACATCGTGGTTAATTAAGAACAAGAATGGACGACACATAGACACGACCGTATTCTCTTTGTAATTAACGCTGGGACATTGTTTGTAAGAAATTGGTTAGTTCGTTAGGTAGGTTTGTTTACTAGTTCTTGCTTATCACAAAGGCAAAGATAGACCGTCTGCTATTTATTTTATTCGTATAATCCACTATAAAGGTGTAGAGAAAAAGCAAAGTCTGTATTAAACTTTATAATCACTTTATTAATACTGATTACACTGCGCTGGGTATAATTAACACGTCTTCACTGTACTAGTGCTACAGTTCAACTGCCATGCTCCCAAGTGAACATAGACAAGTAATCTACCGTTTGACAGCTAGTTGTAGTCAACCGGCAAAAGTCAGTTAAACAACTATATTCAATGTTATTTCACTTGGACACATGGCAACCTTACAAAACAAATTATGAAAATAAATAAAATAACTAATAATGAGAGCATTGCTTAATGTTATAACTAAACAACCTATTTGCAAAATAAACATCATTTATCATTTAACAATTTAATGACAATGGCTAACATTCGGTAATGAGAGGTTTTCTTTTTGAGTATTAAAAAAAAAACTTAGTTTCCAAGAACTCTGTAGATGGCGTTGAACTGACTACGTTACTAGGTGCCAAAGCCAAAATTCATTTTTGCACAAATCCACGAGGCACAGACTTCTCTTTTTTTCTCTTGGGACATTTTCTTTCTGGCGTGGAAAACTCATAAATTAAAAAGGCTGGTAAATGAATATTTTTTTCTTTTTCTTTGTTGTTATTTATTTTCAAAATGTCATTGATGTGATGTGACTGACAATGACATGACATGTACGTTTCGTTTTACGATCTCAAAATTACATCCAAGTGAAAAAAACAAAAAATGACGTGACGTTCCGTTCATTGCAGTAACATACCAAGTTCAGCGCCATCTATCCATCGACTAGGGAAGAGTTTAAAAAAAATAAAAATAAAATCCCTCATTGGTTTAGCCGATGTAGGTCTGGAAAGACTCTGTTGATAGTCAATTTGCAAAACTATCCGCTTTTTTGGCTGCAGAGATTCTACACGGATATATTTTATAACTTAACATAACATCACGCCAGTAATCTCCGAAGGGTTAAGCAGAGGTGTTCTTAATAGTATACCGACATTTCGCCAATTATGTTTAAATCCAGTGTAATAGAAGGCGGGCCTATTGCCATCAACTGACCTCCACAACCCAGTTAGTACTGGGTAATGACATCCTTTGGTAAGACTGGTTGTCAGACTTTCGGCAGAAGGAAACCAAATGTTAAGGATTATTACAAATCGACACATTTTTTCTTGTATTTTGCCACATTTTCTCAGACTTAGACAAGGAGAATTGTGATCTGGAACAATTTCCTGGCACAAAGATGTAATTATGTCAGTAACAAGAGGAACTCATTACTTTTGTTTGCTGAATCCGCAATTTAGCAGATAATAAGGGAGGGTTGTTAGTCACTCCGATTTAATAATCGAGAGAGATTTTTTCTTGCTGCCTGGCGAAATTGTAGGAAGGTGAGATTTAGAAGGAGAATAAATATTTGCTTCTTTATCTGAGTATTTGTTTTGATCCTTGGTTTAGTAGACCGTTTTATTAAAACTCATTATATAACATAACAACACGCCGGTAATCCCCGAAGGTTTAAGCAGAGGTGTACCTAATAGTCGACCCACATTTCCCAAGTTATGTTTAAGTCCCATGTGATAGGGGCCGAGTATATTACCATCAACCGGGCACGAATCCCGACTCCGAGGCGGTTACTGAGAAATTCCAGATGGAAAAACCCTAACAACACTTTGCCCGACCCGGAAATCGAAACCAGGACCGCATGCGCAGGAGGCGCGCTTGCGACCACTAACCCAACAAGGCAGTCAGTCAGTTAGTTATTAACCTTTTGATCGCCACGGTCGGCTATAGCCGACAAATGAAAAAGTGCCCAACACGCCACCGTCGCCTATAGCCGACAAGAAAACGACATTTTTCAAGTAGTTTTCATCTGTTGGCTATAGCCGACCGTGGCGGTCAAAAGGTTAAAAGTCATAAAATCATCGTTGACAGACCACTGACTTGTAGTAACTCTGCGGATTATTTTATAGCTGATGACTTCCGATAGTAGTAAAGAAAGCCGTGGCAAGCATAGGTTATTTTTCGGACCAGCAGCAAGCGTTTGTTTTTATAAGGAACAAACGCAAACGCGACAAGCAAAGTTGTCGGTCCATCTTACTGACTAGTCCGGATTTAATGGTCTGAAAAATCCAACACTCAGTAAGCAAGGATTCTCTATGCTCAATACTCGTTCCTTATAAGAAAAAGGCATTTGCCCACAAGTGGGATTTGCTGATTTTGTTAGAGATAATAAATCGAGAGGCCACGTCAAAATGATTTAAGATTCGCGCGCATGGAACTTATTTGTGCCTGAAGGGATGAACTATTGGTACACACGTCTGCCTAGCCCTTCGGGAAGCAGGCGTGATGTTATGTTATCTTGTCTAGTAGAGCCAAGATGATGATGATTCATGCTTCTTTATTTAATCTTTGGGCCTGTATACTAGTGAACCAAAAAAACCTTTAAATATTAAAACATTGGTGCCCTTGGCTCATTTGATCGAGTGTGATTGACGACAAAAGCCCATTATTCTAGTTGTTAAGCCAATAACGTTAAGTGTCGCATTCACTTTGATAAGTTATTATTGATTTTTGAACACTACAAATTATCTATTCTTCTTTATTGTGGTTTAAAGTAAGACTTTGATTTACTGTCGTAGTTACTTTGTATATGTTTAACTTCAAGCAAAATTTTTATCGTTTGTGTCTCAAATTCAGTGAATCTTCATACAATTACCATCAATAATGTATTAGCTTTCCTTTAAGTGTTTACTTTCGTTTTGTTTCGTTCTTAAGCATAAATCTTTCACACAATCCGCCCATATTTTCCTTGGTGTCCATCCATACCCTTGGCACATGCTCCTAATGAAACTTGTTTGGTTTTTGTTAATACTTTATAATAAGGAATCAAAACTCGTTTCAACCTTTTCAAAGAAAACAGTGGCCAACTAGCACCTTAGGTTACGTCATCGATTCACATCAGGCGAGATGCGGCCAAACGCAAACTAAACAAGAATATAATAAAAAAAATTAGCGATGAATAAAATCCGATAGTAATCTAAGCGACATTACTTTATGCATATAACAGAGAGCTATCTTGGTACCCTAAACTTAAATAACGAATTTATCCCGGCCACAACTGCCAAAATAACCTATCCGAATTTCCGATAATTTTATCCTGAAAATTATTCGGAAATCGCCTGGTCGGACAAACCGGTAATCGGATCCCTACAGCGAGTTATGAGATCAAATTTAATATAAATCTAACATGGGATATTTCGTGTAATACATTCTGGCGACAAAATATTTCGGATCGTTGAGATTAAAATTGGTCAGTCGGAAGTTCACTGTTCGAGTGATTTTTATGAGGGGATTTAAAAAATATGTATAAAAGAGATAATGTTGGACACAGGTACGTGGTTTGATCAAAGCTGTGAATAAAAGCTACTTAAAATATCGTTACATTTTCCAATGTTATTGACAACATAGGTAGAAACAGGATAATAATATTATTTACATTCGATGCTACAAGTATCGTTTCGCACTCGAATGACGTTGATACGAGGCTGTTGGTAAACATTCGAAACCAACAACCTAACCAACCTGAACCCTGAACCCTTCCCAACCACCTGATAACCTGTGAAAATTATATTGAAAAAACAAGATAGCGTCGTTCGTTCCGAGTCAGGCCACGTACCAAAACACCCATGTAAAACTTTAACGAAAAGCTTTCTCAATCTATCTCTTCTGTCAATCCTATTAGCATTCGTTGAACAAATACGAAACACCCTCAGTTTACTGAACAGTTTATGTTGTTGTCCCCAGCGTTCAGTGCTCGTCGTTGAACAAGCGGTTCCACGGAAACTGAGGAGCTGGCGTCGCAAGCGACGACTGTGGCGCGTCCACGTCTACTCCATGATCGCGTGCGTGCGCTGCGATAGCTGACATGAGCTGAATGACGTCATGTCCACCAAGAAACACTCGCCGCAACCCAGTGAGTACCGAGTCTCTGTTATTATCACAAAGCTTATGTCAGGTCGGGTGTTCTAAAACATTGACATGGGATTTGGCGAGTCATGGGAGTTGCATGTATAACGACTGCTGGGTGAGTCTCTACGCTATAAGTGCCTGAGGATGGACGTCGGCGCCGTGACTGACACAGGAAAAGAATACCCGGACAGCTATGGGGAGGCCTTTGCCCGGCAGTTGACATTCATGGCTGCGAAAGAAAAAAAATGTACATAATTAGAACTAAAATAATAATATAAAAAATTATTCATATAATATATCATATATATATATACATATATAAATATTTATTGTAATAAAATATATATATGATATATTATATGAATAATTTAAATATAACGCCGTTTTTAAATATTTATATATGTATACATATATTTAAAAACGGCGACAATAAAAGAGCCAAAGATAGAGCCAGCCCTGTGGTCACGCGAAGTGTCGACCAGTTGGCGAGCGATGTTCTTAAAAAGGAGACGCGCACATGCCCCTTGACCCGAGTGTACGCATAATTATAAACTATCACCTTTTTCAAATGAAGCAAAAACTACAGAACGTTATCTGCTAGGATTGTCGATCCGTACATGCGCGTTCACGTATACAACAAGTAACATAATCAGTCTCTTACATTTTCACTGCTGAGGGACAGGTCTCCCCTCTGCGAGAGTGGATGTCACCTGGTGACTTTGGTTTCGTGATCGTAGGATACTGTACTGTAACGCAAGCCTTTTTAAAATATATTAAAAAAAAAACTTAAAATGTCTATAAGACCACAATTTTGCTCTTGGCTGCCAATAAAATAATAAAAATCTCCGTGGGTATTTGATAATTTGACATTTATTGGACAATTCTTTGGAGGTAAATACAAATAAATAATATGAAGTAAATCAATAATATATTAAACCGTTATAATGTTAAAGTGTAAAACACAAGGTGGGAAAGGAAATGAAGGTATGGTTATTCAAAGAGATCCGTACCCTATAGTTGGTCGCAGGCGTACCTACAAGGCAACCCAACGTGCAAGTAGCCGAACATCTCAAACAGTACCTGCTTCAAGATGCAGTAGACGCACTTATAAATGATGCTATCATACCAGAAACGATACAATCATCGAAACTACGAACGATTAGAAAAACCAGTGCCGCTGATCTCATCAATCCACCCACGATAACGAAATTTCAAACACTGGTTACTGATTTGAAAGAAACCTGTTACAGCTCTTATTGGAAAAAGCAGGTGGGAAGAACACATGACCAAACGCCGTTTCTACCTCCAGGTTTTGACATTTCTAATGAAACTTTTGGAAGAAAAACCTTGTCTACCGAAACTGTCTACAATCCGCCACTAGACCTTGGGTACCAACTAGATCGCAAATACTGCAGACCGCCATACAACCCAGACCAAATTTTCGGTATTGTCAAAAGTCCTAACTCAAGTGGTATATATGCAAAATGTGCTTTTTCTGATGACAGAATAAGGTTAGGAACTGATTCTTATGGTATTAGAAATTCTTTGGAAGCTGTTATCAAAGCCGAGACGGTTCCGCTTTTAGGTAAATGTATAATATCAAACCACACTATTGATCGTGTTCCTCGTCGATCGTGGCTTGGGAAATTAGAACCTCCTGACAACGTCCTAAACTATCTAACCACATGCGGACACAGTTCAGATAAAGAATTATTTTTAAAATGCCTCGGACATTTAAATACATTGCGAAAATGTTCCTCTAGACTCTTTGACGACCGGTTCCTCAAACAGTGTTACATGCATTGCAAATACTTGGATAAAGCTAACACAGGATGGCTACCCAAAGAAGTCGTTTATGATTTCTGTAGAACTAAGCAAATCAGAGTATATCCTTCTTTGATAGAACCTCTTTTGGAAATGCGGTGTAGCTTCGACGGTTCTCAAATACAATATAGGATATTTTTGGAAACTTTAAATTATAGGAATCCGATACCTGATTAATCTAAACTACCAAATATAGCAAAGGAATGTCTTGAGTATTCCACTACTTATAATGATATGGTACGGCCCGCTCAAGAAGTAGATACAAGAAGAATGGCAAGGTTGCCTTCAGGGAGATATATTGATAAAGTCAGAGATTCAACACCAGCTGGATTATGTAAAGCTGATCGCGTTTTCCTCTCGCAAGAGTCTGATGTAAGATGTTGTATAAGTCCATCAAATTTTACACGTCTTGGCGTTACGCATCGGGACATGTATGCTAAACGGTCGCCAGAGGTAGTGAGGCAGCTGGAGAAAAATTTTCAGACCGAACGTTCATTGAACTTTGGGATGAGGCGAAGATATATCATTCTCAAGGGTGGGTCTCTTTTGAAACGTTTATGAAAGCTTTGGAGAAGTGAACTGTGAGGTATGGTAAAACATAACAACTATCTATAGTATATTATTACTGTTGTATTATTTTAAGTTATATTAAGTTGTAGTTTTTTGTTTTAAGTTTCAGTGGGTTTCTTTAAGATTGAATGTTTTCGTTTCATGTTTTAGTTGTTTAATTTTGTGTTTTAATTTATTATATAATTTTAAGTTTTTATATTTTAGTGTTTGTATTTTTAATTTATTATATAATTTTAAGTTTTTATATTTTAGTGTTTGTATTTTTATTTTAAGTTTTTTTTAAATTCTTTTTTTTGTTTTTATTTTAAGTTTTTGTTTTCGTTTTAAGACTGATAAAGACAAAACCTTGTTTGTAAGTTTAAGTTGTAAGTAAGTTTGTCTCCTAGATCAATGTATGTTCTTGTTTTAAGTAGTTTCAAAAAATAAATGTTAAGATATGTATATTCTATTCTCTTTATTTTCTCTTTGATTATGTTCTGGAGATATTCTTTTTTAGGATACGGTTACATGGTTTCAGTATCAAAAGAAATCATATTTTACACTTGAGTAAGGGTGAAAAATTGAACAGTGAACATGACTTGAATACTTTATATTCTACTAGCTTTTGCTCGCGGCTTCGCTTCCGTTATGTACGAAAATGAACCCAGGGGCCTTTTAAATGTAGCCTATGACGCTTGGGGTACTGTGGCTTCCCGTTAGTGAAAGAATTTCCGCCATCGGATCAGTAGTGTGTAGGGGGGACCTACACACAAACTTACAAACCTGAACTATGATTAGTATACATTTACTAGCTGTGCCCCTCTGTTTCACCCGCCATATCAGCCTTTCTCAACTCAAGAATTGGGCTCTCAAATGAATTTTTGAAAAATGAGTTTTGCCATTCCGTATTTGGTTCCGGAGATGAGCGCGTTCAAACTCACAACAAGCTCTTAGGCTTTATTATAAAAGTATAGATACGACAGATTTTGAGGAACTCGTGGCTAAATAATAACAGCCGCTCGGGTCGATGTTCAGGTTAAGCCGCACTTGCCTGGGTTGGTCCGTGGCTGGGTGACCACCCATTATATACCGAGTTTATAGAACGTTATATGTACGTATTACCATGTAAAAGCTGCATCCGGTTAGACTGCAAGCCGACCTTAACACAGTTGGGAAAACTCTAGGCAGATGAGATCCGATCAGATTTTCACCTACAAAATATCCAGAGAAAATGTTCTGTCAGTACTACACTAACGAACTGTCAACGTTTAGTTATAGTAAGAACATTGTACCTATATTACAACGACTGTTACGCCACTAGAATATGTAATTTTAAAGGAGTGCCACACGCCACAAGCGTTTTATGTTATTTCGCAGTCACGCAATGTGCTGTGTGCTCCCTAAGCACGTGCTTCTGAAAACTGGCTTAATATGTGTCGGAGGTTATTTTATTAAAACCTAATGAAGATATATTATTACATTAGAAGTATTTTAAAGAGTGGTTCTATGAACATTCATATTGCTGTGGCTCATACGTCAAGGCTTCGCTTCAAAGCAATTAGAAATTGAATTGTTTTTAGAAAAAACAAAGTTTGAAATAGTTTGTTTCACTGAACATTGGTTAAAAGACTTTGAAATGCTTATTAATTACGAAAATTACAGTGTGGGCAGTTGCTTTAACCGGAAAACTAAGATGCGTGGGGGTTCAATAATCTTAGTTAAAAATTGTATTAAATTTAAGTCTCGTAATGATATTGTTGATCTATCGGTTGAGCATAATATTGAACTGTCTTGTGTTGAGCTAGATAAGCATGTAATAGTGTGCGTTTACAGACCCCCAAATTATCAGAACTACTCTTTATTTGAGTCAGTAATGGAGGATGCTTTAGCAAAACTTGCTAATAGTAATAAATCACTCGTTATCTGTGGTGACTTTAATGTTAATATTTTAGAGAAAAATTCAAATAGCAGTAGATTATTACATCTTTTTAAATCATTTAATTTGTTAAACGTGTTCTCGGAACCAACCCGAATTACTAAAAATACTGCTACATGTATTGATAATGTTTTTTGTTGTTGCGACTACTTAGATAAATCCATTGTAAATTACCTTCCTTCTGATCACAGTGGTCAAACCGTTGTTTTCGAGTCCTACACACCATTACAAAAAATCCAGATAAAGTCTAGACAAATAACACCCAGTAATTTAATTTTAATAATAACTTAATTAGTAATTTAGGCATTCCGGGATATATTATTGAAAATGTAAATCAATTTTATGAGGAATTCTTTTCGGTAGTTTACACGGAGTTTAATAATACAATAAAAATGAAAACTAAATCTATTTACCCAAAGTTTTTGTTCAGTGACTGGGCAACTAAGGGTATTAGGAAAAGTAGGGAGCGATTGTTTGAGCTGTACGGCCTCAAGCCTTACATTAATTCAGAAACTTTTAATAAATATGTTGCAACATACTCAAAAATTTTTAAAAACACTTGCAAGGATGCTAAAGCCTTATTCATTAGCAACAAGATTAAATCCGCAGATAATAAAATAAAGACGGTTTGGAAAATTATCAATAGTGAAACTAATAGAAATAAAAAATACAATAATGATATCACATTAGAAAATTATCATCATTAAAGCCTTTAAGGAAATCAAAATCAAATTAACAGAAGATCTATGGGGAATGTCTATTAAAGTTTGTCAAGCTATTATTGAGACTATAGCACCGTACTTGGCTTTAATATTTAATTTGTGTGTGGACCAAGGCGTCTTCCCGGACCTTATGAAATACAGCAAGGTAATACCACTTTTCAAATCCGGGGACAGTAAAGATACGAATAATTATAGACCCGTATCCGTATTGCCGGTTTTCAGCAAGGTGTTTGAAAAGGTAATGCTTAATCAGATGCTTAACCACTTTAATACCAATAAGATCTTACATGAGAAACAGTATGGTTTCACCAAAGGACGTTGTACGACTGACGCCGGTGTCACATTATTAAAACACATATTCACTGCGTGGGAAGAGGCACAAGATGCCATAGGAATCTTCTGTGACCTCTCGAAAGCATTTGATTGCGTAAGCCATGAAACCCTACTCTTTAAACTTGAGCATTACGGTTTGGGGAAACTTGCACTCAGTTTAGTGAAATCGTATTTGAACGATAGACATCAGCAAGTACAAATAAATGGTGTCAATTCAATGGGTTTAAAAGTAAGGATGGGTGTACCACAAGGCTCTATATTGGGTCCTTTCCTCTTTCTAGTCTATATTAATGATCTACCCCATTTATTTAAAAACCAACCTCAAATGGTGTTGTTTGCCGACGATACTTCTTTGATATTTAAGATAAACAGACGTGCCACAATTCTTGACGACGTAAATAGCGCCCTACTGCAAGTCCATAATTGGTTTACCGCGAATAATTTAGTATTAAATGCGAAAAAAACTAAGTGCATAAGATTTGCCCTACCAAATGTCAAAACTAGTGATTGTGACATAGTATTGAATCAAGAGAAACTAGAATTCGTCGATGAAACTGTTTTCTTAGGGATCACGCTCGACTCAAGGCTCGACAATGGGGTCCTCATTTAACATCTCTTGCAGGACGGCTGAGTTCAGCAGCATATGCTGTTAGGAAAATCCGTCAATTTACTGATGTAGATACCGCGAGGCTAGTCTATTTTAGTTATTTTCATAGTATTATGTCTTACGGTATTTTACTATGGGGACGGGCTGCAGACATCGAGTCTATATTTATTCTGCAGAAAAGAGCCATCAGAGCCATATATAATCTATGTAGGCGCGATTCTCTAAGATAACTGTTTAAGGAAATTAACATCATGACAGTACCTTGCCAATACATCTATGAAAACATCATGTACGTTAGGAAAAATCTGCATTTATTTAGTAAAAGAGGCGACAGACACCACTATAATACTAGAACCAGGGACCATCTAGTTCAGCCAGGTTTCAGGCTAGCTAAAGTAGACTCATCTTTCATGGGGTACTGTTTAAAATGTTACAATAAAATTCCTCCCGGCATTCTACAACTGAATGAGACGAAATTTAAATCTTGTATAAAACGCACACTATGTAGGCAAGCATACTATAAGTTGGGAGATTACATTGATGATAAAAATGCTTGGCTCAATGCTGGTCCTGCTCCACAACCATAGGGGCAAACTTATTGGTTACCATGGGAAGTTATTGTGGAAGCTGCAGAAGATTGTAATCATATCTTTGCATTGTATAGATTCAGTCTCTTAGTATTATATAATTGCATAGCACATGTGTGAGTTCTATGTACGATAAAGCTACCATTTACATCTTTTACTGACTCGAATTTGCCCTGGCGGTTGAGAGAATGTCATGCTCACTCAAATGTCTCGCTGATGGTGGCGCGTGTGTCGGGTCGTTTAGTTCCCTCCAAAATGGTTGAGTTGAATGATGGCTGATCCATGCGTCATGTTCGTGAACGGGCGCTGTCAGTTGTGACTGGTCATCTCGCAGCTGCCATGGATTATTGTATTTTTGAATTGTTAATTTTATCTTTTTATTCTGGACGCTCTTACTCGCACGTCTTTCTACATCGTTCTCACATGTATGTTTAATCTCGACATGAATGATGTAACCGAGACTTTGTAACAACATAATGATTTAAAAGAGTGTCCATGGAGTTTCTTGCCCATTCTTCTCCATAGAGATCTACGCTTTCGAATGGGCAACTACAGTACTTTCACAAGTTATTATGCCCTGTGACTGGGACTGTAGCTTAGTTTATTTTTTGTGTTTTGACATTCAAAAGTGCCTGTAATGGTTTAATTGAAATAAATGCTTTGAGTTTGAGTTTGAGTTTGATACAAAATCAATGATGCGAATTATAATTTGCAATTAAACTATGTGTTTATAAACATCATCATAACATCGCGCCTGTAATCCTTGAAGGGTTAGGTAGAGGTGTACTTTATAGTATACCCACAATTTGTTAGTTATGTCAGTCATGTTAATAAAATAATAATAATACAAGCCTGTAACTGTCCCACTGCTGGGCAAAGGCCTCTTCTCATACAGAGAAGGCACGAGCATTGATCACCACGCGTGCTCAAGACGGGTTGGCGATTTCAGACTTATAGTAATTATCCTCATGATGTTTTCCTTCACCGATGTCTGTGATGTCCAAGATAAACATAGAAAAGTATGTACGTATGAATTGAAAAAGTCACATTGGACGCTTGCCCGGATTTGAACCTACAACCTCATACATGAGGTTCGAGGTCTTAACCTCTGGACCATCACGGCACAGTTATGTTAAAGTCCCATATAATAGGGGGCGAGCCTATTGCCACTAACCTGGCGCACAGATCTAGACTCCATGGATGCTACTAAGAAATTCCTGTTAAAACGACTTAATAACGATTTCCCGACCCGGGAATCTAATTTAGACCTCTCTTTATCCAGAAACTGATGGTAAATTCGTAATGTTCCACCTTCTCCCTCATTCTTCCTCACCCAATATACATATTTGACACCCACTTTACTTATATATACATACATATGTATATACTATAGTATGTGCCTCTCCTCTAAAATTTCGCGGAAAAAAAAACTCACGAACATAAAATTCGTATTTTATGTTCGTGTCCGGTTTTAACCACACTAAGCCGGATTATCATTATAAAACACGTTCGCGGAATTTAAAAATAAAGCAATTATTTAATGAATTTTGCTGTGAGTTATTTTCTCAATGTAAAGTTATGGTTAACGGGTTTACGCTTATTGAGTTATTTTTCCTTTTTTAACCGACTTCAAAAAAAGGAGGAGGTTCTCAATTCGGTTGTATGTTTTTTTTTTTTTTTTTGTGTTTGTTACCTCATATCTCCGTCATTTATGAACCGATTTGAAAAAATCTTCTTTTATCTGAATGGATCTATTTCCCGATTGGTCCCATAGAAATTTCATCAAAATCGGTTCAGCAGTTTGGTTTTGAAATCAAAATAACTGGAAAAAATGTCAACCAAGTAAAAGAAATTGCGAAATTGATACTTGACAAGGATTTGTGTGATACCATAACTAAAAAGGGTAAAATAAAAACTTTTTTTGCAAAAAAAAACCGACTTCCAAAGAAAACACTAAAAAAGTGGAAAATAACTTTACTTTCGGAAGTCGGTGGCAAAAAAGTCAATGAAACAAACAATAGTCACCGACTTCCGAAAGTAAAGTTATTTTCCACTTTTTTAGTGTTTTCTTTGGAAGTCGGTTTTTTTTTTTGCAAAAAAGTTTTTTTTTTTTAATTGAAATCTAAGACTCATTGAGCGTTCTTTGAGAGCAGTTTTTTTAAGTTTTTTTATTTAGTAGCTTTGTATGTCTCTCTGCTGGGCAAAGGCCTTCGTATATCCTTCCTTTATCTTCTCCTACACGTCTAGATCATCTCCCCAATTCTTAGACAGTATCAAAGTTGTCATGAAAAATTACTCAGTTTATACCAATCAATATCTTCACAGTACCTTTTGACCGGCAACTATCTGATAACTTGTCACGTAGCACCGCTACGCCATTACATCAAAGAACGTGACTGACGTAGAGAAATGCTACGGATTCGTAGCAGCGTCGTAGCACGTCGTAGAACTTGAGTGTAATAAATTTGAAAAAAAGATATTAGGGACGAAACACTTTTTGAAAAAAAACGACTTTGCACCTTCTGTAGACTTATACCTATGGTCGGAATTGCAATATACTATTTATCTTGTACCGTATAGAACTTTACGTTTGGGTGGAGTGAACGTGTCGGACAGCTTCCGTGTCGATTGTTACGGTTTACCAACAAACCGGTGCGCAAAAACTTTCAGAAGGTATCGTGGTACAGTACTTACACAATTATTTTACAATCCAGTTTTGCAAGCCAACAGCAACCTTATCGCAATGCAGATAAAGATCGCTGTCGCTTTAACAGTGATATAAGATAATTGTGCTTCTGTAGGTAGGTTGCGTTTCGTTGTTTCTGTGGCTGGGTATTTTTCAAATATTGAATCACTGGGCAGGTCATTATTCCTATTCTGTTTCTTTATTATGGACAAAATTAAAAGATACACATACAAATTGCAATATATAGTTAATGTACGACGGCGGGCTTTATCCAAAATTAAGTTTTCTTGCAGCAAAATAAGTAGGTTTTTTTCGTGGGCTTAAGTATCTTTGCCACTAAAAGTTGATAGTGAATACATAGTTTTTTTATGTTGTTTCAGTGGGTTTGTCTTTTAAGCGTAGCATTTAGGTAAATGTTATAATTTATGCATTACCCTAGTTTCGTGACGATTACCCCTAGACCCTAGAGACAATGACATTAAAAAGTCTAGAAATAAACATTATACTATTACGCAAACACCAGGGACGAGCGCTCACGCAAGTGTAGCACAAAATTATAGTGAGAGTCAAAGTGGCGGGTGTACCATAGCAAATCAAATTATACCAATTACCAAAAAAATGTACCTATAATGTACTATTTTGTACCTAGCTCTAAGAAATCTGTACCTCCTTCAGAACGAAATTATTTCGAAATTAAGGTACACCCGCCATATTGATGTCAATATGGCGGGTGTACCTTAATACTTTATTATTTAACCTCTTCTTCTTTTTAAAACTCTTAAAATATAATTACATCAAAAAAATGTACCTAAAAAGTACCTCAAGTAAAAAGAAACACACACTTGATCAGTGGGATAGTTCCTTAGAAATGAATTTCGAAATAATTTCGTTCTGAAGGAGGTACAGATTTGTTAGAGCTAGGTACAAAATAGTACATTATAGGTACATTTTTTTGGTAATTGGTATAATTTGATTTGCTATGGTACACCCGCCACTTTGACTCTCACAAAATTATAACGTTCTCCGTAACATAACATAACATCACGCATGTATTCCCCGAAGGGGCAAATGTGTATCTACAAGGTGGAAGCAACTCCGACGCTAAAACCCTAACCACGTACTCAGTACATCATTCTGAACCCCCAAATAGAAATTTGCCGTCGGTTATTAAAAAAAAACTTTTTTGCAAAAAAAAAACAGACTTCCAAAAACAAACACTAAAAAAGTGGAAAACAACTTTACATTCGGAAGTCGGTGACTATTGTTTGTTTCATTGACTTTTTTGCCAAAAAAGTTTTTATTTTACCCTTTTTAGTTATCGCATCAAACACAAATCTGATGACATATTTTGTCCAGCTATTTTGATTTCAAAACCAAACTGCTGAACCGATTTCGATGAAATTTCTATGGGACCAATCGGGAAGTAGATCCATTCAGATAAAAGAAGAATTTTTCAAATCGGTTCATAAATGACGAAGATATGAGGTAACAAACAAAAAAAAATCAACCGAATTGAGAAACTCCTCCTTTTTTTGAAGTCGGTTAAAAACAGCTGTTATGTGCCATACAAAACTGCACTACTTAAACGGTCTAAATGTATGGAACAGTAGATTTTTTTTTTATTTTCTTTGAAAAATTTTCTGTGGGGGGTTCAGAATGATTAACTGAATAGGTGGTTACCGTTTTAGCGTTGGTTTTCGTTCCACTCTGTTTAGTACAGCCTTATTTCGCTGGTTATGCCGGAAGTCCCATGTAATAGGGGTGAGCCTTTTGCCAACCACAAATTCAGACCCGGGACTGCTACTGAGAAATTCGGTTTCGTTTTAGCCACATTTTACGGCCGATGGATAATCCAGATCCAAAAATAAAATCAGTTAACAGCAAAATTAGCTTGTCTAGTAAAAGCATTTGAAATAACATAACATCACACCTATAATTCCCGAAGGGTTAGGCAGAGGAGTACCTAATGGTACACCCACATTTCGTCAGTTATGTTTAAGTTCCATGTAATAGGGGGCGAGCCTATTGCCATCAACCGGGCACAAATCCCGACTCCGTGGCTGCTACTGAGAAATTCCGTATAGAAACACCCAATAACAATTTGCCCGGCCCAGAAATCGGACCCAGGCCCTCATGTTCAGCAGTCCCAACCTGCATCCAGCTAGACCAACGAAGCAGTTATGTTATGTTATGTTATGTTTATTTTCTCATTAACAGGAATTATTCAATAAATAATAAATCAATAATAAATACAGAATAGTCAATAACAAATTCAGTAAAAAGTTAAGTTTAGTTGTAGTAAAAGCATTTGAAATAAATGTATTAATATTCATGATTCAACTGATTGAAGAACGCAGTTCATTTACCTCAAATAGACTGAAACTAATATCGTTAATAGATTTAACATTCAGAATATTTCAGTCCCTCGACAGTTTGTGGCTCAAGTTCGATGCAAACGGCTACAGCTTGATTTCGATTTGAAATCTGGAGTTCTTGTTATTCCGCACTGTTGACAACAAAGCCACAAGAAGTTAGTAGTTAGGTACTACTAGTATTAGTAAAACTGATTTACTTGAAGTCACAAAAATCTGCATATTAAAAGCTAGCTTTAAGAAAGTTCGATTCTTCACGACTAGTGTTTTGCTCTCAATAATTTTACTGGTAGACTTGGTCGAAACTTGATCTTGTTCTAATTGCATCATAAGCTATTGCTTATAGCTACAGCACCGTCGTGAGTGACGATACTGTTGCCCTTTTTGACTAACAACTGTTGTATTTATATTCACCTTCCGCTAGTCATGTTTGGGATCGTTCAACAACATTAAAGCGAACATCACAAGCAAAGCCGGACTCGTCCGCAGTCCTTAGTTCGCAGCTATTTGGAGTAGTTGAGAACTTTCAGATACATTACCTGTCCAGTAAACGTAGCCCGCAGGTTGTACGTGGTTGTTATTTACAGCGCACTTCATTTTATGTGTCGAGAAAAGTTTTGTTGGTATGTGTTAATGCTGGTGGTTTTACTTTGGTGGGATGGATGGATTCAACACATCAAAGCACAAGTATAAAGCCTGGACTCCATCAAAGCTGAGAGGAGCGGAGCGGAGAGGAGATGTGCAAGAATCGACCAATCACAGGAGAGACGAGGACGTGATGTAGATTTCAAAGAATGCGATTGGTCGGTTTCCCTCGTATCCGCTTTGGTCCGGGCCTAAGGCTTTCATCAAGAGGTGGAACAGTTGGTCAACTTTTAGTAGAAGAATGGAGATATAAAAAAAAATTGCGAAAAATTTAAAATCAACTTCTACCGAAAGCGCGTACTCATTGCGTGGCAATCAATTCGCAATCAAAATTCAAATTGACTTCTAAAACATTGACGAAATTTAAATTGGTTCGTGAGAACTCAACTTTCATATTGGTTTTGAATGTCTCTTGAGATCTACTACAAAATGAAAACAGTTGTAGCGTAAGATAATAATATCAACAAAGTTATGAATGTAACAGTAAAAGTTATACAGAACATTCTCTTTGGTTAATAGAAACATACCAGTTCGAAACATCCACGCGTCCTAACCCCGTGGCCACACCTAGAAACTCAAGCGACACAAGGCTTGCAACAACGACTGCAGAGAGAACAAATTATTAAAGAATTTGTTTAAAGAATTTATTTTCGGCGCGTATAATCTCGGGCCTTTTGCAACGCGAAACTCGTACGAGCGTTGACGCGCCTATAAGCTCGTTTAAGACGCCTCCGGTATACGCGCGTTGGTTTTTTGGAGCGCGTGTTAGCGCCTAAGCCAATACCAGCTGATACGCGTAAAAAACAATCGTAAGTCTGAAACCGCTCCATCCGCGCCGCGATTTAAGACACGACGTTACTCTCGTGAAGGAAACAAGAAACGTACGGGCGTGTCGCTGACGTAAAACCGCAACACAACGTCGCTACTGAAGAGAGACACGGCGGCAATTGGACATACTTACACCTTTCTAACCCACTATACACCTACATATAAAACAAGAAATTGCTAAAAGAATTGTACAACAATCCCTAGCGGTATATGTAACGAGCTTGCCTCGGTTAGAACAGGGTAATAATGCTTTAGTTACAGTAACGGTGGCAATTGAATGGAATAATATTATGTGCGATCAAGAAACTCATGTGCCTTCGAGATTACGTAAATGGTACATTCTGCTTTTGTAGTTCAACGAAAAAGGTGATTTTATCTAGTGATTATAATTCTCTGTTCTGTGATTTACAGAGTGTTTTTAGCCTTGTTACTATAAAGATAGAGTAGAATTAAGATCAGCTTTTTCAGCGGGTGAGATTCGAAGCGACGTTTAGTTGGGATCCCGAAGTCCTAACTTTTGAGTTACTGTGCACCAAATAATATTGCTAGTAAAAGTCAGACCAGACGGTGAACCTTAATAACAGACAGATGTGTTGCTTCGGAGTTTGTTCCGCTACTTTGTGTCCCCATTTAAAATACAATTAAGCGGTGAAGGCTGGCCGTTTAGGGGAAATATCATGTAATTTTCACGATCAAAAAGTTCTGATTCTCAACCTGATTTGAATAAACTTGTATTCAAATAACCTTTTTTTGCCAAATTCATGATATAATTCATGAAATAACATAACATCATAACATCAAGCCTGTAATCCCCGAAGGGTTAGGCAGAGGTGTACCTACCTAATAGTACACCTACAACTCGCCTGTTATGTTTAAGTCCCATGTAATGGGAGGCGAGCCTATTGCCATCAACAGAGCATAAATCCAGACTCCGTGGCTGCTACTGAGAAAATTCTGATGGAAAAGCCGAATAACGCTTTGTCCGACCCGGGAATTGAACCCAGGATCTCATGCGCAGCAGTCGCGCTTGCCACCACAAGACCAACGACGCAGTCTTAGTTTAATTCATGAAGAATTCATGATATTATCTAATTTATAGAATAAACATCCTGATGTTTACCAAAGTGTGTAGCAACGCGCAGCAAAGTCTATAACTACTTTTCTGCTCTTCAAAAGAAAACTACAAATTATCTGTAAAAAAAACTCGGTCGGTCGAAGTCGGTTTTTTTTTTGCAAAAAAGTTTATATTTTACCCTTTTTAGTTATCGCATCACACACAAAGCCTTGTCAAGTATAAATTTCGCAATTTCTTTTACTTGGATGACATTTTTTCCAGCTATTTTGATTTCAAAACCAAACTGCTGAACCGATTTTGATGAAATTTCTATGGGACCAATCGGGAAGTAGATCCATTCAGATAAAAGAAGAATTTTTCAAATCGGTTCATAAATGACGAAGATATGAGGTAACAAACACAAAAAAAAAAAACATACAACCGAATTGAGAACCTCCTCCTTTTTTTGAAGTCGGTTAAAAATAGGCATTATTTACAGCCTGCAGAGAAATATGCGCTCTTGCAAAAAAAAAAAACCAATCAATGCGGCAGGCGTGTTCTGCATAACATTTAGATTCGTTCAACTGAACGCGGTTCAATGAACGGCATAGTTCTCGTGTTAACTTGCTATAGAATCCTCGAAGTGGAGTTCAAAGAGGTCTTGTAACACGCAACAGTTTTTCAATAGGTTAATATTTTGATTTATGAATCCAATTACCTGTTTTTAAAATAGTTGAACATGTTTTGTAGACAAACGCAATGCAATTTAATGTTTATTAAATTGTCACGCCGCGTAATGCCCTATTGTTTATACAACTGTCAAATCAAATGATTTAAGTTGGTTACTAATTAATTAAAAAATAACTTTTCTTGGTTTTACTGTATCACTTGGACAAAAACACTGGGAATTTGATCTGCTGTTAAGAGCGTTTACGTCTATCGCGCGAAGTCAAGTTTAGGTAATTCAATGCATTTTTTACGCACACAGAAGTGCGCGTGCCTGTGTGCATAGCGCTGCGCGTTCTCTTGCGCTATAGTCAAACTAACCCACTATGATCCGTTCGAGTGCAATTTTTGTATTAAAATTTAATTTGAATTTGAATTTGAACGTACACGAATTATGAAACTACGAGTGCATAAAATAAGTATTTAATAATATATTGCAAGTATAGCAATAATTATGATTAATATTAAAGTCGTTTTTTAGTTATTCAAACATGAATTTGTTGATCTAAACTTTAGAAAGAAACCGAACTTCGTTAATTATTAAGTATTGATTTGTGATTGATTAATAAATATTTCTTATTCTATTCAAATAAATCACTTTATACGGATTTACTTATGTTTATTTTATATTATATTTTAACCTGACGTGATGTTCCTCTTAGTGACACCTCTTATGAGGGAAATACAATAGGTTGGCGTTAACTTTAAAAACAATTTATGTTCTTATTTACAAAAAAAAAAAAATAAGTAAAAGTTTTCATAAATAAAATTCGTAGGTCAATAATAGGGTAAATATTTGTTGTCACTAAAAATATTGTCAGTCATTAAAAATAATAATAAAAAAAATTAATCATCAAAGTACCAAGATTTGTCAATCACACTATAAACGTCCGCTATCCTTCTAAGTACGACTAAGGTCAACTCAGGTCAGTCAGAGCGCCGAGCGACGTATCCTCTCTCTAGAAAGCCTCGCGGCGGACTGATTTGAAATTGCTCGCGCGCAGTGATTTATAGTAGTTTTCAAATATTTATAGAAAAATAATCACTGTAAATTATTTGAAATTTTAAATTGGATGTTTTAAAGCATATGTTCTTCTATTATATTAAGCTATTATTATATTAAATTAAGTAAGATATATCGGTGAAAAAATCATTTTAATTCCTTAATATTCCTTAATATTTCATTTTAATTCCTTAATATTTCCTTATATAAAGATACCTAAATCAAAAAAATTTCTTCTCCAACTATTTTCCTTAGGATCTTAGGAATTGGTAAAAAAAAAATCTAATTGTGTTTGCCAGTGGTTTCCTATAATTAGAGCTTCGAAACTGACGCTGAAAGGGAAATCAAGAAAACCTCTGTTGACTTATCTTGATAGAATTTACCAATACTCTATTGATTGAAATATTTTTTTCTCCAACTATTGAGACAACGAAATTTCCTAAAGTTATTAGTAATTATCATTTTTGTAAAATAAAGGGTTGATGGTATTAAAGGGTTTGAAAAGTACTGTTTTGGAGTCAAACAGCGCATGGACGGCGTAAACGCTCTTAATGTGTTTCATTTGAAAATCGAAACTGTGATTTCTACTTCAAGTCAATAATTGAGCCATTTACATAATATATCAATCTCGCTTACACATTATTAACATGGAACATGGCATAAACCACAGAACACCACTAGCACTGAACTATCTGTACATACTCCTCATAAATGGTGGGTACCACTGCCTAACCCTTCGAGAAATACAGGTATGATGCTAAGATCATTTTGAATTGAATCGAAGACTTATCTATTTTGAACATAGATTAAGTCCATTCCTTTTTACACACTTTACGCTATTACATGGGACTTAAATACATTATTTTGCGGAAAATATGAGTGTACTATATACATCAACTTCTTCCCAACCTGTACGTGATGTTTGTGTTCATCAATTTTACACCTATAGGCAATCCACTTACGTTAGTTCACCTCCCAAGTAATTGTCCCTCATCTCTTCATATCCTGGCGCACAATACGCTATTCAGTAACGGTGCCTTCCGCGTAGCGCGCGTGAATGCACGCCTAACTTAATTAGTGGAAGCACGCCATGTGTCGTGCCATTTAGCAGTTTTAATAGTATACGTGTCATTGTAGGTAAGGGTTTGCTTAGATGCCCCACTTTAGGGACAACTAGCTGTTGCACGCAACCTTCGTCCGAAATTATTATAAAAATATTACTTCAGCAACAATTTGTGTTTTATTTTTTTTTGCGCGGCACCCTTATCATATAAAATAAACGTAGTTAAGTTACTCCTTATAACATCAGCTATCTGCCAGTAAGAGTACCGTCGAAATCGGTCCAGCCGTTTTGGGGATTAGCTGGAACAAACAGACGAACAGACCAAGTATATATATTATATTATAAGTGCCGTATATATTTTCAAATGCATGCAATAAAAAGCGGTTATTTTGAATTTTATTTATTTGTCTAGAGGCTGATATGTGAAATCTCTTAACTGCTTGGAGAAAATAAATTAAAGAACCTCCTCTGAGAATACCACGACTCACCGCGGCGCCATTTGCTCGCGAAAGTAACAAGTGCTGCACTCGTGTGTCGCTTGGCTACTACTTGGCGCATCACCTGAGGACGTGTGTAGTGGTTTTTTTATTTGTGCCACTTTAAAACTGAAAAAAGTGGTTGGGTAGTTGTTGGCGTGATGTAAGCGGAAAATTCTTATGCTTTAAGCCTCCATGTGGATAGTCCTATTGCAGTCGCTCTGTGATAATTACGGGCGGAGCATGTTATGTGCCGTGCCATTTCGCAGTATACGTGTTGTTGTAGATAAAGGTTTACATAGATGTACCGCTTTAGGAACACAAAACAGTTGATTTTGGAGGGTTGTTGGCGTGATGTCGGGGGGAATTCCTAAAGGTTGGATAAGGAATTTAAAGAAAGCTCTGGATCGTTCTGCTGCTCTATGTTTGAACTTTCACTATCACTTACGGGATATCTTCCGCGATTTTTGCGCGTCATCTCGTGATCATGGCGCTTGCAACAGTGTCGAAATATCTGGAGCTCAATATTAACATTAATCGCGGAACATATTCCGTAAGTGATAGTGAAAGTTCAGTTATAAACCGTGAAAGCTTAAAACATTGTTTGCTCTATGTTTGTTTAGTATAATCCTACAATCATCATAAACTGATCCTACTCGCGAATAATTATATTACAGTTAAGTACTTTAAGCACTGAAAGCCTAGTGGTGTGACTAGGCTTGCCCGTTGGATTGCTAAGTCATAAGTCTCGAGTTCGAACCCAAGACACGCACCTCTGATTTTTCTGAATCAAGTGCGTATTGTAACATTATCACTAGCTTCGATGAGGGAAAATATCGTGAGAAAACCAGCATGCCTGAGAGATATTCCTCGACGGCATGTAAAGCCAAGTCAGAGGTCCATGGGCGGCATAAAAACTCTGAAACCTTGTCGTGTGATAAAGAAAGAAGTACTTTGGCACTGCAAGCGCAACTCCTGTTACGGGCGAATGTCAACAATTAAAGGCAATCAACAGTAAAATAAACCGCGTTCTGTTTTATTGGTGAAACTCGCCCTCAGTGCTTTATTTACGTTATCAGTACAGCCCGCGATGTGAATTATGTCCAAATCTCTCTCACACAGGCTCGTGTCCGGGCAGTATGAGAACGTCAAAACCTAATTATGCATTAGTAGTTGCTCTGGTATTGAATCGTCCTTTTTACCATGGAACTTCTGACCTACTTCCTAAGCCCTCGCGAATAAAAGATTGACGTATTACGTATCATAACATGTCTAGCCTTTTCCACTCAAACCGAATGCGGCTTAGTATAAGGATTTCACATTAAGCGACTGCCTATCTGACCTCCTCAACCCAGTTAAGACTGGGTAATACAATAACCCTTGGTAAGAGTGGTTGGCAGGCTTTCGGACCACCTGTAACCACCACCTGTAACTACTGTCAAAGATCTACAAATGACAAACGGGACCAACGGCTTAACGTGCTTTCCAAGCCACGGAGGAAACTCGGTATATTATAGTAAGTGGTTGCCCATCCCATACCAACCTAGGCGAGCGCAGCTTAACCTAAAGATCGACCCGAGCGGCTGTTATTATTCAGCCACGAGCTCCTCGATAACGTTACGATGTAATACGTGCATCCGCAAAAATGTGGCCTTATAAAGATCTACGTAACACCACGTTTTTCATCACCAGCCTCCAATGATATCACGTACTAACAATTTGTTTGAGTCAACCAACGTCCTATGTAGCTGTGTGCCTTGTATTCCAACATTTTCGCACGAGAAGGTGCGCGGCAGCCTGTATGCCAAGAATTTTGTCTCCATTACGGACATTTTCTGCCAGAACTGAGCGGAAATGAGTTAATCTTCCTGGAATAGCGGACCGGCCATCTTATTTGCCGCATGATCGCATAGTCATATAGTACAAGTGAAGTGTTACTAACATAGTTAAGGTTAATAACGGAAATTGTATTTTATCATATGTATGTATGTTATTCTGTCAGTATATTTAACGCATACACACTCACACACAGACACCCTCTTTTTGCGCCGGGTTAATATAAAAGAGTACATTATAAAGAAAGATTGGATATATATATATTTTTTTTCGATTAATTTATTTTTATTTCTAATATTTGTAAAAAGATCACAATTACAAACAAAATCCATTAAATGTATTAATTTAATTTTTGATCGCTGCTTAGGGAGCCGAATTTTTTAACATTGACTCCCCTCCCATACCTCAGTGACGCCTTACATCACATACTCTTAGTGAGCCGAGCGGAGTGAGCGGCGACCACGCGACTTTTTTCTAATACTTACATTTTTGAACTCGTGTTATCTTTCGAATGGAATGTCTGAATTGAATAATTCAAAAAGTTATATAAAGGTATTGAAGCAGTCTTGAATAAATTCTTATGAAGTAATTTATTTTGATAAGAATTACTACCAAGGTACAAAGAAAGGGCCTTTTCTAATTTTTAAAATAAAAGAATAATTATTGTGACATATACATAAATGTTAGACATAACATGATCTCCAAATATGTAGTGTCAAGTCGTAGTACATTATTTTGCTCTATCATCAATAGTTTTAGCAGCGCACGCGATGTAAGGTATGTTTAGGTCATTTTTTTATACCTTGGGTTTTATTATTAGAGTTTTAGTAAGGATCCCTATTTTTTTTGAAAATATAATGTAGCTTATGTCACTCGGAGATAGTGTAGCTTCCCAACGGTGGAAGCCGAAACTACAAGACCAATTTGAAAAATTGTTGTAATTGTTTCCATTGAATAGGTTCAATGCAAACAAAATAATAAACAATCAAATCTATCCACTTTATAGTATTATTAGTATAGATGAGCCCGATTATTTGGAACTTGAGGGAAATTTAAGATGTTCTTTCATGGTAATTTTAAACCCAACACAATGCATGTGCAGGTTTGACTGACGACTTACCATTAAAGTACTCGAATAATTGATTTCTTTTCCCACAACCCTTTCCATTGTGTTCATCTTCAAGCTTCAAAAGATACTTCAATCCAAATGATCTCTTTGAACGTTTGCCTACAAAGTTTATGTGAAGTGTCCTTAAAAATAGAACGAAACGGAGCTAAGCTAAGCTGTAAATGAGTTAGTTTATAGTAATAACACATGCAGGTTCTGAGTTAGGTTCGCCGTTATGAAATGGTGCGGAAGATATGATTCTGGAATAGATAAATTTGCTTTATTGATAATACTTGGGGAGCCTATAGAACCTACAAGGTCTAACTTCTCGACATCAGAAGTATAAGATCGTATATACCAATACAGAGAGTTTATACATCTGACCTTATGCTTCTGAGCATAAGGTAGGACGTGCAAATACAGAGCGTTTGTACATCCGACCTTATTCTTCTGATGTACAGACTTAGGGATAGACAATGGACTATAAAATGAGTATGTTTATGAGATTAGAATATATTTCAGAGTAGAATACACATGAATGACATTCATAGTGTCTACGTGTTTACATAAAAAAAGACTTTAGGGAAGATCGAATGAGCGATGAGAATATATCAACACTTTCGCTGGTAAGTTCAAATAATTCATTTTTACTTGTATGCACAAGTCATTATAGGTAGCTATAATGACGACTCGGGAGGCGGGTTGTGGGCACACGAACGATGCTGAGTGCTTAGTTAGTCATCAAGGTAGGAACACGGACTGATTTTCCTGAGTCCGCTCGACAGACTGTTTGGGAAAATGCTACCCAAAGGATACATTAAAACAGATTTGTCTGGACAGGACTTGGAAGTTGGCTAGGTTCCAACTGGAAAGGCCAAGGCCAAGATGCCTTAAAATTATCGATCGTAACGGACCAAGATAATCGTAGTGTACAATTTACCTTTCTTGTCTTACATACGTCCATTTTGTTCAAAAAAATTACTGAGATATTAAGGGAGTGTTGAAATTGCTTTTTATTTGCTTATTATAATTAAATCCACGTAACGATTTTGCTGCTTTTCAGTTGCAATGTTTATTTACGATATTCTGTTCATAAACACAATTTCGGTTTAAAGAAACTTTATTCCCAATGAAGACATAAGTCACTTACTTGAGAACAATACTAAAAATATAGATTACAATAAGTTCGTCATCAGTATTAGGTACAACTTAATAGTTACCCATCCAATGCATTCATTTCTCCAGAAGTGATCGATCCGCAATTATGTGCTGGCTAAGTTGAGTTTTGAATGCATTGAAAGAGTGTACATTTCTTATACAGGACGGTAATTAATTTAAATGTTAATTAAACATGAAGGCCTTAAAAACATGCGCCTCTTTGCTGTGAAAAGAGTTGTTTAATGTCTTTTGTGACAAAATCAGGAAATCTAAAACTCTCGTGTGTGATAAATGAAAAAAATCCACGAATGTGAAATACATTGCATGTTGAACCTAATCGTAGTGCGATAAGAGCCAGTTTTCGAGGAAGTGGATTGAAAAATATATTTGTGTAAGGAACGAGTTTGCCGCCAGATTTAATTGTAACATTAATTTTGAGCGGAATGTTAAGTGTCTAAGTTTTTAGGGTTTAATGTGGGGTTAACGGTAAAGGGGATCCACGGGATATATATTTTTTTTACTTTCTTTTGAGAATTTTAAGGGCATTCTTTAACGATTCTTTAAGGTTCGTCTTAGTCTATATTTATGATACCTACATTATTATGTAAACCTTGTCTATATAATTATATAAAGTAAGAAACTGACTGGCTGACTGACTGATCGATCAACGCACAGCTGAAACTGCTGGGTCTAGAATCATGAAATTTTGCACAAACGTTCCTTTAATTACTTAAGTGTGCACTAAGAAGGGGTTTTTGGATATTCATCCCCTAAGGGGTCAAAACAGGGGTTGAAAGTTCGCATGAAACTTCGTCCACGCGAACGAAGTCGCGGGCAACAGATAGTTTCAAACATAATATTTAGTCTTGCGTATTGCCGCAACTCGTCTGATATGAAGCGAAGACGTGGCCTAGGAAATAAACAAAATAAATGTTCTCTTCAAGGAAACGGGAACAATAAACTGCCAGTATTACTGCATTGCAGAATTAAGTCTTGAATGAAATACGGATTTCGAGTCTCTTTGTGCCGTAATTAGCACAGAGGAGGGCTTTTAACGCCTGTTCAGGAGCAGATATTGCCTATAATTTACAAGGCACCCTAAGGCGCTTTATTACTTAGGCTGGAAAGGTCATCTTAATTATATAAATAATGTAGGCTAGATAGTGTATAATCATGTAGGTCGTAATCATGTTTTTAACATAACAATATATGAAAACTACGCTATATGATATTCCTCGAAATGTTAGGCACAGGTGAGCCTGCAACAGTACGACCATATTTCGCCAGGTACGGTTAAGTCCGATGTTATACGGGCGAGCCTATTGCAATCACTCAGGCACATATCTATGTTCGAAGCTCAGGGACACAGGTTGACACACAATGCATAGGATACTTTTCACCCCAGTAGTATGGTCTCGTAGTCTAAGGAGCTCATGGCTAAATAATAACAGCTGCTCGGGTCGATCTTCAGGTTAAACTGAGCTTGCCTAGGTTGGTCCTTGGATGGGTGACCGCCCGTTACAAACCGAGTTTCCTCCGTGCCTTGGAAAACACGTTACGCCGTTGGTCCCGGCTGTCATTTGTAGATCTTTGACAGCCGTTACAGGTAGTCAGTGGCCCGAAAGTCTGACAACCAGTCTTACCAAGGGGTAGCGTATTATGAGTTGTAGAGGTCAATCGCTCCATGTAAAATACTGGTATTCAACTGCATCTGGTTATACTGGACGCCGAGCAACGTGGTTGGAAAAAGGCTAGGCAGATGATGTTGAGTAAGGTCCCGCAGTAAAATATCCGACGTCCACGAAAAACTCAGTATTGTACCCATCCCTCTATTTACTCAATAACCACCAAAATACAATCAAGATACACACTCCGACACAAAACACGACTCAACCTACCATCTACCCGCTTAAAAATACATTCAACAAGTCCTCTGGTTGTGTCAATAAAAATATATAATATGTTACTCGAATCAACAAGAAAAGAAAAAAAACTCTATTCACGAATAAGTTAAAAAAGTCATTATTGAGCAAATGTTATTACAGTGTCGACGAATACTTAAATGATAAATATTTAAAACTTGAAAATTTATGTTTTTTATAATGTTAATGTCTATGTTTTAGAATAAGTTAGATTGTAAGACACTTAAATGATAAGTCCTCTCCACATATCTTTCTTTTGCTGTGCCCGACGGGGTCCACGATTGTTTTCAAAGAAATGTTACCACCTAAGCCTACATTATGGAATGCAATAAAGAATTGAGTATAGAGTATTGAAATTAATTCCAGTCAAACCACAGCAGCTATTACAAAATTTGAATAGTTAACCTCACTAAAACTATTCGCGGGCCGCGCCTCGGAAGTGTTGACCGGATTTAGGCCGATGTAACCCTCAGGAAGTTAATTAGCAAATGTTTTATGAGCAAAGAGGTCGGCTAACATTGTGTCTAATTAAGCAGACACGCTAGTAGTCAGGTATTTAGTTAATTAATAGTAGTTGTTTTACTACTCGCATAGTTCTGTGGGCATAGAACCATTAGGGTTGTAAAATAACTTCATCGCCAGTTTTAGTCAATAAATGTATATTGTTGACCGTTAAATCAGGTTAGTACGGTAAAAACTTTTCTGTAAAAAAATAACCGAAAAAAAGATGCTGATGGAATACATATAACGACTTCGTTGGTCTGATGTACAATACTCTCAGGTTTTGGACGTCCTTTTTTTTTTTTTTTTTTTCCGGATGGGAAATCATCAAATGACTTCTCCCGCTCTGGGCTGAGCGGGAGGGTGTGTCAGACTTTTACTGACTAAAACCCACCCATGTTCCTTCATCGCCCTTTGTGTTCCGGGGCCGCGGTATCTCTTTCGAACAACCCGCAGCACCCGGCAGGCATCGGCCCTTGCGGGCCCCTTCCCTATGCTGACATCTCTTTGAGGCGCGCGTGGAACACGAACGCGCCGTCGACACGGCCTGTCGTCCTAAGACGGAGGGACGGCGAGCTAGCCCTTAGCTCACCGTCCACAGGCCCGCGTCTACGGTGGCCGGGGGCCACCACGTGGCCTCCGACGCCCGGTGCGTCTCCCGCGGCGGCTGGGACGTGAGGAGGAACGCTCTCTCTCACGTTCCGCCTCCTCCTTTGCTAGCATGACTGCTTCGCAAAAGGAGGTGACGGCTTCCCATTCCGTCTCGCTCCGGACCATGGCTCGAACCAGGGCCGGACGCGAGAGGTCGCCGCCGCCGATCGCCACTATGAGGACACGGCGTTGCTCCGCCCAAGCGGGGCAGACCTCCACCGTATGCACCACCGTGTCCTCCGGTCGATCCTCGCAATGGAAACACCCGGGCGTCTCCTCCCGCCTGATTCGATGCAGGAACCTCCCGAAACAACCGTGTCCGGTGAGGACCTGCGTCAGGCGGAAGGTGAGGACGCCGTGGCGCCTCTCAAGCCACTCCTCAAAGAGGGGACTTATCGCCACTATCGTGGCGTGCCCTGCACGGGGTTGCGACAGTCGCTCTCTCCATGTCACCATGAGATCGGCTCGGAGGTTTGTCCGCTGAGCGGCAATTAGCCGCGGCAGCGGAGTAACCCCCCGGCGAAGAACCTCCGCTCGCCATTCATGTAGGCGCGCGAGGACTATCGCCTCCAGATCCCATGGTGGCAATCCGGCTAGGAGGCTCGCAGCCTCGCCCGAGATCGTGCGGAACCCACGGACCATCCTTACGGCTATCACCTTTTGGGGCGCGTTCAGATAATGGGCGGCTCGCCGCCTCAAGGAACGCGCCCACACCGGGGCACCGTAAAGGGCCATGGACCGCACGACCCCCGCATAGAACCTCCGGCAGGAGGCGTTCGGCCCCCCCAGATTGGGCAGGAGCCGCCTGAAGGCAGCCCCAGTCCGTTCCAGTTTAGGGGCCAAACGTCGGAAGTGCTCCACGAAGTTCCACCGGCTGTCGAGGACAAGTCCCAGGTACTTCAACGTCGACCCGACGCCGATGGAAACCCCTCCTACCGTCAGTGAGGATCCCGACGGTGGCGCATTCCGAGGCCCATGAAAGCACATGGCCTCGGACTTGTGCAATGCCACCTCGAGACCCAGTTGCCGGATCCTCTCAACGACTATCGCAACCCCGCGTGTCATCAAGTCGGCCGCCGCCTCGTGCGACCTCCCCTGTGCCAGCACCAGCGTGTCGTCAGCATAGCACACTACGCTGACGCCACTAGGGAGGTCGGCGCGCAGCACCCAGTCGTAGCCGATGTTCCACAAGGGCGGTCCTAGAACCGATCCCTGTGGGACACCGCACGACATCTCTCGCCGGTTCCACTCTCCGGAGCGACCGGGGTAGATGACGGCTCTGTCCGTCAGGTAATCCCCGACCACACGACGAAGGTAGGTCGGCACCCGGTGATACCGGAGTGCCTCCCCAATGCAGCTCCAGGGCATGGAGTTGAAGGCGTTGGCGATGTCGAGAGACACCGCCAAGACAACCCCACCCCGGGACACCGCATCCCCCGTCGTGAGGGCTCTTACGCGCATGATTGCGTCCACCGTGGAGCGCCCCTTGCGGAAACCAAACTGGTGTTCCGCAAGATCCGGACCCATCCCCGCAAGGTGCTCGGCGAGGCGGTTTGCAATGACTCTTTCAAAGAGCTTGCCCACCTCGTCGAGCAACACAACGGGCCGGTATGCGGACGGAGAGTCCGCAGGGCGCCCCGGCTTCCGAATGAGGACCAGCTTCCCCGTCTTCCAACGAAGCGGGAACTGGCCTCTCTCCAAGCATGCGCTTAGGAGCCCCTCCAGTCGGGGCCCGAGAGCCTCAAAGGCCAGGACCCAGGCTTTGCCAGGCAAGCCGTCGGGTCCCGGGGCGGTATTTTTGGCCTTGAGCCGTCCTACCGCCACTCTCAGGTCTACCCCAGCCACATCCGGGACGTCGTCGTCGTCGTGGTCCGCTTCCGGCACCGCAGGTGGCGGAGCCATAGGCGGGGGGGGATGTTCCCCTCGCGAGGGAAACAGAGCGCTCACCACGTCCTCCACGAGCTGAGGCCGGAGACTCTGCGTCAGTGGGGGGGCCCAGGTGCGGAGTTTATCCCGCACCATCTTGTAAGGGCGCCCCCACGGATCCCCGTCAAGAGTCCCCAGCATCTCCTCGCGGGCCCGATCTTTGGCCCGCAGGACAGCCTCGCGGAGGGCGGTCTTCGCCGCTCTGTAGCCCTCATATAGCTCCGCCTCAATGGCTTCCGCATTCGGCGGGCGAATGCGGAGCCTGCGATGCCTGGCGTACGGGTGTCGCACAGCGACGCACGCCTCGCGCAGAGTTGTCAGCTCGCGCGACCACCAGTACACCTGACGCCGGGCGCGTCCTGGCCGAACTCGGGGCATTGCCACGTCACATATGTCGGACATGGCCTCCTGGAACCACCCTGCCTCATTATCAACGTCGGTAGGCCTGTCCGGTGATGTCACCCAGGCCTGCACGATTGAGGCTTCCAGGAGGAGCTCCCGGTCCAGCTGCTTCAGCGCCCAACGCGGACCACTCGGGGCCTGTAAGACCGGCGCGCTCGAGGACTGGGCGGACACGTCAAACCGGATATACCGGTGGTCGGAATAAGTCTCCACCCCCTCCATGACACGCCAGTCCACGACACGCGGCGACAGAGCGGGGCTAGCGAACGAAATGTCCACCACCGACTCGCCCCGCATCCGCACACACGTGGGTACAGTACCCCGATTCAGGACGACCAGGCCTGTTTCCAGAGCCCAGTCCTCCACCATCCTTCCCCGCACGTCTGTGCAACGAGAACCCCAAGCCAGATTCTTGGCATTGAAGTCCCCGAGGACAAGCACAGGGAGGGAATGGCTTCCGACGACGACACTCAACTCCGCAAGGGAGTTGTGGAACTCGGCGAGAGTTCGGTTCGGGGAGAAGTAGACACCCACCACTACGATCTCCCCGAACCGTGCCGCTACGCACCCCTGACCCTTCCTGACACTTTCAAGGGTCGGGGTACCGGCGGCGGCCGACGAAACTATGGCCACTGAGCCGCTTAGGTCCGCCACCCAGTCTTCCCTGGGCAGGACGAAGTACGGCTCAGCGACCACGGCGATGTTAATCAACCACTGCGCCATGCTCTGAAGCAGCAGATTCTGGGCGCAGGCGCAGTGGTTGATGTTCGCCTGGAGGAGGCGTAATGGGGCCGTTATTGGCACTCCGTACCCTCCCCCTCCCGGGCCCCCTGCGAGGGCGCAACTGTCGCAGCGGCGGCAGTGGCGGCGACAGCGGCAGAGGGGGCAGCCGCGGCAGCGACGGCGGAGACGGTGGCGGAGGCGGCGGAGGGCCTACTCTTACCCTTTGAGGGTGGAGCGCAGGCCTTGCTCCCAGCCCGGTGATCAGCCGGCTTGCCGGCCGCCGCACATGCAGCACAGTGCGGCGTGGCAAAGCAGGCCGCCGATGTGTGACCGGGCTGACTGCATCTGAAGCAGAGGCCACTGCGGTCCACCTCCGAGGCGCATTTTACTGACACGTGGTGCCCCACGTGGCAGCGATAGCACCTCAGAGGTCTGGGTTCCAGCAGCTTTACCTGCGCTGAAACCCAGCCCACCAGTAGCCTTCGGCCCTCCACGATAGCTTTAGCCGCCGTCACGGGACAGCTTACCGTAACGGTACGCATGCCCGACAGGTCCGAACGTATGGCGCCTGCCCTGACCTGCTCAGCAGGGCACCCTCCGGACCTGGCGACGGCGGCCACCACCTCCTCCTCGGTCACCGAGTCGTCCAGACCCAAGATGCGCAGGTCTGCGCATCTGACAGGCCTGGAGACTCGGGCCTCGTCCGCGTTTAGGGACGCTCTGAGCTTTTCCGCCAGAGCGTCTGCGGACGAGCCGCTGGTCTCACCGGGGATCTCCAGCATGCGAGCCCCTGTCGCGGTGACTTTCAGCCGGAGGCCCCCGGTGATCCCGAGCTCACCGAGGTTCACCGTCTCCTTGGCTTTCGCCAGCAGGTCGCGGTACGACACGCCCCTCTTTTCCGCATCTGGCTGTAGCGTGATAACTACAGCCGCGGTTTTAGGGGCGCGGGTTTTGGACGTCCTACCTTATGCTTACTGGCATAAGGTCGTATTTACAAAACTCTCTGTATTGGTACATCCAACCTTATGCTTCTGATATCGAGAATTTATGTCACGTTTTTTAGGGAAAAACATCACATAATTTCTCGCTGTGTAAAATCAAGCTTCTTAGTGAGCGCAAGAAAAATAGTACATTTTGATACAAGTGGGGAAACTTTGTTATTTTAGCCGAGGCGATATTCACGCCCGAGCCGCAGGCGAGGGTGTGGTGGAGCCGACAATTGCAGTAACAAATGCCCACAGTGTATCAAACGACTTTTCAATAAACTTTCGAATAAATAAAACAATAGAAAGAAAAGTATTTTTGGCATGAATTATTAGGAAACTATGGTTTAATTTGCTTTTATCCGCGCTTTGATTTCGCAGGTTCAAGCAGAAGCAAAAGTATAAAGCGTCTAAACAGCCCAATGTGAAAAAAAAACAAATATTTTTTTCAAAAAGTTTTTTTTTTTAATAATCATGTTTGCTTATGATAAACTTTACTTTTTGATGTTCTTTCAGTGCAGATTAATAAAAAAACACAAGTTTGAAATACCTTGCATGTTGAACCTAATCGTAGTGTGATAAGAGCTAGTTTTCGAGGAAGTGTATTGAAAAATATTCATGTCACATATGTTGCTCATTCGCAAGTAAATTAAAAAGTACTTAAAAAGTAAAGGAAAAATCCGGAAATCTATAATTTAGTTTTATCACTTAGTTGGAGAATTGAACGTGACTTATATCGATGTATGGGAGAGTATTATTTTCACTGCAAAATTAAATTGACAAACATGTAGACAAAATGTATTTCAAAGAAAGATTGTAAAAAATAAAATATTAACGCTCAGAGCCCATATTTAATAAGTAAGCAACGAGTGCCAGCATTAAACATACGCTCAACATTAAGTTTAACAAAATTACATCAAACAACATCACAGTGTCGACAATCGTCTGAACTGTAAGTCTTATTTTAAAGCATTCATCACACAATCAACAGGAGCCTTTCAAGGAGGTTTGAGCCCTGTTGACACTGAGCACATGTGCCGATACTTACGCTTGCTCGCGAAAATCTTTTCATTCGCATAATAAGGGCATGAGAAGGCAACACTGGGCTGAAATGAGATGAGTGATGATGAAAGAGCGAGACAGAAGTATCATTTAGAAGTTTGTAGAAGATGAGTCAGAATAATGTTTGGTTTCATTTGGTGTTTTCTCAGGCAAGAAATTGGCAATTATTTTACAATCGTAGTTTAAAGTTTACTTAATAATATAAACCTGGAGAAAATGAATAGTACTGATAGACATTAAATAGCAACGAATTGCTATTTATTCAGTAATATGTCAAGTTCCGTATCGTAATTTTACAATACGTCTTTTTCCATTTGAATATTCAATGTTTTCGGCCCGATTACAAGATTGTGTACTGATACATCTATGGTCTATGCGGACATTTCTATTCTGTGTCCAACGATATTCAGTAAATATTCAAAGTCAGTGCTGGTTAATGACATTAATGTTTTTAAAGCAATGGGTTTCTGTAAAATAATGTCGTCTTGAATGTCGTGCCGCCGGCAAAATTGTCCAACTCGCAACTTCTAAAGCCGGTCCACCCGCCGGCACTAACCCTGGTTCGTGCCGGCGGGCCGGCGGCGGCGGCCTCGATGTGTAATACGAGTAGCTTAATGCAGAAAGTTGCCGTGTATGTACACAAGGCAACTTCCGTAAGCATTCAGTTGACGTGCCGACGACATGCGGCGTCTTTGGTCTGTGGGCTCCATAACGCATTCGAACATCTTCGCTAATTCAATCGGACTTTATAAGTCACTCCATCACCAATATTTCTCAAATACTTCAACAACAAATAGAATCAATGTTAACTCAAAAAGTGGATAATATAATTGGAGTCGCAAACTTTTCTGAGTAAAAGTTTTAAACCGTTTAACTTACAAGTGTTAAGTTATTTTAGCTTATAAACACTTAAAGCTGTTTTTAACAAAGGAGATTATTTTTAGTAAGGTATTTTGACTGCCGGTAATTTGTTGATTATGGCTAACTTACTTGTAGGTTAACGTCAAGAAGAAATCTGTTGTTCTTTTGAGTAAATTGTTGCGTTTCGGTAGATATTGTAGATAAAATTCGACACCCTTGTGCCATCCCACCTTCCTAACACGGTGGGGTGCGCTAGGGCGGCTGTTGTAGGTACTCAAACTGGTGGCGGTGAAAACCTCAAACGGTCCAAATTCAATAACTTAATTGGTAGTTATGTGTTCACCCATCCATGGAATAACCTAGCCAAGCATGGCTTAACGTGAAGATCGACCCGAGCGGCTGTTATTTAATAATTAGCCACGAGCTCCTCCTCTTCCTCCATACTCATCAGTCTTTATTGCACAAATTAGAACAGACTTTAAAATCCAATACTTATCTCTTGTAGAACTTGAAACCTCATTACCTACTTACCCTCAAGAAATACTTCTGTTATTTCTACAGGGTGTCATTGTAAAGCCTCTATGTTTTATTCATATTTGCACGAACACGGAATGGGGTTTTATTTATAGAATCAGAACTTACTATAGCTTATGTTATATGTATGTTACACTTCAATGAGAGCGATAATGTTTTGCGTGTTTGACTCTACACTCAGCTGAAAGATTCAGAGATCAGATTATAATGATTTGATTTAATGTTTTTTTAAATTTTTATATCTGTCAACAGGTAGGAAGGTCGCGGTCAACAGCGATCTTCGTCCGCGTGAATTATTACAAAAATATAACTTCCCTATTTGAATCGGATTTTGTAAAAAAATTAAGGGTTTTTTTTTCATTTTTTGCACGGAACCCTAATCCTTTTTTCCCTTAATCCCGAATCGTTTTGTTGTTATAAGTACCGTATACATGAGCAATCAGTAAAAAGTTGTTATTTTGAAATTAAAACAGACACATCCGTTTTATTTATTTGTATAGATAAACATGTATAAATCAGACACATTACACGCTTTCCTTTTTATTTCGTTTGGGTATTTATATATTCAAACGTTACATAGAAGTTTACAACTTTTACACAAACAGCTATCACTTCCACGCTATCGTACTACATAAGTCAAGCAACAAAACCGGATAATGATGACATTCGCAGTTCAGCTATCTTGATCTAGTCACCGCCGCGTCCGGTCACCGGCCGCTATCCGGCTGTGAGCCGGTTAGTTTTGCCGTGTAATCCGGGAGGCGTCGGCATCGTAAACACGAAACGGCAGGTGTATGTCTGTGTTGTGTTGTGACACGGTTATGTGTCGCTTATATGATGAACTGTCCCAAGATTAGTGTTTCAAGGATAAAGGGTGAAAAATAATTGGAAAAGGAAAGACAGCCTTAGTGGTCTTGTGGTCGTGAACTGCTGAGCATGAGTTAGTTGGGTTCGATTTCTAGTTCGATAAAAGTGTTATTGAATTTTTGCACCTGGAATTGCTTAGTAGCAATTGTCTTGAGATGTGCCTCGTTGTTGACAATACGCTAGTGAGTATGCTAAAGTTACATCTCACCCTTCCTGAAATTCAGACCTGCATGATTTCAAGATGGTGTCAGTAGGTACTCATGTTATGTGGATTGGTAAAAGCATTAGGTGGGTAATTGGATAATTTTATTTTATTTTATTTGGAACAACAAACAATTACATAATAGATAATTAAAACTTAAAATTAACAATTATGTAATCCACAGCGTTATTCACAGTATACAGGCAAAATACTAATAACACGCTTCAAATACCAGTTAAAAGTAGGTAACAAGCAAGGATATAAAGAAATAAACGAGAAAAAGAAACATTGATTTTAAACTTAGAAATAATAGGCAAATACAATTATAATTATATAGTACAATAATCTAGGAGGAAAAGGATAAAATGTCTAATTAATAAGCACACACTGAAATTTATTGTCGTGTCTGTAACTGGCACACACGTAACGTTGCGTGGCGAATAAACTTTTTTTTTTTAAATTAAAATGAAACACAAATGCTATATTTATATTAACTAGTAGTACTGGCACTTGGCGTTAACCACACGTTGGGTTGATGTCTGGTTGAAAACATGCAACTGATTGTTTACGAGTTTCTACATCCGATAGCCAATGTGTGTTGCATGTTATTTCAAGTTACTGTTGTTGTTCCTGTAAAGGCTATTTTTAATCTAGTAGTATATAATCTATCTTTTAATCTAGTGGTCAGTTTCAAGCAGGCATTTAGTTTATGTGATTTATTTCGTTATTACTGCACTGTAAAGGGCGTATTCTAGACCCAATTTTTTTTTTTGAATGGCTTCTCGCAGTTCAACCTAGGAGGTTGTCGTCTGCTTAACCGGACTATCCTGTGGATGCCTTGAATTTAAGGCGTCCAGCCAGGGCAAAAAAACTTAAAAACTAAGCGACTACACGCTAGACCCAAATAACCTAATCAGTGACATTTTCCAACCTGCACGGGGGCCCACGTAGTGGCGGGGCCAAAAAAACGACAAGCCCATAAGGCAAGCAGGCTGTTCAGAAACCCTAACATCATGAAGAGTAGTAGGTTATAAGGGCAAGCCAAGCTTTTAAGGCTTGTATGACAGTACCGCCACTAGGCCCACGTGGTGAATTTCGGCCCATTCCCTCTCACGGACCGTGCTAGGCCGTTCGTGATCAGTTGAACGCTTATACCTCCATAATATGTATATGTTAATGTATGTTAACGCGACTACGTATTGATTGCTAGAGACTTCGCTCCCTATCCAATACTCAAATCTTGTGTTAATAAGAAGACCTAAGAACTTACCTAGGTAATTAATACTACTCGTATGTACCTACTTATCATTATACGATACAGAAATTCTAGGTTTACATACGGAGCTTCAGCTCATACGCTTGAATAAACACTTTGGTCGCTAATAACACGTAGAGTGAATCGAGTAGCCTGTTATGAAGGCTCGTTTACAAGGCTTATGGTATAGCTAGTTTGTAAAATAGGTGGCATAGAACTTGCTTTTTATTCTGCAACGTAAATTTCGAAGATGTGTTTGTAGAGTGCAACCGGCTGCGATGGTAACACTGAAAAACGTGAAAGATTGTGTAAATTTAATAAATCTAAATTCTGCTGCCAAATTCTTTTTCTTCTTTATCGTGTGGTTAGTGCCTAACCTGGTGTCAGAGTTATTATGCCGCCCATGGGCCTCTGACTTGGAAATACATGCCGTCGAGAAATATCCCCCAGGCATGCTGGTTTCCTCACGATGTTTTCCTTCACCGAAGCAAGCGATAATTACACAATACGCACTTGATTCTGAATAAAAACTTTTTTGCAAAAAAAAAACCGACTTCCAAAAAAAACACTAAAAAAGTGGAAAATAACTTTACTTTCGGAAGTCGGTGGCAAAAAAGTCAATGAAACAAACAATAGTCACCGACTTAAAAAGTTTTTATTTTACCCTTTTTAGTTATCGTATCACACACAAATCCTTTTCAAGTATCAATTTCGCAATTTCTTTTACTTGGATGACATTTTTTCCAGTTATTTTGATTTCAAAACCAAACTGCAGAACCGATTTTGATGAAATTTCTATGGGACCAATCGAGAAGTAGATCCATTCAGATAAAAGAAGAATTTTTCAAATCGGTTCAGAAATGACGGAGATATGAGGTAACAAACACAAAAAAAACATACAACCGAATTGAGAACCTCCTCCTTTTTTTGAAGTCGGTTAAAAATCAGAGGCGCCTGTCTTAGGTTCGAACTCGAGATCTTTGACTTGACTTGCTGTCAAATTAAAAGGAGCAGAATAGAGAAAGTGAGACGTGAATGCAGATGAATGATATCACCATCTAGTTCTTTCACTGTAGGTAATTTCTTCTTCACTATTTGCTGTTCTCATGAAAATAACTCATATCAAGATAGAAATATGGTCCAGAATATGTTGGACGTATACTTAAGAATTTCCACTATCTCTACTGTATCGCTTCCATTACATTACCAATCAACTTCAATCAAGAAAAACGCAAACTAACCCCATCTTCTCACTTCACGAGAGACCTAAAAAAGTTATCCTGCTCATAAATTCTTATAAAAACCGCGCGTATCTATCTCCAACCGGTAATAGTGAACAAGACGTGCCTAATACCGCGTCTACGTGATACAAGACTTTACGACGCTGCGAGTGAAAAACGACGTAACTTACAGCTTTCTAGTTTCGGTGGGCCTGAAAAAACTGATTAAGTGCGTGTTGGATACGTGGTTCCGTAAATACAAACGGTATTTAACTTGAACTTGGAGCTTGAGATTTTGCCTTCGAATATACACATCGTAATTTTTCTTCTTTTGTTCACGATTTTTTAGAATTGAATCAGCAGTTCCGAAGACCTCTACATCTAAACTTTACCTCCTTATAACATTATTATAGCTACCTATAACATATTGATTTTATCATAGACCTATTACTAATTGGTATACTAATCGGCAATTAGTATTCTTTATTAGCCATCAACCATTTATTAGTTAGTGGACATTTAAGCAGAGTCTTTAACGCATATACATATTAATATCTTGCTATAACTTTCTGCCACGGAACCCAAAAAGGACACGACACATTTCTATTTGGAAATGTTCGTAAAAACTTTTTTGCAAAAAAAAACCGACTTCCAAAAAAAAAACACTAAAAAAGTGGGAAATAACTTTACTTTCGGAAGTCGGTGACTATTGTTTGTTTCATTGACGTTTTTGCCACCGACTTCCGAAAGTAAAGTTATTTCCCACTTTTTTAGTGTTTTTTTTTTGGAAGTCGGTTTTTTTTTGCAAAAAAGTTTTTATTTTACCCTTTTTAGTTATCGCATCACACACAAATCCTTGTCAAGTATCAATTTCGCAATTTCTTTTACTTGGATGACATATTGTTTCTAGCTATTTTGATTTCAAAACCAAACTACTGAACCGATTTCGATGAAATTTCTATGGGACCAATCGGGAAGTAGATCCATTCAGATAAAAGAAGAATTTTTCAAATCGGTTCATAAATGACGAAGATATGAGGTAACAAACACAAAAATTTCCAGCTATTTTGATTTCAAAACCAAACTGCTGAACCGATTTTGATGAAATTTCTATGGGACCAATCGGGAAGTAGATCCATTCAGATAAAAGAAGAATTTTTCAAATCGGTTCATAAATGACGGAGATATGAGGTAACAAACACAAAAAAAAAAAAAAAAAAAAAAAACATACAACCGAATTGAGAACCTCCTCCTTTTTTAGAAGTCGGTTAAAAACAGGCTCGGTTCGGTGATATCTGAAGCGAGATAGTAAAGTATGAGAGTCTAAATGAGTTATGGCCTGAAAACGTACGAAAGTATTCCAAGCTTTTCTATTGAAATACGAGAAATATTATGCTCTTTGGGTGAGGATTTTTCACTTTGACGCGTATATATTCAAGTCTGGCTCTGCTTTTCATGTGAGCTTTTTCCGCTGCAAGCCTTAAAAATACGAAGTCACTGGATTAAATACACATTCGAAGTTTTTCAGGAAACGAAAAGCCCAGCTGTTTGAAATATCGAGTGGTTTTTTTGCACTAACATGTAGAAAGGACATCTTGGTGAACAGGGGAGAATTGAATCAAAAAACGTGTTGCGCCGAGCCTAACCAATGTGGGACAAGGGCATGGAGATGATGATGACTGACTCATAGAGAGCTGCTTATACATGATTAAAGTTAAGTCGTTTTAATCCTCTTAAGGTGTCATTGTACTCATTATAACGAACAACTTTTACTAGCGAAACTGCGAAAAAAAAATCAGCTGTTCAGTACATTTATGTTCGCCTAACTCGTCAAAATGTGAACGTCTGAACAGCGGATTTTTTTACGCAATTTCGGGGTTGGTCCCATAGTAAAAGTTGTTCGTTATAATGAGTACTATGACTCCTTAAAAGGATTAAAACGTCTTAAATTTAACCATGTATAGTATATCCAGCCTATAATGCCCCCACTGATGGGACTGAGACCTAATGTATACGAGAGGAGGTGGGCTGTAATCCACCACCCGACTCAATACTGGTTGGTGGCTGACACGAAACATCAACATCTGTCTAGCCTTTTCCCAATTATGTTGGGGTCGGCTTCCAGTCTAACCGGTTGCAGCTGAATACCACTATTTTACATGGTGTGGCTGATTATCTGTTTTCCACAACCTAATTAGTACTGGGTATAACGATACCCCTTGGTAAGACTGGTTGTCAGACTTTCGGGCCACTGATTACTGTCAAAGATCGACAATTGACAGCTGGGATCGCTGAACGTACTTTCCGAGGCGCGGAGGAAACTCGGGTCTTCAGAAAGGTCAGGTGCGTAGTACTCGCAACCAGAATGCGTTAATGACTATGCGTGTATGAATATGGACGTAACGAAAGGAGTATGTAAGGATAGTAGCTGGTGGCGTTCTGTGGCTTCTACATACCCCCTTGGGAAAATAGCGTGAGTTTATTTATGTAACTCGAAGATTAGTCTGGTAGCTAAGCTATTAACTAAGCTCTAACATAATTATACAGTCCTAATTACCTACTACGATTACCTGTGTATGTCGGCCCCACTGTGGAGATAGTACGAGTAATTAACTATGTACTCCACGCTATTTTGAGATAGCTACAACACATTTTTTATTTTATTTTTTATTGTAACAACAGTAATGAAATACTTCGTTCGTTGCAAATTAGCACTTATACACTCTGTAGTTTAGGGTGGATTATTACTTGTAATAGGTGGCAGAGGTGAGGGCAGACGCAACTGACTTAGTCGCGACCACCACCAGTGGTGGTAGACGAGAAAAATAGTAGCGACTGCCACCACTGGTGGCGGACTGGTGGTGGCAGTCAGGAATAAACCCCAAATGAATTGGGGTAAGGGAAGAGAATGATGATGATGATGACACCGATAAAAGTCACTTATCCAGATAAATTTATACAATTTTACAATTATAAATCTCACAAAATGTTCAAATCTCGGTCAGTTCAAGCTCAACGGTAAAAAATTTACTTGCAAGTATATCGTTGGCAGCGAGCCTGGCTGCACAGGTAGTGCTCAGGATGCGCCGGACGTACTTAAGTATCGTCCCATCTGAAAGCTCTCTGAATGCATGCATAGTGCATACAAAGCTGACTAAGGCCCCGTTCACATACCCGGGCAAGGCGACACACGACGCGGCCTGCGACCCAAATTGCATCACTAGTTTCCTTCGCGTGAGTACCGTAGCTTCGCGAGTCACGATGCTGTGCTTGTGTGTGCTCTAAACCTTTACTTTCATTTGTTTTTTTGACAAGCTATTATTGGCTTCACCTGTAACTGTGAAAAAAATCTTAAAAGTTTTTGTCCCACATCCCGATTTCGATTGAGCTGAAATTTTGCATACATGTTTAGTTTGGATGACAATGCATGATAACCTAAGTGACGTCAATCTACATCCAATATGGCGGAGTCCCAAAGATGGCGGACTAGTAATTTTTTATCATTCCCGTGATATGAGTATCAAATTTGCTGAGTTTATACGAGAAACTGTTTTTTATTTTTTATTATTATAACAATAGTCTGCGTAACATTTTTGATTGATGCTCCGCTCCTATTAATCGCAGCGTGTCAAATAGCCTATAGCCTTTCTCGATAAATGGGCTATCCAGCACTAAAATAATTTTTCAATTTGAACCAGTAGTTCCTGAGATTAGCGCGTTCAACCAAACAAACAAACTCTTCAGCTTTATAAAATTTGTATAGATTTATTCGAAATCAATGTCGTAAGACGTCTGTCGCTTGTGCAGGTAGCTAGTGGCTAAGATGTTAGGGTAATGGTGCCACATGTTGCCAGGCGAGTCACGCGATTCAGTTCAGTATGTCACTCGAATAAAGTTCGATTTGAATCATCCCATTTCCATGAAGATTGTTCAATCATTTTCGTTTTTCAGTCAGTAATAAAACTTGTTAAAACTGAATGACTTGTGTCGTATGTGGACCAAATCTACTCAGAAACTTTCTTTTATAATTTTAAAACGGCATCTGCTCATAAAACTAAGTATCTCTAAGCAAAAATCATTGCTGGGAAACGACTTTTTCTTTATTGGGGTCAAAAATCACGGTTTACGGTAGAACTCAATGTAACGCACTAAAAACATTGTGCTGATGGATGCATTGAATAGTACAGGGGTTATTTAAAGTAAAGTTACAAGATTTAACTAAAGCTAAAACGTGTATTTAAAAAAAATGTGTGACAACCAGAAAGTTCCCACGTGTGGTCCAGACCAAAAAAGTCAGTAAAACAAAAAATAGTCACTGAATTCCGAAAGTAAAGTTAGTTTCCACTTTTTTTAGTGTTTTTTTGGAAGTCTGTTATTTTTTTTTTGCAAAAACGTTTTTATTGTACCCTTTTTAGCTATCGCATCACACACAAATCCTTGTCAAGTATCAATTTCGCAATTTCTTTTACTTGGATGATATATTTTTTCCAGCTATTTTGATTTAAAACCAAGCTGCTGAACCGATTTTGAGGAAATTTCTATGGGACCAATCGGGAAGTAGATCCATTCAGATAAAAAGAAAAATTTTTCAAATCGCTTCATAAATGACGAAGATATGAGGTAACAAACAAACAAAAAAAACAACCGAATCGAGAACCTCCTCCTTTTTTTGAAGTCGGGTAAAAAGAATGCAATGACAGGGAGAACAAGTGTATTTCAGCTTCGTGAAGCTTCGTTTATACCCATTACACCATTACATTACAATCTATTATATTTATGGCGCAACACTAGCTTTGTATCACATGCACTTACATTCCTGAATAATAGCTCACTAGACGTTACGTAGAAACAGGTATAATATCCTCATTCCACCATTCAGATAAATACAGATGAGCGTAGTAAATAGCGCCGGCCGTAAATCCTGAGCCTGGCCGAGCCACGAGCCCTTCATTAAATATTCAGAGCGAAGGAAATCACGGTGTTATCTGGTAGTCAGCGGTACCAGCTTAGTATCCTACTGTCACTGTATTTAGTAACGTAATGATAAATGATGTTTATTTTGCAAAAAGGTTTTTACAAAAACTTTTACACGTAATTTATTTTTAACTAGATGTGGCCTATGTTTCGTACCTGATTACTCTGAGAAGAATCAGCTGAAACAAATTCAGAGATCATAGTATGTTTTAAGGTCCAGACATAATCTTGGTCAACTTACATGAGGACCATGTAGATTAGTGTCTGAGATGGTATTTTGTAGAACGAAACACACAGATCACACAGATTTGAGTGGACCTGTCCAGTCAGTGCATTTGTCAGTTATCGTTTAGCTTAACTTATAACTCAAGGAGCTCAACGACACGACGAATAATACTCAAATTGCGAGACCGTTGTCAATACCAAAGGGAATAAACAAACGAAAAAAATGACCCACAACGTCCTCACATTCATAATAATCAAATAAATTGAATTGTTTCTTTTTTTATAAATACCAGGACAGACTGACAAACAGGCAACTAACCATAATTCAATGAAGATACAAACATCTTACAAGATACAATACACTAAGTAAGAGGTCTTGGAAATATCCCGTTTTGATGGACTCAAGCTGAAGTTGATGGGGTTATCTGATGATAATTTATTTGCGACTCGAGTACTAAGAAAGAGATTTACGTATTTTATATTTTACATATTTTCACATGTGTCTAACCTTTTATCAACTGTTGCTGTCAGCTTTCAGTCTTACCGAATGTAATCGACTGCTGAATATTAATGATTTTTTTTTTTTATTGCAGAAATAATAATAAGGCCTGAACCTCCTATTCCCGGTCGACTAAACCGGAAACAAAAAAGAAGTTAACGTCTACTTTAATTAAAACGTGTTCTACTTACAATGTGGGAGCTCAAAGATGGCGGCTTACTGTCGCTTTGAAAGCCTTCTTAAGTCCTCAATTATTTTTGAACAAAACACGAATTCGATTACCAACAGGATGGTTTCGTTTTGATTTGGTAATTGTGTGCCTATGAAATTATCACATAACATCACGCCTGTAATCCCCAAAGGGTTAGGCAGAGGTATACCTAATAGCACACCCACATTTCGCCAGTTATGTTTTGTTGAAGTCCCATGTAAAAGAGGGCGAGCTTTTTGCCACCAACCGTACACTAATCCACCAATCGGCTGCTACTGAAAAATCCCTGATGGAAAAAACTCAATAACAAATTTGGTCTACCCGGGAATCGAACCCAGGACTTCATGCTCAGCAGTCGCGATTGTGACTAACAGACCAACGAGGTAATAATTGTAGTAGAAAATGATCCGTATAACACAAAAAACCGGTCAAGTGCGAGTTGGACTCGCGCACCGAGGGTTCCGTACAAACCTGTGGGTATATAAATTTTTTATAAATGACGAAACTAAAAATTTACGGTTTTCGTAATTTTTCCTATATCTGTACTATAAGACGTGACTTCGTACAAAATTTCAAGATTCTAAGTTCACGGGAAGTACCCTGTAGGTTTTGATTCCCGTGCGAGTTTCGAAAATTTGCGGAAATTTGCGGCCTAAGTTTCTGTATCTTTTGATTGCGTTGACTTAGAAGGTTGATTTTTCTACAGCTTCCAGGGACAGTAGAACTAAGTATCATATAGAAATTTCAGTTTGATACCTCCACGCGTTCCTGAGAAAAACGGTCTTGACAGACGGACGGACGGACGGACGGACGGACGGACAACAAAGTGATCTTATAAGGGTTCCGTTTTTTCCTTTTGAGGTACGGAACCGTTTTCTCTTCACATTTATTTCTCAAGCACACTCCCGATATTATTTATTCAAACGAATAAAATCAAGCCTTTAACAACATCAAGTAGCAAACACAACTCCTTGACTTGAGAACAAAGTGAGTAAGGAGCTTTATTTGAAGCCCATAAAGTTGACCGTCCACTGCACCGTAGGATATGCAAGGAGAGGGTTGCCGTTATATATGTATGCGCGGGTCATTTGTTTGCCAGCTATGCGTCATTCAGTCGTGCGGAGCTTGACCGACGGTCGCAGTGGACGAACATACAAAGCTTAGCTACTTGCGTAGAGCCGTGAGCTACACTGACCTTAGAGTCAAAATCAAAAAGCATTTATTAACAGACTTTTTATTACTTTCTCCTGTAATATACAAAAAATTGACAAAAAGTTAAATTTTTGACCCATTTCCCGGTTTCCGGTTGAGCTGAAATTTTTCATACATGTTTAGTTCGGATAACAATGCATGGTTAGCTAAGTGACGTCATTCTAAATCAAATATGGCGGACTACCAAAGATGGTGGACTAGTTATTTTTATGGATTCTCATGCTATGGGATATATTGCAAATGAATAAATGATTTGATTACATTTGATTTGATGGGCATCAAATGAAAGGGTTTGCTGAGAAGAATACGAGAAATATACAGACATCACTCTAAAGCGTGTTTTTTTAAGTTTTTTTTAAACTTTAATATTATTCAAATTAGGTTGAGAATCAGTACTTTTTGAATGTCGAAATGACATAAAATTGTCTACCTAAACTCCCACCTTGAACCAGTTCCTGGTATTTTGGTTGAAGCGTAGATGTGGTGGAATAAGCCATCCAGCAGCACATCTGTCTGTGAAAGACGCCTTATAAATAAGATAGAGAATCGAGTCAACTCTCAATAGCTTTGATAATGTTTTTCCTGAGAGAGAAAATTCTCTTCCATTTGCATTTTAAATATTACCTTAGAAGTTCGGTAACTTTTACCGATATCTTCCGATTCGATCGTTATTCTTGATTTACATAATCGGTTTATTATTTGATCGTATCTGAGTATTGGTAATGTGTTTCCGATAAGTATCAAAGTGTCGGTAGTGCTTTCATCAATAATTTATTTGAATGATACACGTATGATACACGTTTGATGGTGTAATCAATCAGGGATCAAATAAAATATTATAATTAACAAAGAAAAACATGCTTTAGAGTGACGTCATTTTATTTCTCGTATTTTTCTCAGCAAACCCTTTCGTTTGATATCCATGTCATGGGAATGCATAAAAATAACTTGTCCACTGATTTTGACGCCATGTTGGGTTTAGAATGACGTCACTTAGCTAACCATGCATTGTCATCCAAATTAAACATGTGTGTAAAATTTCAGTTCAATTGGAAATCGGGAAGAGGGTCAAATTTAACTTCTAAGATTTTATACATGATTATAAGTGAAGCTATTAAAAACATCATCTGGTTCCGATCTTATGGCATATTTGGTAAAAAAAATCTGCTTCTATTGTTCAAAATAATGTCACACACGATGTTCTTTAAAAGTCAAAATAAAAGAAAATAAAACTGTTTCTACTTGTCTAAAATTTTACTGGGAACAACGTAAGATTTTAATTAGGTACCTCTCGTTAAGTCTCAAATTAAAAATAAAATAGCAAGAATTAAGTACAAACTGCGAGCAAAAGTCGCACATATGTAGACACTTCGGACTATTAAGAGATGTTTCCCTCAGCGGTTCATAAACGCTGTCACAGTAAAGAAACAGAAAGTGAGGTAACTGTGGAGAGCCACATATTTTGTCGTACGCAGTAAAATGAACAGCTAGACCTATATCTAGGCAACTCTACTGGATTTATAGTGTGAAGATGAGAGATAAAAGTTGAAAAAAATAAACCCTTTTTATACGGACATCTTTGGCAGAATTGAATAAAACCTTTCTAACTAATGCTTTCGTTGTACATCAGCCCGCTTTGAACCTTTTAACTTTGCCGAAATCCATCCATCATGTGGGAAATTGATCTCAAAAAGTGTTCCTTGACTCGAAGAAAATCTTCTATGACAGACGGAAAGAGAAGTGGGATTATAAAGATTTAAGGGACTGTCTCGTCGGTCTAGTGGTGCGGTCATTAGACCAACGGGGCAGTCCCTTCGATTCCCTGGTCGGGCAAAGTGTTATTGGGTTTTTCCATCAAGAATTTCTCAGTAGCACCCCCTATTACATGGGACTTAAACATAACTGGCGAAATGTGGGTGTACTATTAGGTACACCTCTTTCCTATCCCTTCGGAGATAACAGGCGTGATGTTATGTATGTATTTATGCTATAAAGGTTGGTATAAATTAAGCTGTTGCATAACTGTATACAAACACACTGTGACGCTACCCCGCCATGTGCCGTTGGTTGTTACTCCGAGGTCACGGCTGAAAAACCACTTGTTTTCACTCAAAAGGTCGCACGCCGCTCCTTTTTGCAACACTTCTGCTTGTGATGGAAGAGACTTAGAGTAGGGTTACGGTTTATTGCGTTAGTATGTTTACAGAAGATTTTTAAACCTAGTGTCTTTTTTTTAAAGCTACTGAAAATGTGTAGATAGATGAACGAGCTACCGTAGCTCAGGGCACGCCGTAGCTCAGGGCTACGCCGTAGCTGTGAGGTAAGGCGTAGCACGGAGCTACGCCAGGCGCGGTCCCAGCCAAAGATTTTGTGGGGGTTCACGAAAGGCCGTAGCTAGGAATTTGGTTGGAAGGGTTTATCGTGAATTATAAAAAGCAGATCTGGGGGGAGTTATACACTATTTGGAAAAACATCTCTGGACAACGACAAGTTTATTTCCAGGGGGAGGGGGGTTCGTCTTCAGCTTTCCGAAAAGAGCTTGTATTCCACTACGAATATGTTAGGTTTTCGTTTGTCGGTGTCGATTCATGCTAGGAGTAATTTTCTCGACGTCTACGGGGTGGAAGGGACACCGACGCGAAAACAGAAACCACATACTCAGTACATCGTTCTAAACACCCCCACATAGAAATTTTTCATCGGTTTAAAAAAAAAAAACAGCTGTTCCATACATTTTGTCCGTGTAGGTATTGCACTTTTGTAGGAAACAGCTATTTTTTTTTAATAACAGTAGAATTAAATTTTAAAACCATGCTTCAAAATTTAAGTAGCTTGCCTGGGATGTTAGGTTCCTTTTGTTCATTCGTACAGAGATGAGAATAAAAGTAACTCCTTGAACTTACGCAGAACTAATAAAGCCATTTCCATTCTACCTCGTAAAGGTTAGTTTCTCATGTTGAACGATTAAGCAGGAAGTCAATAATTTATACAATTTCCGAAAAATTACTATCCTCACCATTGTGAGGATAGTAATTTTGAAATTTGATTTGTTTTTCGACCCCCCCTAGGATCGCGCATGAGCTACGTTTGCACGGTGCGTAGCAAAGCTAAACACACGTTCGTTCGACTTGCCTGGCCTGCTTAAATACACAATATGCTAACGTCAACTCAGCTTATCCCAGTCTATTGCTGGCCATAAGCACCACTACATCGTGTACCTTGCCTTCTGCATCTCGTCTGCTCCAGCCACCTTTTTTTAAGCCGGCGGTAAAAATCGTGACCCAGAAATAACAAAATTCAAATACATTAGGTAAAACCCACTGAGCATGACAAAATACATGATTACGGCTTGATGTGGGTATCCTTCGAGTGCGTGCACAAATGTGTTATCAATCAAATGCTCCGTTTGATTTACGCGTCCCTATATTTTTTCTTTGACATTTTTTATATGACACAGATTCTGCAATGATTGCCTGGCCCGGAACAACTATCCGTAGGTCATACAAAAATTTGTTTCGTGATAGGATCGAACACTTAACGCAGCAGTCCATCGCTCAGCCCCTGTGCCAACCCTGCCGTCAAACGTGTTTAACGTTCTAAAACACCACAAACCAGGTGATATTTAAAAGAGAGAAGAATTAAAAAATAGTCCAGGATATCTTCCAAAAACTATACAAAACATTCAGTTTCCATGTTGTTTGGTATTAAAATCACAAAATTATTTGTTCAATCCAAGTGAAAATAATTTACGCTCCAACATTATAACCGTCGTAAATTCACAATAAACGCTTCACCCTTCAATTTACCCAGTAAATAAATGATTTAAGCTTCATGCCTATCATTTACACAAAACGTAAAATGATATTATGTACCCGAAACCCACTAAGCAATTGACTAAGCCACTTCACGAGTAAGCTACTCCCGATCAAAGAAATCCAATCTCTAGCCCACGGTATAATATACAAAGGGACCTCTTGGATTTTCCTGCTTGAGGATATTTTGATAAAATGAATTCTTTTAGTAGCAAAATCAAGGCTTCTGTAAATACATTTGGGTAAAACAAACATTTTGTTAGGGCATGGATGTATTTGTTTGTTCTTTTTTAGATGCCATTTCTCTTTAGATCTGGTTACTGTGTAATGTTTTTTCTTTATGTTATTTGTTTATATGATAGGTTGGCAAATAGCTCCAGGGTATGAATATTTGCAGAAAAGTATCTCGTGCCCGTAATGCACGCTTTCTATTTAGGTGTGACAAAGATACTAGTGTTTTTGTGTGTGTAATTTATGTATATCGAATGTCCCAAAACTTTATTTCCAACCGAACTTACAAAAAATACCTAGCATTGCCCAGTGAAATGACACATCCAATAAACCTATACAAATCAAATTAAATATTGTTCGTTGGTAAGAGCACCACAGAATGACAGGGCGAAGATCAGCTTACTCCTCCCCTTTTCCTGAGACGGTGTTTGTCGCAAGCGAACCGTCACTGCTGGGGTGATTGTGGAGAATGCAATTGTGTACCCGCACCCCAGCCAAAAGTGACGAGGACGAACACCGTGTGGTTTTAATCAGTATGAGTTTGACAGACTCCTCCGTCGCTCCCACGGCGGAGGGCACCCGTTGAGGATTTACAACACGTAATAAAAAAGGTAGTTGAAACATAAAACGTTATTTCGGTACGAAACATCACAAAACAGTGTTAAAAGTTAAAGGCAATTCCTAATTCGAGAGATGAAAAACCCTCCAACCGGGTTACCACTTTATAAAAATAAAAAATCCCATAAGCTAATTTACGACAACAGTCTATATGCAAATCAGCTTGCAACAGCTTAATGTTGACTTGCGCGGTAATCCCTCGTTGAGATTAGGGTTGTCATACGTCCGAAATTCCCGTAGATGACGTTGGGTAGACGGGTTCTTGAGTGGAGACCGCAAATTTTATTGGCAAGCGTAAGGTGGGACGCCCTCAGGCTCGGTGGAGCGCCGATATTCGTAGGGTTGCAACTGGATTAGAGGACATAGGTCCAGCAGTGAACTGTTGTAGGCTGATTATGTTCTTATATATAGGTACCGCATGATTCCATGGAATGAAAAGTCAAGAATTTTCTACGAATGTCAGAAATTTTCTCCGGAAAACTTTTTTTGGATCTGAAAACCCTAGTCGAAATGTAAGTCGCGCGGTCGAGTGGAAAACTGTGGTCCCTGCATAATTGTTAGCGTTTTGACGAAGTAATATATTATTTTTAAAACGGGACGTTTATTCTGTTTAAATTATTTATGAAGTGTTAAAGTATGAGGAGTTTTTTTAATAAAAAATGTTGTGTTTTAAGAGGGACCTTTGTGAACTTACATGACTGTGTTTATATTGTAAGAAGAATTGTTTTGCTGGTAATTTACTAGCTCTGTAAAACAATTTGCCAGCGACCGGAAATCTTGGTGACAGTCATTCTGATGCACGATACTAACCCCCGTATCTATGAACAAGTCGAAGTGTTTACTTGAGTAAATGTCAATTTTTAGGATACGATTTTTAGTATGTAGTATAATAATTGCTTGAAGTTAGAACTGTAAAAAGTTTGAATTCTTACTTTTGCTTTCTTTGACGGTTCTTAATTCTTTTAAATTCTTGTCCATTGCATAAAAAAATTTGCACTAATTGTACAGAACAAATGCACTAATTGTACAAAATAGTGTGAACAGTCCTAGTTTGAAATACCGCTTTAGAAGTGTAGTACTAAGGAAAGATAGTTATAGTTGAGATAGTTGTAGTGATAGTTGAGAGCCTTTTTCAGTCAGCCGTGACGTGCAGACAGACACCAAAATTTATCTACATATAAGAGGTTCGTTTTCGGATTATTTAGGTACCGAATAACATATTGACGAATCTCAATGGTTTTTGCATTTCATAACAGGTTTCTGCATCTTTCAATGTTTATTCTATTTTTTTTTCCTTGCGGAATATAGCCGTAGCTGACTATATTTGTAACCGTGACTTCGCTCTAAAAGTATGGATTATATGTAAATTAAGTTGCATAAACAGGCCTTTGCAGAGCTTTACTTAGTCTAACAACAGATTTAAACAAGGATTAGAAGCTCTCTTAATTAAAATTGACGAGTTTAATTATTTAAACAATGTTTCGTTAATTTTCAGTTGATGTTGAGTTTTATGGTTTTTTTTTATGACAACAATCCATCTAAGTGGTTCTAAAATGAACTGATCGGATTAAGAACAAAATCGAATCGTTCAGCTAATATGCAATAATGGCTTATTTAGCGTCGTTGACAATTCGGAGTAAATGGGGTTACTCGATACAGTGGAAGCGAACTTATTAGCACATTGTAATCTCAGAACACATATCGGTATGTACCAGTACTGTACACATAAGCTTTTACCCACGTGAAATGCAAATCCTGTTTGCTATACCCAGAGTTCCTCTGTTTGATGTAAAGCGAAAACACATTTTACAGAGAAGGTTTTATCATTTTGTCCTTATCGATATTCTGAAATATTGATTACAGCATGATTTTAATTCAAATAGTTGTAGTATTTTTTTGCTTGTTATTTTCAACAAATTTCTGGCCTGGTTTGAAATAAATTATAAATATTCGTTATACTTTTGAGTACTACTTTTTATATACACACAAAAATATGAAATTCCGCAATCCCGGGATAAAAATAGTCATTTAAAGAAGCCGTTTCAATACTTTTCTACCCTTTGCCGGGAAAAAAATGTAAGTACTTTAGGTAAATATGCATCCGAATATCCGATCTCTATTTATAACTAAAGGTTTGCTAACATTTTAACTCGTACATTTAAAGTAAGTAAAGGTTAGTCCTGTAAATGAGTTTTCATCAACATTGCACAGAATTTTGCAGCGAACATCGTCGACGCTTTATACCCTTAAAATTGGTGATCCGTGTAAAACTATAATTATAAAAGCATCCTTTGACTTGTAATCATTAAAATCTGAGAGTTGAAATTAAACTGAATTGCAAGTTATTTAGGATTTTCGCTAAATTCACATGGAGTAGTTCTTCGGCCCTTTAATCCTGTATCTTCTAGTCCCCATCAAACTCTTGAAGTTTTTACAAGCTTTTCTTTATTTTGCCTTGTCAGTGTGTAAGTGTATCTGCGCGTATCTGCTACCCAAGGTGACTGAGGTCGGTAAATAACACGACGACATGTAGTACAATATACTCAGTATATTAATAAAAAGAAAAACTTTTACAAGAAGCATGTACAATGGCGGATGGTTATCGGTGAGATGTTCACGGGGTTCGCGTAGCTGTTTTTTCATTGGCTCGCCAGCCGTCGCGTGATCACAGCTCAGCTGTCGACTATTGATGTCTGTTTAGTATTGTTGGTGTAGTGCGGCAATGTACGAACCGAATCTTGTAATTGTATTTTAAACCCCCAAACGGTTCAGCGGAAATTTTGCACACATCTTTGGTTCTGTTGACAGTACATTTTTTTTCCAGAGCGGTCAGAGGCGCTAAGCGGGCGGCTGTCGAAGTCGGCATCGGAGCTGTCTTGCGCACCCACCGCCGCCTCCTCCCCGCCCCGCGCCCGCTCCGCCCACCACCACACACCGCTCTCCGTAGTGCACAGGACGCAGCATTTCTTTACTAATTTAAAGGTAAGGGACAATGTTATTTTAGTTACAGTATGTATTAACCACCACTCATCAATCATCATCAATCATCTGCCTCGCCTTTTCCCAACTATGTTGGTGTCGGCTTCCAGTCTAACCAGATGCAGCTGAATACCAGTATTTTACATGGAGCGACTGCCTATCTGACCTGCACAACCCAGCATGTAATGTGGCACCCCTTGGTAGCACTGGTTGTCAGACCTTTGGGACACTGACTACCTGTAACGACTGTCAAAAAATTACAATTGACAGCCAGGACTAACGTCTTAACATGCTTTCCGAGGCATGGAGGAAACTTATTATGTAATCAAATAAAATAATTTTATTAATGGGGGCTTTTTTGGAGGTTTTCTTTGGGTTTTTTTGGGGATGGGTTTTATGGGGTTTTTTGGTTTTTTGGGAAGGTTTATGGCTTAACCTGAAGATTGTTGCTGGCTGCTATTATTTAGTCACGAGCTCCTCTATTAACATTAACGACCCCTCGTGGAATGAAATTGTTTATCAATGTAGTCTGCCCGACTTATAACAAGAAGTTCCTGGAAAGCACTTTCATAGCCAATCGGTTTTTTGGGTTTTCGCTAGGATTCTTGGTAAGAAGAAGAAAAGAAATAAGCGCAAACTGCACGTTGTGGGGATAAGTCGATGAAAGGAAGAAAGACCTTTTTCAACAACAACATTTTCAACGAATAGATCTGTCCTTCGCCAGACTTAAGATACAAAAGACAAACAAACAAGTTGCTGTTGTGACAGACGATGTGAGGTACAGCGCCGGCGGCCTTTACCAACTGGAACGTTAAGTCAAACTGTTGTAAACATATTTTACAGTAAGAAAAGTAGTAGTTATTGATTAAAGCATTGCCGGAAATTGAACCCTGAGTATCATATGGCCTGACGTTGTTAACAATACATCATTTATAAAGCTTAGCAGATGTAGGTCAGTAAATAAGCTACCTTATTTCGATTAAACAGCTCTTATTAACGCTAAATACACTCGACATCAGAAACATAAGATCGGACGTACCAATACAAAAAGTTTTGTACATACGACCTTATGCATCTGAGCATAAGGTAGGACGTACAAATACAAAGAGGATTGTACATACGACCTTATGCTTCTCATGTCTAACAATAGACTTTGTAGCCTAAAGACAGGCATGGTTGGAACCTGTTCAAAGCTTTTAATAGATGATAGGTGGCGAGAGAGCGCTCAGGGCATTGAGCCAACTTAATGAGATGCAACTAGCACTCGGCGCGTTAAGGGAGTTATCAACAGTTACGAGAGAGGCTTAGACAGCTAAAATTGTACAGGACAATGTTACCATTTACAGGAAATTGAAGTCAGAAAAGTCAGAGTATATAGAAACAACACAACATTACTCCTGTAATTTCCGAAGGGTTAGGCAGAGGTGTACCTAACAGTACACCCACATTTCGCCAGTTACGTTTAAGTCCCATGTAATAGTGGACGAGCCTATTGCCATCAACCGGGCATTAATCCAGACTCCGTGGCTGCTACTGAGAAATTCCTGATGGAAAAACCCAATGACAACGGCACGTGAATCGAATCACCAGGACCTAATGCTCAGCTGTCGCGCTTGCGACCACTCGGCCAACGAAGCAGTCAAATAAACGACGAGGACACGAAGCAGTAAATATAAAAATAAGTAATCTATACTAATATTATAAAGCTAAAGAGTTTGTTCGATTGAACGCTCTAATCTCAGGAACTACTGGTTCGAATTGAAAAATCCTTCTAGTGTTGGAAAGCCCATTTATTGAAGAAGGCTATAGGCTATAAAACATTACGCTGCGACCAATAAGAGCGGAGCATTAATCAAAAATGTTACGCAGACGAAGTTGCGCCGGTCAGCTGGCAAGTAATATATTTAATAACAAAGCAACACTGATTCGCGAATTTAGACCCCAACAATTCAGGGTTACCCACGATGTTATGGTTATCTTTCACCGTCAGTTGACGAATGCATAAATAAAATAAACATCAGCTGAAGGAAAACCCGCCATCCAATTTACCTACGTCAAATGCAAGGTGACCCGAGCTAGGGGGTTCGATCCCTGCTGATAACAGATATTTATATGACCTAGATAGTTGAGGTCGGATCGGGACTTTACGCATAGTGCAGATGAACAATTACGTTTTTCTTTTCCAACAAAGAACAAAGAATCAGTTTGTTTCCACAATTGTTAAATATTTTAGTAAAAAAAAAACTAAAAAACACGCTCTATAGTGACGTCATTTTATTTCTCGTATTTTACTCGGTAAACCCTTTCATTTGATATTAAATAAACTAGTCCGCCAGCTTTGGGAGTCTGCCATATTGGATTTAGAATGACCTCACTTAGCTAACCATGCATTGTCATCCAAACTAATCATGTAAATAATTTAATTAAATAAATAATTAAATAAATTTTATTTCAGTTTACTTTAAATTAAATAAATTTTATTTCAGTTAACTTTAAAAACTTCTACAATAAATAATCTTACATAGAGGCCTCCTTTTAGGTATGATAAATACCTGTGCTAGAAGACCCCGCTCGTCTAAAACTAGAAACAATAATAATGTACAAAGAAATTAAACTTAAATCTAGGAGTATGTGTGTGTGTGCGTGTGAATGTGTATGTGTGACTGTGTATGTGTTTGTGTGTGTGTGTGTCGCTTTTTTTTTTGTATCATGTATGCAAATTTCAGCTCAAACGAAACCAGGAAGTATGTCAAATTCAACTTCTAAGATTTTTTTACATAGTTAGTTCGTTACAAGCGTGACAAAAGCGTGTTCAGAAGTATGGGTACGATACAAGAGAAATCTTTTCTTATATTATCAATATTTTTTTATTTTATCATAACAACACGCCTGTGCTGTGCAAAGGGAAGACATAAATGTAATTACAGAACAGCCAGTTATGTTGAGGTAATGTGCTAATCTAGGACGCAAGCCTATTGCTATGTTTCGGGCACAAATCCGGAATACGAGATGCCAAAAAAGGCATTATTAACCGGCTTCAAAAAAAGGAGGAGTTTCTCAATTCGGTTGTATTTTTTTTCGTTTTTTTTTTACCTCATGTCTTCGTAATTTATGAACTGATTTGAAAAATTCTTCTTTTATCTGAATGGATACACTTCCCGATTGGGCCCATAGAAATTTCATCAAAATCGGTTCTGCAGTTTGGTTTTTAAATCAAAATAGCTGGAAAAACTATGTCATCCAAGTAAAAGAAATTGCGAAATTGATACTTGACAAGGATTTGTGTGTAATGCGATAACTAAAAAGGGTAAAATAAAAACATTTTTGCAAAAAAAATAACCGACTTCCAAAATAAAATACTAAAAAAAGTGGAAAATAACTTTACTTTCGGAAGTCGGTGCCAAAAAATTCAATGAAACAAACAGTAGTCACCGACTTCCGAAAGTATTATATATTTTTTTTTAAATTAAATCTTTTCAAAAACATTCAATCTAAAAAGTTTTTTTATAGAGTTTATATTCTCAGGTGAAACAAAACATAAATTTTGGCTAGATCTAGTCCAGGTTCATGTTGTATTACCCTAAACCATAAATCTTTAAAACTTTTTCAAGACGAATGAAGGTAGTTCTGATTTCGAGCAACGTATTACGCACGAAGTTTCGTATCGTTAAAAAGTTTACAATTTACGAGCCTTTTTTGGTTCTTATTCGCAACAATAATCTTTCGTTAAAAGTATAAGGTTTTGGTGTGAACAAACTCATTTTTCATTTGATACAAAGGTGTAATTTGGTGTTTATGTTCTTGGACCATGAATAATATTTTTCATACAGAATTTTTAGATTTTTTTTTTGTAACTCTCTCTCTCGATTTTCATTCTCCTGCCCGTATCCCAATTTATTTGGGGTCGGCGCAGCATGTCTTCTTCTTCAACACTTATATATTACTCGTCATCTCATCAGACACCTCCTTACGTCCTCCACCCTAATTCATTATAAAAAAATCGAATGATTATGTTAACCAACCACAACTGAAATCTTGTAAAAGTTCATGCTCAAGAAAATCTGTCGATAACATAAACTCTGTTTCTGAAGTCTGTTAAAACGGCAACGTGATCAGTTTTTCTTTTTTACGTAAATGTCGTCGGTGAGTTTCCCGGTAAAATAAGGATACCTACCTACTGCATTTTCCAGACGGGTCGTCACCGCTTTGACCGCGGTTTAAGGTTGGTAGGTGGTTAAGGGATTATTTCGTCAAAGGGATGATCACAAATTAATTTGTTGTGAAAGAAATTTCCTTTTAATATTATAATGGGTGTACAAATACCCTTAGCCAAGCCGAAAAGCACTTGTTTTCTCCGACATTACGATCACCTATAGGCGACTTCAAAAAAAGGAGGAGGTTCTCAATTCGGTTGTATTTATTTTTTCTAGCTAGAACAAAAAAATGCGGTTCCCAAGTATGGCTTAGAATTTAAACCATACCCGGGAACCTTCTAGTTACCGAGATATTGGGGGTGAAAGTTACAACTTTTTCACAAGTTTTTTTTTTAATACAAGCTTTATGTGTTTTAAGTTCACTTTAAATACATACCTCCACGACCCCCGTACTATTCAATACATCCATCAGCGCAATGTTTTGTGTGCGTTACATTGAGTCTTACCGTAAAACGTGAATCGTTTCCGAGCAATGTTTTTTGCGTAGACTTTATTAGTTCGCTGTACAGAATGCTTGGTTGACGGCTTCGTGAAGGGTCCGTTTATACCTTTTATAAGCAAATTGCTTGCAGTTATCGCCTTTCATTTGTCAACCGTCGAGATTTTAGTCGTGTGAACTTACACTATCGCTACCGGGATATATTCTGTGATTATTGTTTATATTGAGCTCCCAATATTGATTTATTTCCCGTAAGTAATAGTGTAAGTTCAGTTATAAACCGTGAAAGCTTAAAACTGTGTTTAGTCGCGTGGTTTCACAAAAATGTTAGTGCTGCATTTAATGTGTAAACTGGCCAAATAAAGTTCGATTCGTTAATCCACCACAATTTGTGAGTACTTTTTGGTTTTAATGGCGAGTATCGTTGATAAAATTGTTTTAAACTTCGATGGTGGTTGAGAAGCTTTTATCGTGTTAAGTTGATATAGAATTGTATGATTATGTTAAATACAATTATGTGTAAACATGCCACGTAAGCAAAATACAAAAACTGGCGTATTTTCCTTTAAGAGTATGATAAGGTCCCTTACCAACTCCATTTGTTTTGTCCGCCATACGTCTAGAATACACCTAATTGAGCGCACGCCAGTTGCAAGTATTCTAAATCTACAACATTTTAAACATAACCTTTGACACTCTGAGATAGTGTAGCTTCTCAATAGTCAAAGAATTTTCGGAATCGAATCAAAAGTTCCAAGCTTTACGCCCTATATCCAAAGTCATTTTAATATAATTAAAGATATAATTTTATATTATTATACAATGAAGACAAACAACATAATATTAATTGTCAGAGCAAAAAATACTTAGAAAATGACAAAAAAAACAGTCCGCCTCACAATTCACAAGAACTTCCCAAAGAAACACTTAAAACCATAATTAATAGTCGTCCACATTTCCTGATGGCCCAACTTAACGTCATGACGTGCACGTTTCTTCCAAACTTTCGGAGTCTCTGAGCGATCGATCGGAGTGAGCAAGCGTTTTATGATTAATTCGAGGGCCGAATAAAGCCATGTGATGATTATAAGCTTTATAATATATTTGTCGTGTTAACAGTGAGACCAGTTAGCATGGTGTTTCTGACGTAAGGTATGATAAATGAGTCATTTTGATTGCCGAAATATGAAAAAGCGTGGGACATTTTGTTACTTTTTACATTTCGGCTGTGTTTCTAGCTCTATCAAATGGTAGGCATATTTTTATATGTGGACAACAAAACTCAAATTCGCGTGGATGATAAATATTAGTAGGATATCTTTCTAATTACAGTTAAAGTTCACGAATTCATTACAATTTATAGGAACTGCACTACAGTACCACAGAGTCCTTACATATTGTGGAGTTGGTTGAGTTTAATTACAGTTTTCGGTGGTCAAATAATTTAGACTTCGTACAACGTTGTTCAATCAAGAATTGCTAAGGGATATTAATAGAATTATTTACTTATTATCTAAAAACAACTTACATACATTATTTTGCATTATTTTGGGTAAGTTTCAATTGCAATAAGTAATAGTGAATTCTACTCAACAGAGGTATACCCATTAGTACTCCCACATTTCGCTAATTATGTTTAAGTCCCATGTAATGGGGGGCGAGCCTATTGCCATCAACCGGGCACAAATCCAGACTCCGTGGCTGCTACTGAGAAATTCCTGATGGAAAAACCCAATAACACTTTGCCTGACCTAGGAATCGAATCCAGTACCTCATGCTCAGCAATCGCGCTTGCGACCACTACAACAATGATTCTATGTTAGTCTTATCCATTACTTGTTCCGCCCATTTCTGAGTATAAGCAGCCAGTATAATCTTCTAAAATCTATACTAATGTTATAAAGCTAAAGCGATTGTTTGTTTGAATGGGCTAATCTCTGGAACTCCTAGTCGGAATCGAATATTTTTTTTGCATAATAGCCCGATTCTTGAGATAAGGCACACCAAAGGCTATTTATAATCTGAGCAAAAAAACAAAACTCAGAAAAAAAATTAACCGCGGGACACAGCTACTGTTTAATAGTGTTGTATTCAAACAACAAAATATCGCATCCACACGTCCCGTCGGTTGTCGTATTGACTTTGTCACGTTTCACAGCTGATTGCGCCCGTCAGCACGCGACCTATCAGTGTATGGCGCGAATCAATCGATGAGACCACCGGGGCTCCGGGCACCCGGGCCTACACTGTCATCGCTTTATGTCTGGTAGACTTTGATTAATAGCTCCGACAACTGTTTGATATTAAACTTGATGTCAATCAAGGAAATTGGCTTTGATAGTGATGTCTAGCGGTTGTGACCTTCAATAAGGTCAGGTGCGTAGTACTCGGAACCAGGGCACAGGTAAGGAATGGATTTGTGAATGAGGTAGGTTGTATAGGTAGAGGTATTGATGTAAGGATCATCTAACATTTAGCTCTATGCCGTCTAATTGTCTCTATGGTATTGATATTAACCTGTCAATCCAAATCTATCACGAACTAGCTCCATCCCGCAGTTTAACCTATAAAAATATATAAAAAATATAAAGATTCCTGTGGGAATCCACAGGAACTGTCAATCTTTATATTTTTTCTTCTTTTTGTGTCTTTTCTGTTTTTTGATTTTTTATTTTATTTTATTGATATTTTAATGTGATGGCTTGTGGTGAAATAAAGAATTTATTGTTTTATTTTATTTATCTTCTGTAGCTTGCTATCTATGAAAGATTGTTTGCAATAACATCAGTATTTTCATAGTTTACCAATTACAAACAAAAAACTTTCTATATGATATTGGCGAAGAAGTTTCTCGGGGTACGGACTCAGCTGCACTCTATTGTGACGATAGCGTATTGGTTATAAGGGGAGTGGGTACTGGGTATTGACCAGTCTTACCCTTGACCACCGATTGACTAGGTAAACACTAGGTATAGAAGTACAATGCCAACCTGAAAAATGTTCCAACAGCTGCTGTATATTCAATAACCTAAAGGAATAACTCCTAAAACCTTTTCCAGAGCCGTTGGCAACGCAGCCGCAGTCGAGAGCGATGCCCTGCCGGCACCATCTTCACGCTAGCGCCGGGGCAGGACAGCAGTGGCACAGAGTACGCTGGAGACCAGAGCTCGGAACACAGCACTCCTGCCAACTCGCCCCGACATAGGAATAAGAGGGGTGAGTTTAGTTTTCCTTATAATTGGTAACGGCACCCATGTTAAACCACAGCTATGCTCCATATATTGATATATATGAATGAAAATTGTAGCTGTATCGTCCAACAGGAAAAGTGCCCAGAAGGTTGGTAGCATTACCACGGTGGATGGCAAATAAAATAATTCATTTAATTTAGGTTTAAATAATTAACTTGATTACAAATTGTATCCCTCAAAAATTTGTTAGGAGTTATATTGATTGATTATAACTCTTGGTATAAAATGTCGTGTAAAAATTAAAACAGATTTTAATCGAAAACGATGGAATAATGTTCCAGAAACCAACATGCGGCGGAGGCCTTTTATATTTTTACTAAGTAATATCATCTAAGTGTTAATATATCGTTTATCTACAAACTATCTTTTATCATACCACATAAATAAAAGAATTCATCATCATCATCTGCCTAGCCTATTCCCAACTATGTTGTGGTCGGCTTCCAGTCTAACCGGATGCAGCTGAATACCAGTATTTTACATGGAGCGACTGCCTATCTGACTTCCACAACCCAGTTAGTATTGAAAAAAAAAAAGAATTGGTATTTTAAAAATAATAAAAGAAACAGAATAAAATACATAGTTTCAGAACTCAAGTTTCAAGATAATTACAGAAAATATAGAGAGAAAGTGTTAAATCCCACGCAAAAAATTAAAAGCTTCCAGTTTCACTCGTCTTTAAATAAATATTTCTATTAAATTGACTTCTCTGAGGATTAAAAAAAGCCCGAGGGCTGAGTCTGCGGTAACCTCAGCTGGAAATAAAATGAAAGGTCAGGTTACGCCATTTTTGTAAAAAAATATCGTTTTGTTTTATTTGATTTGATTTGTTTCGTGGGATCAGATAATACTAACTGTTGCCCGCGACTTTGTTCGCGTGGAAATTATGATGTGTATGTGTGTAGAGTGCTATTCCAGATCATAATCTATCTCTGTGCCAAATTTTTTCCAGATCTGTTCAGCCGTTCTGGCGTGGTTGAGTAGCAAACATCCATCCATCCCAACTTTCGCATTCATAATATTAGTAAGATACATATTCATACATAATTATACAAGGTGTAGTTTTGCAACCTCGTCAAAATTCAGGAGGTTGTCATAGAAGACGTAAATAATCAATATAAGTTACGGTACCTGGTCAATAATAATAAACGCTGCTTTTTTTAGTTGTTTTAATTTGACACTATTTCAGAATGAAGCCCTTTTCAAAAGAGGAGAAGCACCCGTTTATCGAATAAACGTCTGCGTTTGTTTGTGTGTGAAAGCTTGGTTATAGGGCTAGTATTAGACGGGCCGCGTTTTAATACGGGTGGTGTACACTTATCGATTTCCGATATTAAGAAAAAAATATAAAAAATTACCTACCCATTTTATTATTGATTCAGAATCATTAACCTATGTCTTTCTTTATCGTGTGGTTAGTGCCTAACCTGGTGTCAGAGTTTTTATGCCGCCCATGGGCCTCTGACTTGGCTTTACATACCGTCGAGAAATATCATACCTGAATAACACCACATACCTAAATAACATACCTGAGAGATATTAACCTATGTGAATGATGTTAATTTAAGGAGGTAACTATTTACCTCCTTAAATTTGACGAGGATGCAAAGCAACACCTTGTATAGATAGAGTATGGACATAGGTATCGAATGAAAGGATCAACGCGCAACCTGTCACCATAATCTACCCGATGTGCCTGCATCTAGGCGGGAAAAAAAATCTCTACGTTAGAGAGTCTAGAATCACGAACTGAATTTATTGAAGCTACCATAAAAACTGAAGCTATTTTATAAGTACCAAATGCCACTGAGGAAACTGGGGCTCCTTATGTGTAGCAGCTTAAAGCTCTGCAAACATTGCCCGTTTTTCTTCCATTGCGATCATAACACACAGAGGGCGTCTTTAGGGGTAAGCCATAAAAAGTGTATTATACTTTTGAACGCCATTGTCGCTTATACGTGACAATCAAGCGCGTGCCTTGTATGCCACCGACACACATATGTGACAAAAAATGCGATGCAGTATAACACGAAATAAACAATAAAATCATTATTTTTGTGTGTTTGTATTTGTATACCTAAAATATTTAAGCTCTTGTCTTATCTCTTTAATAATATTGTTTCTTGATAATGTTTTAGAATCCCCATTTTTTTTTTGAGAAAGTATTTTTTTAATATGCTGTGACATTGTGGCTTGGCGTGGAGGCCACGCGCGTGCCTTTATGCTCTAGCGTTCAAAAGGTTAAAAACATCGGGTACAAAGCCATCTTTTTATTGAAAATTCTTTGTGAGTCTTCATAGCTAGCTCCGGTCATTTTCCTTCAACACTAAAAAGACAGAATTTCGATTCATGCTTCTCTATTGCTAAGTTACGTAAATATATTTTACGATCATATTCGACACAGTCAACAGCCACTGTCTTACAGCAAAATAATCCAGAAAATAATCTCTTCAACAAATAAGCTAACAATAGTTTATTTTGATACAAGTGGGCAAAGTTTGACATTGCTGTCAAGGTGTGATTGCAGGGCGTAATGGATCCGGGGGCGAAACGATAAATGCCACTTGTATCAACATTATTATCTGCCTAGCCTTTTCCCAACTATGTTTGCGTCGACTTTCAGTCTAACCGGATGCCGCTGAATACCAGTATTTTACATGGAGCGACTGCTTATCTGACTTCTACAAGCCAGGGAGAACTGGGCAATAAGATACCCCTTGGTAAGACTGGTTGTCAGACTTTCGGGATAGTGACTACTTGTAACGACTGGCAAAGATCTACAATTGACAGGCAGGACCAACCACTTAAGGTGCTTCCCGGGTCACGGAGGAAGCTTGGTATGTAATGTATGTGTGGCTTGGGTGGTCTCCCATCCACCGACCAACCCAAGCAAGAGCGGCTTAACCTGTAGATCGACCCGAGCGGCTGTTATTATTTATCCACGAGCCACTCGTATTAAACGATGTCACAGATGATGACACGCTACTTAAAATTTTGATAAAAATACAATTATTAATAAATGCTTGTTCTTGAAAACATTGCTCTTGGAAATACATAGATACAATAGTACCTCAGTCAAACTATTTACGAATACGATAGTTTCGTCCGTCGCAGACGCGGAACTTGATCAACAGACGTTAACGTTATTTAAACGTAAACCACTTTGTACCTTCACAGGACGGTCTAATTAAGTTTTAGATAAGATGCCGCCATTGTGAAAATTAAGTTAAGTGCTTTGTTAGCTCTCCCGTCAGTACAGATACGCTTTTGACTTTGATAAACTCCACAATGAAATTAAGGATACTGCCAAAATTAGGGAAACCGGAAAAATAAAGGAGATTGCTCCAAATAGGGATAATTAAAGCGAAACTAGATACTACTTGTGGTTTAGTTGGAAACTAATTCATTTGTGGTCGGTATTTATGCTGGTGTTAATAAGTTTAATCCTTACCAAGTTGGTCTGGTTTTAAAGCAATTTAATTTAATTTTTGTTCGTAACTCCAGGGATCGGAAACTTAAATTTGTAAACGGATTTCGGTTAATAACCCTTAATCTACATATGATTCGGTTTATACTCGTAATTGGTTGTGCTGTACATTACCCAACTATCATCAATGCCAGTAAAATGCCAGCAGTTTCATCTTTTACCGTGAAATAAGCTAAATTGTCGCACGGTCGCTGGTTGTTCAAACTCGCGAAAACAGGAAACGTAAACTCCTATTTAGTCGCTTTAAAATTAATATCACCTGAAATAACAACTTTGTTTAGATGAAGGAGCGAAAACGAAAAAACAAACGCCAAAAACACCAGTCAACCATTCTCGTCAACAAAGTTTAATTACTAAAGAGTGTTGACTAACACAGAAGCCCATTCCAATTTAAACACACAACAGAACACTTTGTTGTATCCAATCCAAATTGTTAAAGGAAAGAGAGCAAAAGGTTGTTTTATTGGAATAGGTACCAGTTCTAATTGTTTATAGAACCGGTGCTTTCCAACTAACGGGAAGAGAATTAAGTGAATTGAATTTACTTTACATTTGCATCCCTTTAATGTTGGCATTGAAGAGTAAATATATTCATGATTTTTGTTAAAATTAACTGTTTTCTAAATATGCGAGTTAAATATTTTAACTGATGTTTTATAAACTCGTACACAATCTAATTAAATTATTATAGAACATAAGGTCATGCCTGTAATCTCCGAAGAGTTAGGCAAAGTAATTAAACTAAGTTGCCATCAAGCGGGCACAAATTCAGACTCCGTAGCTGTTACTGAGAAATTCCTGATGGAAAAACCCAATAACACGTTGCCCGACCCGGCAATCGAACCCAGGACCCCGTGCTTAGCAGTTACACTTGCGACCACTAGACTACCGAGGCAGTCAACATGGTAAATACAAGAAGGTACTGATATATTGGCAATTATATTATGCACGTACATAAGTAATTTTCTATTGGATGGATTGAATGTTTGATGCAAAAAGTCTAGACTAATATTCTCCAGTCGTCCAGTATCACTTGGATTATCTCCTGTGACGTCAGCATTATTGTACTAGGCTAGCAGTAATCCGTTAGAGGTTACGTCAAGTTTGGCTACCCGCCAAGACATCGCTTATCAGATTTATTTGTTGTTAAATAGTCCCAACTCCCCAGGCAGTTGGTAAATGTTTCACCAGACAATATTGATCTATTTGTAGTAACTAATTTGCTTTGGCACTTAGGTGCCCCGTTCTTGATGAGTTTTGTTGAAATTAGGGTAGAAATTGACGACAAATCACTTTGGTCAGTGTTAGCCAAAGAGATTTAAAATAGTAATTATTATATGCTATCTGAAATAATGATAGAAAAATGTGATCTCTCAGCACAGTCTCTCAGAAATATCTAGTATTTGTGTGTCATCATTTGCCTAGCCTTTTCCCAAATATGTTGGGATCGGCTTCCAGTCTAACTGGGGTGTATAATCCAAATATATAAACTACTATAAATACCTAATAGGTGTATACCCTACACTCTCATAAAAACCCTTTAGGAAATCAAGACAGTTAGTTTTGTTTTTTTTTTTTAAAAAAAAAACGTTGCCCCACACTAGGAATTTCTCCTGTATCGTGGGTGCGTTTACAAACATTTAAACTCACATACACAAACAACCAGACCCGGAGCAACTATCTGTAGGCCATACAAATATTTGTTCCGTGCGGGAATCGAACCCGCGACACGCAGCGCAGCAGTCAATCGCTCAGCCACTGCGCCAACCGTGCCGACAAATTTCAGTTGATTACGACTATCTTCGGTTGCAGACAACAAATCGAATTACTTACATTCCACAATTAGAATTATATTTTAATTGTTAAAACTGAAATACTCGAATACTTAAAATAACCCAAATAATTAACACCATCTTACAATTATTTACCAAAATAGAAATAAAAGGAAATTCGATACACCACTTCGAGTTCATTCAACCTGCAATGTCGTGACAACGTGTTATTTTAAATTTCAGAGGCCCTCGCACGAACGATATGACTTCGAACGATTAATTTAATAACCTTAGGTAATTATATATGAATAATTAATTTAATACACAATAATAATATATTAATTTAATAACCATATATGAATATTTACCATATTCATGATAAATATACCGTTTTATGTGTTAACCAAAGTGTTAGTGAGTTAGTGACCATATCAGTTTAAAAACTTATATAACATTTATTTATTTTCAGGCAACTTTGGCGCATAGAAACCTTACAGACTAACATGTACATATGAAAAAAAATACAACTTATGTTAGTAAATAGAACTTCACTTATGCATTTGTCACTCATCCGTTCATGTGGCACTTGGCCTTAGAACAACAACTATACAACAGTATCCATTCCATTAATATTATTAAATCCCAGTCTTTTGGGAGCGTAATTATTAGTATTACCCATACATATAAATGAAGTAAAGCTAAGTAAATGAAATTTTCCAAACGAATATTTTTAAGTTTATCAACTTTCTTTATAGCTAAGTTGAATCCGTGCGTTCATGCTAGGCCCACATGCTTATATCTTCCATTTTCATTTATAAACGTCTTTGAGGTGTTCATGCTGAACGACCAAGAAGGTTTTATTTGTTCCACAATAGAAATGATTTACTTACTTAAAATACAGAATATTTGAACGTTTTGATTGGGACTAAAGATAAGACAGAAAAGGTTTTTGACGTAAATCATAATCTATAGAATTAAGTCCATATAAACACAGGCCTCTTCGTTTATAAACCTTGAATAAATCTATGATTGTAACGAGTTTCCTTGACGTCTATACGTGACAATTTACGATAATAACTGCCACTTTTGGGCTGATATTTTTTAAGTCGATTATTGAACCTCTTATACTACACTCGCTACTTAACTAACGCAATGTAAATCAGTCATAATATAATTGACAAACCACCCTATGGACCTATGCACACATTGGTATAAGATTGGTTTTGAATAGGTAGCTACGTGCCTATGTATGTAAGTATGTAGGTATGTCAGTCTACATAGATAATAGACATACAAGGAACCGGCAGACATCCCAATCTTGTGATTAATTAAATGCCAATCAAAGTCAGACCCGATGTTCTATTGTTTCGATAGTCGCTCCCTCTTGTCTATTCACATGCATCCCAAATTCGACATGGTCTATCTAGTGGAATTAATTTTGCAGAAGGAGCCAATGGAAAACAGTGCATTTAATTTTGCATGGGGTTTGATTTCACTAGCTGTTGCCCGCGATTCTTCGTTCAGGTGGAAATTTTGATGTGAATGACTGAGAAAATAGTAGATTTCGCCAAGGGGATAAAGCAGGGTCTTACACCACGGGCACTATTTTGAATCCCGAATGCAACGAGATATTCTAGGTTTGAGTTTGGATTAAGACTAGAATCCTGAGAGAAGCGAGCGATTTCAGCTAGTCTTATGTTACATGAGACTCTAATGCATCTAGAATGAAACTGTGGCTTCTGAAGCATTGTCTCCTGCTGATTAGGTTGAGCCTGCGGAAAAGCTCCCAGTGGGCCATCAACTGCCATGGTCCACCTGGAAATCTTCAACCGACTACGATGAGACGACGAAGAAGAAGTTCAGGATAGTAGTCCGTCAGATTGTATCCTATATAATTATAAAGAGCTTAATATACCTCATCGTATATTAAACAAAATTCACAATGTATTCCTTTGTAGACGACGTAACTCTATTTGAATAGACATGTCAATTATGTACACGTACTACGAACAAAGTGGTTCAGTATTCCAACGTTTGGTTGGTAGGTATATGAGACAAATGTTTGGTTTATTAATCAGCTGGTTCAGTAGTTTCATTCATAATGTATGATCCGTCCGTATGATCAACAAATTGTGTTAAACCACTTTCAGCTGTTGGTTGGAATGTGACACAGTGGGTTTTGCTTGAAATCCTTTTAAAGGATTGTTTTTGTAAAATTGCGCTATGTTGTGTGAGGAATGATATGAAAGAAAAAACTTTTTTGCAAAAAAACTAACCGACTTTTTTTTAGTAGTCGGTTACTTTTTTTGCAAAAAAGTTTTTATTTTACCCTTTTTAGTTATCGCAACACACACAAAGCCTTGTCAAGTATCAATTTCGCAATTTCTTTTACTTGGATAACATATTTTACCAGATATGTTCATTTAAAAACCAAACCACTGAACCTATTTTGATAAAATTTCTATGGGACTAAACGGGAAAAAAAAATAATAAAAAAAAAATCATATAAAATAAATCGGTTCATAAACGACGAAGATATGAGGTAACAAACACAAAACAAAATACAACCGAATTGAAAACCTCCTTTTATTGAAGTCGGTTAATAAAGGAGTATATGAAAGCGTGACGGTTGGCAGAGGAGAATGGAATGACAAGTTACAGGGGCAGGAAGATGATGAGGCTTATGCTACATCTATGTATTGAATTATATAACGGGCTGCTGCCTGTTACTCCACGTCCAAAGCGCGTATTTGGAAAAGTCAGCAACACCTTGGTGTTTTCTCTTTTTTGTCTCTATAACTTTTGACTGATCTCGTTCAGCTTTGCAAAGATTGTCGCTTTATTTTGTACTTAAATTTCGATGCGGCCAATATTCAAACCTCGTGTGAGTGGCTGAGGGTTCTAGTTAAATCATCATGCCAAGTTACAAATCTGATCAACGAGAGTATCCCTCATCAAACCTCTTTCTAAAGCACTTTTAACTACGAATTTATACAAGCCAGCCGTATGTATCTATAGCATCTTTTTCTCGTTAACAAAGCGTGGAACATAATTTGTCTTCATTCTGCGAATTTACATTTCGCAGTAGGTTCATTTACTCGTTAATAAAAGCCAAAAGAGGACTGAAAAATACACAAAACTTTTTGCAGAATTATAATTTTCATACGGGCTGACATAAAATAATTTCAGTTCGTGATAACAGAGGCAAGTGGAAGCGGTCGGGACAAATTGTTCGCAGAACTAATAGCCGATACGGTCGAAGAGTTCTGGAGGGCTTAGCGTGGGTCTTCCTAAAGTCCGGATTGACCGACGACCTGGTTATGTCTACTAGAATCGATCATCGTCATCTCATCATCATCTGCCTAGCCTTTTCCCAACTATGTTTACATCGGTTTCCAGCCTTACCGAATGCAGTTGAATACCTTTATTTTACATGGAGTGCCTGTCTGACCTCCACAACACAGTTTAGTCCCTTCTTCTTAGCGTGTCGATGGCAATCTAAATTGTGTCAGCCCAGAATTGAGTCACTAGTTTGGCGCCTTCAGTAGCGTCCATCAGTTCCTGTAGTGAACAAGCAGCAGGGCACGCAGGACACGATATTAAGTGCACCATCGTTTGTGGAACAGCACCACATTTACAGTCCAGGGCAGAGTCATTAATGAATCTCCACTTGAGCAGGTCAGTTCTGCTACTGGATTATACAATACCCCTTGGTAAGACTGGTTGTCAGACCTTCAAGTCACTGACTACCTGTAACGACTATCAAAGATGTACAAATGACAGCCGGGATCAACAGCATAAAGTGCTTTCCGAGGCACAGAGGAGACTCGGTATGTAATGGGTGGTCACCCAACCACTAACCAACCTAGGCGAGCGCGGCTTAACCTGAAGATCGACCCGAGCGGCTGTTATTATTTAGCCACGAGCTCCTCAAATGATGATTTTCTGAAATCCGGAACCATGTCCGTTCTACATTGGACGTCTTAAGGCTGAGATGATGATGGATGGTAATATTAAAGATCCTTTCAATAAACGACAAACGTGTTACGATTCCAGCAACTAGAATAATTCAAACACACCCTTTAATCATATTGGCTTATCGATCACAAATAACAACTTACATACCTTGAAATTGTACATACAAAATCGTTTCTCAGATATGCTTGACTTACCGAACACTTCGTTCGATTTCTCATGAATTTTCCTCAACTAATTATAGTTACATTATGTGTACTGGCTAATTCATATTCATGCGAAGTGGGGCAGTTTGATTAGAACGGAAACAGGATAAGTGTTCTCTCTAGGATCGTGATCTGTTTTAGCGTTTCCAAAATTCTCGCTGAAATCGGATGAGCTCATAAAATTATGATTAGTAGATATAATATCAGGCGAAAGATTAGTTTTGTTTTGCCAAAAATGTAACATACCCGGGGGGTGTGTGGGATCAAGTGTAAGATCCAATGTAAGAAATCATACAAGAGCAAAAAAAAATGTGTGTGTGTATGTGTTCTCCTATTAAAAATAAAAAAAAGATGTATGTGTAACAATAAAAGAATTTCGGGCGCCTTGGGAACGCACACTACATTTAAAAAATACTTGCCAGATAGGACAATTAGTAGAGTCGAACTTCTAATCTTCCGGGGGTGACTAAACTAGGATAATAGAAACACTGGAAATACCTTTGTTAATACCTTATTTATTATGTCAGTAGCTTCCTTTTACTTTAAATATTAAATTACTAATTTGAGATTATCATTATTGTTGCATCTTTATGTGAAGAAAGTAAATTAAGTTTGGGCCAGATGTCTGGCTAAAAAATGTTAAATTAGACCTCAAGATTTCGGCGTCGAAGATGAGAGAATCCAGAATCCATGAAATGGAAAATTATAATCAGACGAAATGATGATCATCGAAATCATGAGCTTGAGCTATTATCATGTTAGTTTACCTACGGCGTATTTCTCTATTTCCATATCCTGTGATAGTATATGTAATATATGTCACCGTATAATTGTGAATACCATTGATTTATAATCTATCTCGCAAGATTATAATTAAAATAGATGAATGTGAAATGCAACAAAGAATTTACAATTTACGATGTCATTTAGATACACGGCGGTTGTTTAATTTCTAGTCTCGCGTTTCTCCAAGGTATGATAGAGTTATGTATCTACTAGTTTCATTTATCGATAAAGTATTAAAAAAATAAAAAGAAGAAAAGTAAAAATAAAAAGACTCGTCTATAAAAAATTGCAAAAAGATGGACACAATACGTTTCTGAAACAATGCCAAAACAATTTTATTATTATGATAGAAACACGTTTAATTCACGCAAAACAAGAACCAACACTTCTAATTTGGTGTAGGTAAACGTGGGATAGGTCAATTCTGTTTAACCGACTTCAAAAAAAAGGAGGAGGTTCTCAATTCGGTTGTATTTTTTTTGGTGTTTGTTACCTCATTTCTTCGTCCTTTATAAACCGATTTGAAAAATTCTTCTTTTATCTGAATGAATACACTTCCCGATTGGTCCCATAGAAATTTCATCAAAATCGGTTCAGCAGTTTGGTTTTTAAATCAAAATAGCTGGAAAAAATATGTCATCCAAGTAAAAGAAATTGCGAAATTGATACTTGGCAAGGATTTGTGTGTGATGCGATAACTAAAAAGGGTAAAATAAAAACTTTTTTGAAAAAAAATTACTGACTACCAAAAGTCGGTTAGTTTTTTGCAGAAAAGTTTTTTCTTTCATTTCGTTCTTCAATAATAATGTGTCACTGCACTAAATGTTATATTTACCATCTTTTGTACCACATTTAACGCAAATAAATAATTTTGACTTGACTTGACTTCACACAACATAGCGCAATTTTACAAAAACAATACTTTAAACGACTTTCAAACGTTTTTTAGACAAAGATTTCAATTTCTTGAATTGAATTATCACATTTTCTCAATGTGGCTCTAAGCAATACTAATAATTCCGATGCCTACGAAACTCTTCTTTCAAAATAGAGAAAACTAGAGTAAACACAAAATATATCATCCCGAATTCGTTTCACGACAGCCACGGGAACAGAGGGAAGCACCTTCCACCTTCGTGGTCATAATTTATTTACAAGAAGGTATCATAAATAGAATTCATTATTGGGCTAGTGGCCGCAAGCAAGCTGGGCAATGGGTTCTTGGGTCAGAATCTTTGCATGAATTAAGTGTTAGCTAGGTTTTCATTTATCGGAAACCTTTTCAGCCGGCAGTCCATTATTTGCTTCTAAAAAGGAGGAGGTTCTCAGTTCGGCTGTATAAATAAATATTTTTTTATGGTTGTTACTTCATAACTTCGTGATTAGAATGGTCCGATTTACGTGATTATTTTTTTTACCACAACTAAAAAGGCTGAAACAAAAAACCGACTTCCAAAAAAAACACAAAAAAAGTGGAAAATAACTTTACTTTCGGAAGTCGGTGACTATTGTTTGTTTCATTGACTTTTATGCCACCGACTTCCGAAAGTAAAGTTATTTTCCACTTTTTTAGTGTTTTTTTTTGGAAGTCGGTTTTTTTTTTGCAAAAAAGTTTTTATTTTACCCTTTTTAGTTATCGTATCACACACAAATCCTTGTCAAGTATCAATTTCGCAATTTCTTATACTTGGATGACATTTTTTCCAGCTATTTTGATTTCAAAACCAAACTGCTGAACCGATTTTGATGAAATTTCTATGGGACCAATCGGGAAGTAGATCCATTCAGATAAAAGAAGAATTTTTCAAATTGTTTCATAAATGAGGGAGATATGAGGTTACAAACACAAAAAAAAACATACAACCGAATTGAGAACCTCCTCCTTTTTTTGAAGTCGGTTAAAAATTTTTTTGCAAAAAAAAAAAATAAGTCGATGGCATTTTCCACTTTTTGTGTTTTTTTTTGTTTCATAGAACTTAAAGAAACCATGGCGGGCCATGACGATCTTGGTCTTAGATCTACATCTTACACCTCTGTCTACCCCCTAGGGGAATGTAGAACTGATGTTGCGTTAAATACAGTACCAACCTACAGAATTTTCACCCAGCTGGTCAGTTCTCATAGCTTCGAATCCTAAGTGCTTATTAAAAACAATGTGGGCTATATTTTGAAAACTCTGTTACCCGGAATAACCTATTCGATTCGAAGAAGCGTCATTTGGTACAACCGAGGTTACGATTTATTGATAATGTTTGGAATACAATATGTAGTTACACTACCTAAGGTTTATATTCCTGTAAATTTTTGCTTAAAATACACGGAAAGCCAACCCAAACCCATAGTTTGTTGATTCTTCCAAGAAATTGTAAAACCAATAAATTCCGAAAATAGCTGGAACATCACAAGTAGGTACTAGAATTCCTTCACAGATATTAAAACTAGGTCGTACGTAATTTATGAATTAGGTACCTATACCATTACTTTAATAAGTTTTGTACTCCGTTAGTTCAGTAATTAAAATTAAACTGTGCTAGCGTGTGTTCGTGTATTAAATCGAGTGATTGCGACACGTAGCCCCAGACAATTACTGCGTTATATTAGTTAAAACATTGCTGTAGAACAAGGGTGTTTTGTGGCTCAAATCGGGAGTAACACCACCATTTGGTTGTTCAGTACATTTCACAAACGCCCGCTATCAAAATTATATATTCAAGTGTAAAAAAGATCCTATAATCACTGCAGCACTTTTTGGGCTAGTCACTAAAATACTGCAATAATTATAGTAGTGTTTTGCTTTACACCGCTTTTTGTATGTTGAAAATTGTGTACAGCTCCATCTGTTTTCAATGTCAGTAAACAACGACACGACCGTTTCCATCACAAGCAGCGCCATCTAGTCGTTGTTTTCTGTACTATGCCACTAGCATTGAGGTAGAGGCTGCTACAATTTCCTCAACTCACCCCTAGTTGGCTCTGTATGTGCTAAAGGTAAAGGTTTTCAGGTGGAAAAACTTGCATGTTTAAGTAAAACTAATGTTATTATAACACGTACCTACCAATAATTTAAAAGTTTAGAAATTATAATTAATGAACTACACTTGAAACGTGAAATTCAAACTTCACGTGAAACTTTACTATTTGAAGTAAGATACCTACCTAGTTCAGTATAATTAACTACTTGTAAGTACTGGAGCCTTACCAACCGCTCTTTTTCCTGTTTTTACAAAAACTAGAATACATCTAAGGTGGGTGTACCATGGAAGGCCACTCTAATAAATAAACAGTTATTATTCGTTCATATACTGGATAAATGAAACGAACGAATATTTAAGTAGTACTTTGTTTTATTCCGTAAAATATAAACCACTTTTTTAAATTTCAGATTTGATCAATATTGATTAAACTTAAGTTTCATTGAACTCTTAAAAATCGCCTTGCTAGGAACAAGGCTCCTTAGAAGGCCATTATAATAAATCAGTCATTTAAAACTAAAAGTTAATAAATAGCCATTAAATCTACAATAAAAAGAAGTGGTTTATATATTACGTAATAAAACAAAGTATTACTTAAATATTTGTTAGTTTCATTTATCCAGTAAATAAACGAATAATAACTATTTATTTGTTAGAGTGGCCTTCTATGGTACACCCACCTTATTTTAACGTCGCCGATTTCCGATGTCAATGAAGCAAGGGACCGTACTGCCAAAATAGTGGCGCGAGCGATTCACCGCCGCGTCTGTGATTTCTAGTTCGATGGATGTTTATGTAGATAGAAGGAATTTGTCATCACATGGCAATAACTACGAAATTTTAATAATTGGCCTTCGAAGGAGCATGGCCTTCCATGGTCCACCCACCTTAATTAAAAGATGTCTAAGTATTAGCGAGCCGAAGATCTGAATCTAAAGCAGAAAATCCAACTGCGCGTTTTTATTTATGCATCTCTTTAGCGTTAGTGAAAACGGGAATTACTTTAAATTCCCACCGCTCACACACTTCTTGTATAACTAGATTAGAAGATGGCAGTATACGGGACCCTTACTTGTAGTTTATTAACTTTCCCCATTCCAACAGCATCCTCGTCTAAATCGTTTCCGTAACTTAGTCTGTTAGGCCTAATTGAGTTTCTTTATTAGCGTCGTAAACTCGTGTTTGTGACGTTAAAAGATCATTAAGATGAAAATTAAAGGAGTTTTGACGTCATTCTGTTTGACCTTTTCAGACGGGCTGTAATAATATCCAGGCAGTAATTTAGAACTAGTCGTGATTTTTCTCTAGATACATATTTTGCGACACAAATCGTAACGTAACGTGTTAATTTTGGGAAGGGAATAAACAGAGAAATTTAATCCACTACTTACCTATACATACATTTTTCAGTAGCTTAGCCGTATAAACCAGGCGTAATTCTAGACTTGTGCTGCTATCCGAAGTAACCAGCTCTGCTTCTTTGGTCTTGTCGCAAGCGCGACTGCTCAGTATGAGGTCCCGGGTTCGATTCCCAGGTCAGCCAAAATGTTATTGGGTTTTTCCTTCAGAAATTTCTCAGTAGCAGTCACAGAGTCTGGATTTGTGCAAGGTTGATGGCAATAGGTTCGCCCCCTATTAATAATAATAACAGATACCAGCTTGTAACTGACCCACTGCTGGGCAAAGGCCTCTTCTCATACAGAGAAGGCACGAGCGTTGATCACCATGCTTGCTCAAGAGTGGTTGGCGATTTCAGACTTATATTAATTATAAGTCCAGGTTTCCTCACGATGTTTTCCTTCACCGATGTCTGTGATGTCCAAGATAAACTTAGAAAAGTACATATGAATTGAAAAAGTTACATTGGTACTTGCCCGGATTTGAACCCACAACCTCATGAATGAGAGGCGAGGTCTTAACCTCTGGGCCTTAACCTCTGGGCCTTCACCTCTGGCTATTAAATAGGACTTAAATAAAACTGGCGAAATGTGGGTGTGCTATTAGGTACACCTCTGCCCAATCCTTCGGGGATAACAGGCGTGATGTTATGCTGAGTAAAGTTTTAAGTGTTTGCTTAGACCAAACATTTATGGGGTTAAAAAGTTCAAATATTTTAAGGGGTACAATTTTTTGAGGTTACACGGGAGATCGCTATACATGCGACATGCCATAGCACGAGCCCAGAAAAACCCAGAAACTATGTTGTCTTCTAAAGAGTCTTCCTCACAATAGTGCCAATTAATTCTGAAAACAGATCGATGAGCCCTGTTGTGACATGTTCGCAATACGGCGTGAAATGTAACGACATGCGTTTTGCATTAAAAATACACGAACCGTCCTTGTGGTTTAGATCGCTATCTCCTGATCGATGATGGCCTATTTGAATTTCCAATCCAGTTTTTGTAACGTTTACAATGTGCCTAGCTTTCACGAGTGGCAATTTAAAACCAACTCAGCGGCAATCAGCCCAGTTCCTAACCTACTGGCTGTATGATCTTTTTTCAAAACCCTTCTTCGAATTCCAATTTGTTGACAAAAGCGGGTTACTGATAAAAGCAAATCATTTAATGCTAAAAATGTTTATTTATGATATTCTGTTTATACAAGGTGTAGTTTTGCATCCTCGTCAAAATTCAGGAGGTTGTCACAGGAGACGTAAATAATCAATATAAATTACGGTACCTGGTCAATAATAATAAACGCTGCTTTTTTAGTTGTTTTAATTTGACACTATTTCAGAATGAAGCCCTTTTCAAAAGAGTCTGCGTTTATTTGTGCGTGTGAAAGCGCGATTATAGGGCTAGTATTAGACGGGCCGCGTTTTAATACGGGGGGTGTACACTTATCGATTTCCGATATTAAGATTTTTTTTTTCATTTTATTATTAATTCGGGTCGAGAATCATTAGCATAGTTACCGCCTTAAATTTGACGAGGATGCAAAGCCAGACCTTGTAAACACAATTAAAATATTTTTACCTTTATAGACATGCTCCTCTTTACTGATTTACAAAAAAAAAAAAAAACAGAAATAGCCGACAATAGGAATTGAACTGATTTTTATTGGAATTTGGACTTAGTTTTTAGTTATCTTTGGAAATATTACAATAGTAGAAATGAAATGAAAAAACAACCACGAGTGTGAAATACACTGCGTTCTGAACCCAATAGTATTGCGATAAGAGCCATGTGCGGTTCCATTACACCCTCACCTTCGGCTCGGGTTTATTCCACCTCAGCTGCAATGACAAAGTTTGCCCTCTATCGAATCAGGTGGATTAACTGCCAGTAACGGATGGTAAGTAAAGCAAAGACCTTCAAGGTTTCTGAATCCAAGAGATTGGTCAAGTTTTGGTTTCCTTTTGTTTATTTATTTGTCGGCCATAAAAATAAAGTTTCAACAGAGCTTTTACTGTGTGAAAATAAAAACCACGAACTACCTATATAAACCGGAGTTTTTGTAACTTGTGCGTTTTACCTCTGAGCTGATGAATAACAAAGTAAATCTCTTCTACAACTGATTACTTTTGTACCACCTCGTAAAGTTGCATTACTAAACTTACCAGAAAAGGCTGACGTAACGGCTGATCGAATTTCAATCAAGGCACAGCCAAGGGACAAGGGCCAAGGGACAGGTAGGTTGGCCATAGCTTAGGGTTAGGACATAGGATGGTTTTTAGCCCGTTAGTATGTTACTACACGAGATACCACATGTAGTGAATTGTAGTAGTTATCGATACTTATAGCGCCATTTAAGAAATCGCAGTAGGCATATCAGGTCCTGAACAAGCTAAGAAACTAAATTGTCCTTGGATTAATTTTAAATAGCGCGGTAGGTTATCCATCAATATTACTTTTAGAAGAAAATATAAGTAGGTAACTAATGAACCACTCATTTCGAAATCACTAAGAACCTTGGCAGACTCACCAAGAGCTAATTTATTCAATTGCCTCCTCCGCCCGGACTCATTACGGTGAAGCTACCGTCGTTGCGACGATGATATCACAAAATAAAGTGTTTTGTTTCTTACGTACTTAGTTTATCTAACTTCCTGCTAATTATGATACTTAAAACGTCCAGCTCACTCCGCCCGATAGAATTTAAGATAGCATCTGTTCTGCATCAATCTGTTATGTATCAACATTTTGTCCTTACGTGCTTACGAATCCAGGTTATATCAGCCGAAAGATTTTGGCTGGGACTGATTTCTATGTTCACTGCTGGAAATACAGTTTCCCCCTAGGTGTCGGCAAGGTCCTATATTCCTTCCATCCAGTGGATCCCTTCGGCCTTCCCCGGCGATACATCTTGTAGAGGGCCGTCCAACGCTGCAGCTTCCAGTACGTGGTCACCACTAGGGCATGCAAAACCCGGTTTGGTCCCATAGTAAAATCCGATTATCCCGGGTTTTCGTATAGGACCGAACCCGGGTTTCGATGCCCTAGTCACCATTCCAATACCACCCGTTCTGAGAGCAATCAGACCTGTCTACTACCAGTTAAATTTGACACTTATAGGGCTATGTTTGTTTACTTAGATTGGTGGATTGGAACATTTAGGAAAATATGTCCTTAGGAATGTATGGTCTTATTGTTCAATTAAGTCTTATAAACCACCGTCAGACAAAAACTATGCAAACCAACTAGTCATGGCAATCTTGTGTAAGTACAACTTATAAATAATGCGGTCTTGATATTCAAAAGAAATCTCATACTTTTCAAGTTTCAGACAAAGCTTGGATTGGAGAAGAACGTATGAAACTGGACTGAACATGTTTTTTTTTTAATTAGAAAGTTAAAGGACGCATGTATGCATGTGTGTTAGGTAATCTTGAAAATTAAAAAATGCAAAAATGTCTCGATGGGTACGTACAACGAGAAACGGGTTCCCATAACCTCTAGACACCCTACGAATTTGTTATCGAACATGCTACGGTTCACCCAGACGCGGCTTGCGCAGCGGCAGAAGGAAACAAAAGACTCTTGCCCGTGTCGCTTTATAGCGCAATTTGAATGAAACTTCACACACATAAGCAGGATATAATAGGTCTAAAAAATTTGTAGAAAACATTTTTGAAATGTCTTATTTAAAAAAAGATATCTATGGAAAATTTTAAATCGGTCTACTAACTTTTTAGACGTACATATGTATCCTGTTTATGGGTAGGAAGTTTTATCACAATCAGTACAGTCATATCGAAAAATAAGGACTTGAAAATTTGTGTGAAATGCCGTACGGGGTAGACGCTCTTATTCATTATCATACGCATCATTCTGATTCATCGACTAGCGTAAACCCGTTATACACAAGTCGGTGACCGAATACGGGCTGCAACCGAATCGATCAAACGACCTAATGTAAGTAAATCATGTAGTAATGTAATGTGTGTGTGTAATGTGTGTATATCAAGATATAGCAACAAGAAACAATTTTCATCGCCCGAAACCGTAAACGGTGTCCCCCCCACCCTATTGAAGAAAATTCAATGACGTACTAAATGGACATTTTAAAATAAAAAAGTAGTCTTAGAATCTATTAAACTGAAATTCTGCAAAAGTGTAAAGTTACGATAGTTTTCTTTATCTCAAGTTTGGACGGATATCTAAACAAATAAATAAAATTGACTTGTGTCTGTTTGTAATTTCAAAATAACAGACGGTGGTTATATTGTCTGTCCGTATGTTTGTGCTAATATCCGGAACGCCTCGACCGATTTTGACGGGACTTTTACTGGTGAGATAGCTAATGTTATAAGGAATAACTTATGTTAGAAAAGATTAGGGTTACGTGCAAAACAAAGAACACTTGAAATTGTTAACAAAATCCGATTCAAATATAGGGAAGTAATATTTTTTTTTTTATTTCACGCGTCCGGTGGTCGCAGGGCACAGCTATTTTCAAATAATACCACAATCGAGTAAAACGATATTGTCCTTACATAACAAAACCAATCATTATTATAATAAGTTAGGTATCTAAACTGAATGTCACAATCCACTGCATGTAATAATAGCGAAATAAAGTGGAACCCCACAATCTACACATGTTAGTAGAGATTAGAACTGACGTGGGCGAACATTGCAGCTTCAATTAAATTCAGTCAAAGTTTGCTGCGATGTCACACGTCTATATCAAGTTCAGTGTGTTACTCTATTTAGTATACATAATGTTGTAGTTGATGTGATCGGTGTCTCAGTTTACCTTAGTAGGTAAGCCGTGAGATCAAGTTGTACCTAAGACTTCGAAACATTTATTTTTTGTGGTTTTTGGAAAAAGATTTGTGGTGAAGTGACAATGATGAAAATTTTGAAAGCAGTGGATGAGATTTCAGGTAAATAAACAAAGTTTTTTTTTGTGACGACCTGATCTTGTTTGCGGGGCGAACATGGCCAGATATCGCAGAAGATGGAGAGGTTTGGAAGGAGAAAGGGGAGGCCTTCGCCCAGCAGTGGGAAAAAAAATGGAAATCTTATTTGAGATTTCAGGTAAATAAACAAAGTTTTTTTTTTGTGACGACCTGACCTTGTTTGCGGGGCGAACATGGCCAGATATCGCAGAAGATGGAGAGGTTTGGAAGGAGAAAGGGGAGGCCTTTGCCCAGCAGTGGGAAAAAAAATTGGAAATCTTATTTGAATTTAGGGAATCGTAAAATTATTATTTGGATTTTCGACGGCTGCATTTTCTATTAAAATATTGACTTTTGGACCGTATTGCACTTAGGCGAAGCGACACACGAGTGGACTATTAATAATTTGTCTATATCGACTCAGGTCGTTATTTCAAAGTTCTTCAAGGGGTTCAGATATGCTGAAAGTAAGACTATTTTAGGGAAATGCTAGTTAAAATATAATTGAGGGCATGTAGGACTACCCCGTTGGTCCCCGTTGGTTGCAAGCGCGACTGCTCAGCATGAGGTTCTGAGTTCAATTCCCAGGTCGGGCAAAGTGTTATTGGGTTTTTCCATCAGGAATTTCTTAGTAGCAGCCACGAAGTGTAGATATGTCTGGTGTGTGTTACATGGGACTTAAACATTACTGGCGTAACGTGGATGTAGTATTAGGTACACCTCTGCCTACGCCTTCAGGGATTACAGGGCGTAGTGTTATGTCTATGTAAAATAATTCGTTTGTCAAAAACACAACGAAGCCGAACACGTTTTCATAACAAATCAAAAACATAATTACTGGCCCGCAGGTTCGCGCGTTGCTCTGATAGCGTGAAAATAACTCTTTTCCGGGCGTATTGCACGTCCATGTACACCTGCAGCTTGTGGGCTAATTACACGCAGAAAAGCTACAGCACTCTCTGCATCCAGTTTAACAACGCTTTCAGATTGGTTTTGGGTCTGCCTCGCTACTGCAGCGCTTCAGGTATGTTCGCTTGGGCGCGCGCAGACTGTTTCCATGCGACCATGCGGAAGCGCTGCGCGTCTCTTGTGCGCAGAGTGCGAGCCAGCTCCAATACCGTTCTGAGAAAGATAGCAAATAGGTTGGACTGTCCTTACGTGCGACACTGCTGTGACAGACATGTTACATATATAGTGTGGCATGTAAGAGACTACTGTAATAAATATGGATTGATTTTGATTGGACATGAATATTGTAATAATTAAAATTGAAATGATTTTAATTTGTTTTTTTAATTTTGATTTGTCTAATTTGATTGTTTGGTGTATTTAAAGTTGATTAATGCCGTTGTATTTATTTGTGTGATTTTGTATTTATTATTGAATAATTTAAGATGCTTTCTAATATGGGTTATGAAACCTGAAATAAATGAATTTGAATTTGAATTATCAGATTCACTACAGAAAATGTTTCCACGAAGTGCCGACCTAAACGGATTTTGTTAAATTAGTTCCGAAATCCAAACCCAAAAGTTTGTGATCAGTTAATTTTAATTCGCTCTACAGAATCCTATCCGACTTTAAAGGCACCATTACACGATTAATTCAATCCATCTAATTTGTATGACATAATCACATCACGCCTTTAATTCCCTAAGGATTAGGCAGTTACCTTATAGTACACCCATATTTCGCCAGTTGTGTTTTAAGTCCCATGTAAGAGGCCCAGAGTCCGTGGCCGTTTTTGAAGTATCCATTTAATGTCCGCCATCGGTCGCATCTCTTGATATCAGCGTGTACTGCACAGAATGTTTTAGCTTCAGGGGCCGAGAGTTCACTGAGAAATTCCTAATGAAAAACCCCAATAACACTTTGCACGACCCGGGAATCTAACCCAGGACCGCATGCTTCGTCGTGATTGCGACACGTAACGTGTCACGTGTTTGCGGTGAACGTAAGTTTACCAATTTTTTCTCTGGTTGCCAGGCGGCCACGCAGTGTTTCTCTTGACGTAAGCCATTTCTTTTTAACGACTTCAAAAAAAGGAGGAGGTTCTCAATTCGGTTGTAAGTTTTTTTTTTTTTTTTGTGTTTGTTACCTCATATCTCCGTCATTTATGAACCGATTTGAAAAATTCTTCTTTTATCTGAATGGATTTACTTCCCGATTGGTCCCATAGAAATTTCATCAAAATCGGTTCAGCAGTTTGGTTTTGAAATCAAAATAACTGGAAAAAATGTCATCCAAGTAAAAGAAATTGCGAAATTGATACTTGACAAGGATTTGTGTGTGATACGATAACTAAAAAGGGTAAAATAAAAACTTTTTTGCAAAAAAAAAATCGACTTCCAAAAAAAACACTAAAAAAGTGGAAAATAACTTTACTTTCGGAAGTCGGTGACTATTGTTTGTTTCATTGACTTTTTTGCGACAGTGTAACACACCTTAATGTTAAAAGTCAAAGCTTAATATTTTAATTTTGAAACGAAGTTACCTCGGAACGTGGCACTTATCGGGGCAGTTAACTGACGTTTGTGTAGACAGGAATAGTAAATTGGGTTGAGGCCTACTTTGCATCCAATCCAATGCTAGCCGCAGATTTGTTAGGCTGTTATGTAAAATGGGGGATATTCTTCTTCTTAATCATGTGGTTAGGGCCTAACCTGGTGTCAGAGTTCAGTATATGCCGCCCATGGGCCTGTGACTTGGCTTTTACATGCCGTCGAAAAATATCTCTCAGGCTTGCCTTCCCTATGATATTTTCCTTCACCGAAGTAAGTGATAATTATAGATACAATACGCACATAATTCCGAAAAATCAGAGGTGCGTGGCTTAGGTTCGAACTCGAGACCTATGACTTGGCAGTCCAACGGTCACACCACCAGACTGTCACTGCTCGAGGGGATATTAAATTGTTAATTAAGAAAATTACTTCTAACTGGCCATGCTTTCACATCATCTAATTAAAACATGGGTACTTTGATAGTTGTAAGGAATGACTATAGGTACCTAACACAGAAAATTTACGTAGTGTCTAAAAATAAACAATACGGTAATAGTGTGGTAGGCACTGGTTTGAACTTAGTACTAGATAGGTAAGTATTTTTAACAGAACTTAGGATTATTGGGAGCTATCTCACGTACCTAATGTTTCGATGTGTTGCTGTATCTTTGGTATAGGAGCTCGTGGCTAAATAATAACAGCCGCTCGGGTCATATCGGATTAAGAAAGAGATACGCAACAAAGCGGTACATCTTAGAAGCAATTTAGGAGCATACTTTTATAAAAATAGGTACACGCCTACATACTCTGCTTACTTTCTTTAATGTTCCAGCGCTCTCATGGCTTCATCATAAGAAAGTTTAGCGAGTGTGCGAGCGCTTGTAAACTAGAAGTATGCAAATATCCGTCCCCCGAGTTTAACAGGAATTCCCTCTTCATAACTTGGTGTGAATTTTTCGGGCAAGGAATGCAAATCAACTAGTTACTTTGCGAGTCTATTTTTGGGAACATTTTTATCTTTACGCGAAGGCTGGTCCCAGGACAGATAAGAATATTTTTAGATAGTAGCAAATTGAAGATAATCGATGAAGGAAAGTTAACAATTTGTAATTAAATGACCGTCAATATTAGGATATGTACCTACCTAATAACATAGACACAATTTATAAAACACAATGATAGGTACCTACGTACCAATCAAACGACGGCACGGTTGGCGCCGCGCGCCGTGGCGGAGCGATTGACTGCTGCGCTGCGTGTCGCGGGCTCGATCCCCGCACGGAGCAAATATATTTTGTATGGCCTACAGATAGTTGTTCCCTGTCTGGCTGTTTGCGTATGTGACTTTAAATATTTATAAGCGCATCCACGATACAGAAGAACTTCCTGGTGTGGGGCAAAGTTAAAAAACTTAACTGAAATTAGATGACTAAGCATGAATCTATCAATTAAACCTTCGAAAATCATGAAGTTGGATCAGACCAGCTTTCTGAAGCGTGTATGTTTACGTAGTGTGACATGTATGGCCCATTACGCCTTGTCGTGTTGCACATTGCGCGAAAAATTCTAAACACTACTAGTCCTACCACTGTAAATTTAATTTTAAGGATATATATAATTTAAAAACCATAATTATGTTCGGTGAGTGATTGAGTACTCATCTGATTTTGTGTGGGCACTCAACGACAAATAAGTGGTGCAAGATGTGCTCACCTTTAAGAGGTTGTTACACTAGTCTAAAACCCGATTTGATGCATCTCGTATCCTTGTATCGGTGTATTCAATTGTTGGTGAGCCAAATAAATAAAATAAAATTAAAAAAACACAGGAAGCTTTGCCCGCTGCGTTGAGCGCTATAGATACGTGCTCATAAGTGACGTCACGCAACCGGCTTGGGCACAAAAATAGCTAAATATATAGGTACTAGCTGTATTTTTCTTTCTTGAAAATATCTTATTTCTAAGAGTGCTGCTAAGTTCCATTTTAGGAAATTCTAACCAATTTAACTAGTCGATCGTTTTTAGCTATATAATATTTCTGAAGCCGATTCACTAAGTATATGTACGTATATCCTTTTATTGCTCAATACGTCAAGTCCGACACAAGGACGGTGGCATTCATTCAAAGTGACACCTCGGAAAATGATTGTTCTACAGGCTACCTCTACCAAAACTCTCTAGTAAACAAGCGTGATGTTGTATCGTTAGCAAATACCTACTTAATGATAACATCTATTGGTATCTTAGAGACTATCAGTTCTCTAGCAGCCATTTTGACAATAATTATTCCGTAAGAAAACAATTATTCCAAGACCCAAAGGTCTGTGATAGACCCTAATTTAAAATTTAACTTAAGCATAGGAACGTAACTTTAGCTTGCAAGAATCCTGTCTAGTGTCTGAGGGAATTTATGTCTGACATTTCAGGAGGACGTGTTGGTGTTCTCAGTGTCGGACTTCATAATCGAGCTCTCGATTATGGAAGTTTCTAGTTTCATTTGATACATTTAATATAGTTACTAAGCTACTACCAGCAACCCATGTTTCGTACGGAAGCAAAGTTGACATGTCTAAATCACCAAGCCCAAGGGGTCTTCTAAAATATTATCTAACTAAGTTAAATAAATATTAATGTATCAAATGAATGTGGGTTGTATACACGCAAATCTTCTGGAACAAATGCTTTAAGTACTTAATGGTAAAAACTGCATCCAAACCTACCTATTATGCAATTCAGGAGATCTAAACGGGCACACAGACAGACACGTAGATGCACTACAAAAAGTACTACAGCACCATCTATGATAGAAATGAAGAAATACCATCTCGACTCAAGATTATTACAGGAAAACCCGACAGCAACTGTCGAGCATCGCGCAGCTAAAACACACATGCATGTCTCTACACTCGTTTAGACTCACGCACGGAGGCGCGACGCGGGCTCGCGTCCCGTGCAGACACTGGGCGGTGTTACACAATACATTACCGCCCACGCACACCCCGGCTCCTTAGTCCGAATCGTAACCGGCTGGCTCTGGCAGTGGGGCGGACGGGAGCCACACAACCACTGTAGGTGCGTCATAGTCGACACCTCTGTCGCTGGTCGTCATTTGCTGGGCTTCCCCCGGGCAACTGGGGGTCTCACTCGGCAGGGACTGACCGCCGGGGTGTCATGAAGAAGGCAGCGCTGTGTGACAGCGCTGTGGCGCGCCTACAGTAACAATCACAGCAACTACACACAGGAGCACACGTTAGCCATACGTGTACCCCAAGGCCGAAGCCTATACGGCCACCCAATGCCGGGTCCGTTTTTACGGGCCGAGGATAGCCCCCGCGGCTAGGGGGCGAAGCCCCGTAACAGCCAGATGCAACTGTCGGGCAGTAGCTCACCAGACCCAAAACCCGTCTGGTCTGAGATTCCTCCATTTGCTATGGTATATACATAGATTTCGAGATCAGGAATGTTTTAGGATCCACTCTTGGAATAGTACTAAAACATTCCTGCACTAACAGATCATGGTAACCCAATTGGGCATTTCAATAAATATGTCTCCTAAAAAACCCCTCTCATCATCTCATCCATTTCATCTCATTCTCCATCTCATGTCCATATTTTAAAACTACTAATCTTTTACAAATGCTTGATATAACAAATAATGGCAAAGACATAAAAAACACAGCTGAATTTGATTTCTACCTTCATAGACTAAATTGCTCCCAACATTGTGTGTGCCTCAAATTACCATACGTCTTCAATGAAAACATTTTGGCAATACTGTTCCAAATTCAGCCGAAACTTTATTTCGGCTACATGTTCCTTGTCATCCATCACACGTGAGCCATGATTGATGTCTTTCATCCTTATGTGTCGTTAACTGCCGTTGGCTCAAGTCTTCGTGAAGCTTCCAAATTCATTTCCCCTTATACAGGAGCTTTACAATAATGTTAGAGCTTTTTCACTGGTAATTTACTTCGGGTTTCAATTATTTTTCTGGCTTGGAGAAGGTTTGGAAGAGGATTTTATTAGATAGGTGATTTATTATAATCTGGATCTATTCAAGGTTCGAGTGAATCATTTTCTTCTAGTCAAGCGTGCTCCACTCTAAGCCATAACTTCACATCAGGCGACTTGCGGGCAAACGCAAGCCTATATCTATACATATACTACTATACATTTAATCAAATTATAACAAACCGAAGTCTGTACGTTGAAGATATTAAAAAAAAATATACATATAGGGTGTCTTTATTAAAGCAACAGAAGCCAAAACATCAGTTTTTAGATTTTTTGTCTGTCTGTCTGTATGTTTGTACGCGCATCACGCAAAAACTACTGCATGGATTTGAACGCAGTTTTCACTGCTCTACTGCTAGATGCATAACTTAAAATATAGGCTACATTTTACCACAGAAATGATCTTTTTCTATATGACCTCCACAACCCAGTTAGTACTGGGTAATACGACACCCCTTGGTTAGACTGGTTGTCAGACTTTCGGGACACTGACTGTAACGACTGTCAAAGATCTTGAATTGACAGCCGGGACCAAGACACGGAGGAAACTCGGCATGTTTGGGTGGTCACCCATCCACGGACCAACCCAGGCAAGCGCGGCTTAACCGGACGATCGACCCGAGCGGCTGTTATTATTTAGCCACGAGCTCCTCCCTACCTACCTAGGTATATTGAATCGAATAAAAACGTGTCTGCTTTCTTATTGGAAATCCCTCTGTGCCAGAAGAAGTGCAAACAAGTGTTTGCGCAGGTCTTACTACTTCGCTGAAAGCATTCGATTTGGACTTGAGTTTTCAGCGCATTTATTAAAAAAAGAGACTAGTGAATTTCTTGAAATACGAAGACACCAGACTTAAGTTGGACCTTACCTACATAATTATATTATAATACCTAGGTACTTTTATACATAGGTAAGAACCTATAAAATTATCCTCGTAAAACTGGTTTACACCGAATTAATAATACCTATTGAACTTGAGTTTTCGAAAAAGAACACAAAGCAGTAAACATGGGCTAGTCACCAACTCGACATCAGCTATCAATACGTTGTTCATTGTTTTGTGACGTCATTTGACACTTTCTCGTGGATAAACCAATACATAATTTCATCCTCGTTAATAAGTCTTCGGTAGTATAGTGGTAAGTATCCCCGCCTGTCACGCGGGAGACCGGGGTTCGATTCCCCGCCGGAGAGAATCTTTTTGTATTTTTATTTTTGAATTCACGACCCCTAATAAAAAGCCCGATTTTTGTGACCTTAATCCAGGGACAAAGGGTTAAAAAGAGTCCAAGGGCATAATTTTTATACACAAAAATACAAGTACATTGTTATCCGACACGCAAACACACGTATTACTTATATGTGACGCGAATTTTATCTTTCGTAATATTAATATGTCAGTAGGATTTTTTCAACATTTCATGATGAGAATAAAATGTAAATTTTTATTTGCATTTTATGACCAACTACATAATATTGGTAACAAAGCCATCTATTGTTAACTTAGTTTACACGTAATAGTTTAGCCAAATGACGACAGATGGCGCTGTTATAAAAAGTAAGTTCATTACCAACCTTTGCAAAAAAAAAAAACAATATTGGTCGCGGTTATCCTGTAAAAGGGCATAGTTTTCACGCCACGTAAGAAGTCAGTACCTACCTAACTGACCAGGCAAACCTACCCGTACCTTCCTTTCATTGAACCCATGAGGCATCTGTTCACGACTATAATATTCAGAAAAGTACTTGGTAGGTTAGTCGATACCCCATGGCTCGACTGGTTTGTAAACTGCCCGTAATGACTGTCAAAGATCTACAAACACAATGCTTAGTGTTCTTTCCGTCCGACACACGGAGGGGTAGTATCGGTATGAATGATTCGACATGAATGATGTAACCGAGACTTTGTAACAACATAATGATTTAAAAGAGTGTCCATGGAGTTTCTTTCCCATTCTTCTCCATAGAGATCTACGCTTTCGAATGGGCAACTACAGTACTTTCACAAGTTATTATGCCCTGTGACTGGGACTGTAGCTTAGTTTTTTTTTTTGTGTTTTGACATTCAAAAGTGCCTGTAATGGTCTAATTGAAATAAATGCTTTGAGTTGAGTTGAGTTGAGTTGAGTATATACTACCGAGTTCACCGAGGGTCGACCACATTTCAACCTTATTACTTAGATCATAAGGGTGAAAAGTGGCAGACTGCCAGTGAACTCGATAGTACTACCTTATATAATGAACGGTCACTCCTCCACTGACCGACTAAGACAAGCGCTTGCTAAACTTTTTATTTTTTCCTCTTTGGGCACTACATTTTGTCACACGCTGGGACATTAAGTAGGTAACTAGTTGGTTGTTCAGGGTCTGGCCAACCAACTGCTTAACTTTGAAGATCGAGTCGTGTGGCACAGTAAAGTTTCTACAGAAATATGAAGAGACAGACACACCTACGTAGATAAATTGTATTTCTTGTTCAACTCCAGCCTTTATGAGCTGGAAACTGAAGCGTGTCTACTTATAATAAACTTTATAACGGTCCCTGTCAGCGAGCAATGAAGGCTCTCGGCTGTTCGTAACTGTCACTGAGGACCTATATGTAGCTGAAATTACGATTTAAAATACCTTTCTGTTTCATTGTGGAGATATTTTTGGGTGTATTTTTCACTTTTGTAATCGTGAAAGTTATGATACCTTTGTTCCTACGATTATGGCTAGGTAACGTGGAAGTCGTGCAAATGAAAATGGTGAACTGGATACTTACCTTCCTGCTATATTGGCAGATGCTCTTGTGGTCATCATCATCATCATCAGCCTATAGCAGCCCGCTGACCATCTTATCAACCGACTTCTTTTTCCTTTTTTAACTGACTTCAAATAAAGGAGGTTCTCAATTCGATTGATGCAAGAATTCAATGAAGCAAACAATAGTCAACGACTACCGAAAGTAAAGTTATTTTCGACTTTTTAGTGTGTTTTCTTTGGAAGTCGGTTATTTTTTTGGAAAAATCTTTTTTTTTTAAACTTTGGCCTACACTAGGAATTTCTCCTGTATCGTGGGTGCGTTTATAACCATTTAAACTTACATACACAACAGCCGGACCCGGAAAACTCCCAGTACGCCACACAAATATTTTTTCCGTGCGGGAATCGAACCCGCGACACGCAGCACAGCAGCCGTGTCTCAGTATCTTCTATAATATTATATTAATTACTATTAATATGTTAATACCAATTGACATCTCTCGGATACTTTACGTAATAAAGTTTCAGCAGAAAATTCCTTCATTCACACATTTAGTAATATGGTGCTAAGCGGCCACTTAAGTAATACATCTAAGCTTAACAAGTCACCTGCTAAAACACAGCAAAATTGAAAACCAGTTAAGCTTTAAAAAAGTCATAAAAGACTCAAACCCTTGTTTACTCGTGGGCGTAGACAATAAAAACTTTTTTGCAAAATTAAACCGACTTCCAAAAAAACACAAAAAAGTGGAAAATAACATTACTTTCGGAAGTCGGTGACTATGGTTTGTTTCATTGACTTTTTTGGCACCGACTTCCGAAAGTAATGTTATTTTCCACTTTTTTGTGTTTTTTTGGAAGTCGGTTTTTTTTTGCAAAAAAGTTTTTATTTTACCCTTTTTAGTTATAGTATCACACACAAATCCTTGTCAAGTATCAATTTCGCAATTTCTTTTACTTGGATGACATTTTTTCCAGCTATTTTGATTTCAAAACCAAACTGCTGAACCGATTTTGATGAAATTTCTATGGGACCAATCGGGAAGTAGATCCATTCAGATAAAAGAAGAATTTTTCAAATCGGTTCATAAATGACGGAGATATGAGGTAACAAACACAAAAAAAAAAAAACATACAACCGAATTGAAAACCTCCTCCTTTTTTTGAAGTCGGTTAAAACATAAGAACACCATATGCGACGATCCTTACATACAAGATGTAAACAGACCCTTCACGAAGCCGTCAACCAAGCATTCTGTACATCAAACTAAGTAACTCTACGCAAAAAATATTGCTGGGAAACGACTTTTTTTGGTGTGAAAAATCTCGTGTTACGAGATAGTACTGTACCGAACTCGAAACATTGTGCTGATGGATGCATTGAACAATACGGGTAAAGTAAAATTATAACATTGAAACTTGTGCAAAAAAAATATTGTGAAAAACTTGGAATTTTTACCCCCAATTTCTCAGTAAATAGAAGGTTCCCAGTTATGATCTATGTCCTGGAAAAATATCGAAATGACTGTTAGGACATTAAGTGTTTTTCGACTTCGATAAGGGTAGTTTACACCCAATATTATGTAGGTTTCTACTCTTTTTTTCATCGTCCAAGTTAAAACATCTGTTCATACACGATTACAAGCATGTCTGTTGTGAATACTACGCACCTAACCTTGCTGAAAAACATCCGCTCGAGGTGTTGTCATCAACAAATCAGCACCATAAACAAACCTACAAGCTTCCTCTAGCCGAACTAATAGTAACTCCCTTACCTCCATACGAGAGCGAAGCGTAAACGTTACTAATATTGTGATTGCTAAAGTTAGTGTAAGTCCCGGAGGAATGGAACAACTTGGAACATCGCTACTTTATCACAAGACACAGACCCAATTATTTGTCTCGAAGTTCTTACTTCTTCCGAGGACTGCAGTTACTCTGAGAATGTGTGCTTTTGAAACGTCTTGGCGTGTCGGTAGATTATCCTACAAGGGGGTTACTATGATCTCTTAATGCAGGAATGTTTTAAATGTAGCTGTAGTTTAGCTGTAGTTTAGCTGTAGTTTAGCTGTAGTTCAGCTGTAGTTTAGCTGTAGTTTAGCTGTAGTTTAGCTGTAGTTTAGCTGTAGTTTAGCTGTAGTTTAGCTGTAGTTTAGCTGTAGTTTAGCTGTAGTTTAGCTGTAGTTTAGCTGTAGTTTAGCTGTAGTTTAGCTGTAATTTAGCTGTAGTTTAGCTGTAGTTTAGCTGTAGTGTAGCTGTAGTGTAGCTGTAGTTTAGCTGTAGTTTAGCTGTAGTGTAGCTGTAGTTAAGTTTAGCTTGTAATTGGGTGGGTTCGAACTCAGGCAGATTTATGTATTTCATCACCACTGTTCTTAAGGCAGTAAATTCGTGAGGAGTCCGGTATGTTCTAGAATAACAAAATCGAAGATTTAAGTTATTAAATTCACCAACTTGCACTTTGCTTGTATCCCAGCCGTGGGAACTATATAGTTGTTCGTTCATTCAGATCAAATTATGTTCAGTCATTACATCACACCTGTAATCATCGAAAAGATAGGCAGAGGTGTACTTAATAGTACACCCACATTTCGCCAGTTATGTTTTAAGTCCCATGTAATAGGGAGCGAGCCTATTGCCATGAACCGGGCAAAAATCCAGATGGTTGCTACTGAGAAATTCCTGATAGAAAAACCCAATAACATTTTGCCCGAGCCGAGAATCGAACTCTCATGTCTCTCGACCAACGAGGCAGTTAATCATTACGTTATTGATCAGATACTTATCTCAGGGAATATTCTCACGTGGTAAATGAATAATACATTTGAGTTGAGAATCAGTTATTACTAGTTAAGGTGGAAGCGCCAGGGAAGCCCGCGAAATTCAAATTTTCTTACGTTTTTTGCAATTTGCCGGTCATTGTCAAGCTGTACATTGAACAAAACATGATTCGCAGCTGTAATAGATATTTAGTTACATGACTTTTTCATGAAATAGTTATTCAATGGGGTTGTATGAACTTTGAGGGTTGTATTGATGATTATAATTCTGTAACTAAATACCTATTACAGCCGCGAATCATATTTTGTTCAATGTACAGCCTGACAATGACCGGCAAATTGCAAGAAACGTAAGAAAATTTGAATTTCGCGGGCTACCCTGGCGCTTCCACCTTAATATATCTGAATCTACCTTTTTACCTTTTCTCACAATAATGAATTATCATAAATTAGTTTCATTCCACTTGGTCTGGTCTTTTCATTAACTCTAGGACATAAATCAACAGCAATACCATCTGGGCAGTTAATAAACAAGGGACTAAAGACTTCGCATTTCTCTAGTATTCTTCATATTAATAGTCTTGAAATTATTTAAGAAATAAATAGAAAAGTAGACGGCACTGTAAATAACCTAGACACCTGAAGAAGAAAGGGAAATAACGACACTTGAACGCAATAGTGCGAAGTCTTTTTGTACGAAAGTGTTAATTATAATGACATCCATATACAGCTTTTATTTAATTTGCAATGTACATAATATATAATATGTTTTTTGTTTTTTTTTTGATAGGTCAAATATTGCAACTGAATTTCCAACCAGTTCCCCACAACCGATTGAGCTGACATTTTGCACACACCTTTGGTTCTGGTGACAATACATATTTATGAAAAATGTAAATGGATCTTGCAGCCAGGATCGTCTCCTCACGAAAAAACTCCTGAACGGTTAATAGCACGGACACGTAACTTCGTACGCGTGCAATGTTGATGGATAAACCTAATTTTTTTCTTTTAATTTTATTAAAAGCTTCTTTACGTATTATTTTCTTTTGTACCTATATGAAATCTTCATTTTAAAAATCCTATAATCTTTCTTTGCGTATGAAGGTGAGACATATTATTATGTAACCTATTTTGTATATGTATGTGAAGGTGATGCGACCTTTCTTAAAATAGCAACAAACATTTTACATAGGAGTTTTATGAATTAAGGTATGAAAATTTATAAAAAGAACGCTAAGATAATATTAGGCTATTCTCAGTAATATGTTACGACCTGTTTCATGTTTGTGTATGCATTCCTTCTTTTCAAGATCACGTTTATTGGCCATAATTTCAGTGTAAGGTAACTTCCTTGTAATATAGCTATCATATTTTTAATTATTCAGCGTACTCCGTAATAAAATGTTCATGAATCATCTTCTTCTTTCTTGTTTTTTGCTCTTCAATTGTCTGAACTAGCTATGGGAACTTATAGGTCTTTGTTAGTCGTCACGGACAATCAGAATAATAAAGATTTTATTTTTCTCCCTCAAAGTACAATTAAAATATACAGGTGTTACAAATATTGGAGGTACAGAGGTTTGTGGGAGTCAGGAATCCAAACTAGGATACCCTGTGCTATGGACTCCTGGCCCCCCTCGCCGAGATTTAAATTATCACAAAAGTAGGACTATTGTAAGAAAAGAACTAAAGAACAAGTAATAATAAAACAAAATTAAATTAAAATAACTATTTGTATTTAATTTTGTTTTATTATTAATCAGAAGAAGGACATACTTACAACCATGCTTACCATATCGTAAGTACAGTAATCCAGTAAGTAACTAATTCTAAACGTCACGTGACATTGGCTAAATGCACAAACCGTGCGAAGCCACAGAAAAAAAAAGTAACTAATTTGTGGAAGTTAGATAGGCAGCCATTCTGCTACTCCTATAATATCCGATCATAGTTTGTAGGTAAAGGGTTACTCAGATCACCACCATCATTCTCCTGCCCTACACAATTTATTTGGGGTCAGTGCAGCATGTCGTCTTCTTCCATATCTTAAGGTACTGTCTTTTCACCGCTCCTATTCAATATCTATACCAACGATCAACCATGCAGCTCGCATATCTCCCGCCTCTTTTATGCAGACAACCTTGCCCTTACGTCCCAAGCTGCCACCTTTGAGGAGGTCGAGGTATTCTTGTCAGACGCTCTTGGTGACTTAGCCACGTACTACCACGCCAGATCACTCAAGCCCAACGCAGTCGAGCCGGAAACTTAGCATCGTTTGGGGTGGGTTGTCCATCGAGCACAACAACTTCCCAAAATATCTTGGTGTTACGCGGCATTAACAACGGGAACGTAGGCTACGCACTTGCCTTAGTACGTTAACTTGTGATTTGCTATCATATCATACTACTATTACTTGTCATCTCATCAGACACCTCCTTTCTTTCCATATCATCCTTCGCACAGTCCATCCATCGTTTCTTAGGTCTTTACTTTTTTACCCTTAAAAAGTTACTCAGATGAACTAAATCTCCCTTGCCATAATACCCGCCGGTAATAAGTCCCACTAACAACCTTACTACCCTTGTAAAACTCTTCACCTGAGCAATAATTCTCGTAAAGCTTTCTGACAAGAGTATTATGTAAGGAAAACAAAAGCGAGCTCTTCATATAAATTTACAAGAACCTGTGGTATTTATTAAGTTTCCCTTTGTGCGGGGGAGAGTAAACAACCTGATTGTGACTATTACAGCTTACTAGCAAGTTTGTTTGCGTAGAAACAAGACGAGGAAGTAAACGTGCTATTCGAGTCACTGAAGGATTTGTAGTAAAAAAAATCAAGCCGTAAGACTGACGGGAGCCGTGGCCCGTGAGCCTCACATTCTTCGTTTAACTCCGTTACGGGATGTATTTAAAAAAATATTTCCATAGAGCTTTCCTGCATTATACATGTTGGATTGTCAGGATTTATTCCGCTAGACTCAATACAAATACAAAAATGTTTATTTCCTTATCACAATATTTCTTATATTAGTTTATGGTTGGAGTCTTCTTTTAATCAAATAATGACTGTATTAGGAGACTCCACTCCTCCGTATATTGGATAATACTAATTTATTTTCTATTTTTAACAATGCTGCGATTTTGTTTATGTAAGTATAAGTAATAAGTGTGTAATGAATGATGATTTGTGTGTGTATGGATGTGTATGTGTGTGTGTGGGTGTGGGCGATACTCGAGCATTATGTGGGCAGAACATGGGTTTCGTGCAAAGAAGTCACACTGGATGCGATACACTGCGTTTATTTAAGTAACAGATTACTTGAAATCACAACCTAACACAATAACACTGTGTACAATGAATCGGGTACAGTTTCGGGACGTCTTGACTCCGCTGCGATCAGACACTCCACGCCTTCCTCGCTGCGAGCTCGAAACATCACGACTCTGTAGAGGTCGCCATAGGTGTGGGTAGACCAGGGTAGACTTTATTAGGTCGCGTCCAAAACGACTTGGCGCGCCTGCGATTCATTCAGTGTCCGTACTCATGATCGGATCCGACATAGAGATAATTTTAGCTTCTAGGCCTAGCGGTATAGAATTTGTGTTATCTGTCAGAGAATTTAATTGCTTAAAAAAAACAGACTTCCAAAAAAAACACTAAAAAAGTGGAAAATAACTTTACTTTTGGAAGTCGGTGACTATTGTTTGTTTCATTGACTTTTTTGCCACCGACTTCCGAAAGTAAAGTTATTTTCCACTTGTTTGTGTTTTTTTTTGGAAGTCGGTTTTTTTTTGCAAAAAAGTTTTTATTTTACCCTTTTTAGTTATCGCATCACACACAAATCCTTGTCAAGTATCAATTTCGCAATTTCTTTTACTTGGATGACATATTTTTTCCAGCTATTTTGATTTCAAAACCAAGATCCATTCAGATAAAAGAAGAATTTTTCAAATCGGTTCATAAATGACGAAGATATGAGGTAAGAAACAAAAAAAAATACAACCGAATTGAGAACCTCCTCTTTTTTTTGAAGTCGGTTAAAAAGCTTATGTAAAGGTAATGTACCTTACCTTACCTTAGTATGCTGAGTTCACACAACGGTATAAATTACGAAGACATTTTCATAGATAAAGATGCCACTGTGGCAATTTGTTCGTCAATTACCAACAACGAATATGAATTGACCATGAGTGTCTGCTGTTATAAATGTACAATTAAACTGTATTTTCAAAGGTACTGTGCCCTTAAACAATAATAGCTGTTATAAGTGGTTTTTTCTTCAAAAGACCATCTCAGAGACTTGTCTGCATAGTCCTAATATGAGTTGACCAACATTATGTCTGGATCTTCAAAGAGACTTAAAACCTCTGAGTTTATTTCGGCTGTTTCTTCTCAGAGTAGTCAGGTACGAAACACCGGCCTGTCGGCCTGTTTTTTTTAAAAAGACGTCGTTTAAAAGTGTTTGTCTAAACCTATTTGCAAAATAAACATCATAATAATTATCGAAGGACTAATTTAGCACATATGTACACAGCAAAATCATACTCAGAAATGAAATCCCATCTGACTTGGAACAGCCATTTAGTAAAATGTTGTTTGTAAAAAAGAGAAATTGGGCCGATCAACGCAATTGATATCGAGCGAAGGTCAAAATAACAAAATACCCGACTGTTAGACGTTTCTTTATTGGAACGATTGATTTACTATTGAGTTTGGTAACCTTTTGTAAATATTGTTATTTTAAAACAGGTTTTCCTGTTTCCCCTGAAAGACGAAGTTATTCTGGATTTGTAAGGGAACGTCACAAATAAGAGTTGAATTCACAATCATCAGTATAACATAACACATCACTAAACATCACGGCTGTAATCTCTGTAGGGTTAGGCAGAGGTGTACCTAATAGTACACCCACATTTCGCCAGTTACGTTTAAGTGTCATGTAATAGGGGGCAAGCCTATTGCCATCAACCGGGCACATCCGGGCTCCGTAGCCGCTCCTGAGAAATTCGTGATGAAAAACCCCATTAACACTTTGCCCGACCCGGGAATCGGACCCAGGGCCTCCTGCTCAATAGTCGCGCTTGCGACCACTAGACGCAATGACAGGGAGAACAAGTGCTTTTCGTACTTTTACCTGAGAATTGAAGAATGTATTTTACCTAGCTAGACTATAGTACTATTACACCAACTATGCTAAGCATATCTGTAATACCTAAGAATGGTTTCTTGTCAATAGTAGTGCAAATTATTATTGCATGTATGTTTAATCATCACATGCTTCGGTGAAGGAAAACATCGTGATGAAACCAGCATGCCTGAGAGATATTTCTCGTCGGCTTGTAAAGCTAAGTCAGAGGCCCATGGGCGGAATAAAAACTCTGACACCAGGTTAGGCACTAACCACATGATAAAGAATAAAGCAGGCAGAGGGTACACACTCCCCCCGAAAGAATAGCAATGAAACAAATGACTCTCACCAAACTACCAGCTCAGCTTTTCAAAGTTTCAGGAACTCAACACTGTCACCATACATTGTAGTAGAACCTCCTGAAATCAGGCAACATCGCCAGTTGACGCCCGCTCACTGCGCGAGGCAGACGTGCTGCTTCCATTTACGAATCGAATTTTCGCGCCAAATTGTTATCGCGCTTTAATTTTTATTTCGCATTTCGTCGCCATATTTAGTGTTCTTTATTTCTTTGTATATGTTTCAAGTGAAGCTTCGAATTGGTGACGAAGAAAATGTGTTTAAAAAGTTGGTTTGTGTGTGAAAAGTGGAATGTGACTCTTTGATTGGATCTGTGGCTTATCAATGGTCATACAAAACAGGATGAGATTGTGTCAGTGAGATTTCAATGGTTTTACAGAGTTGCGGAGTCTGTGTGATACTGAACAATGAATTATTTACAGTTTGTTGTCTTGAGGTAGAGCTGCAATGATGTCCCGATAGATGACAATGATAACACATAACATCACGCTTGTAAACCCCGAAGGGTTAGTATAAGGGGGTGGTACAAAGGTGTAGATAATAGTACACCCACATTTCGCCAATTATGTTTAAGTCCCATGTAATAGGGGATGAGCTTATTGCCATCAACCGGGCACAAATCCAGACTCCGTGGCTACTACTGAGAAATTTCTGATGACAAAACCCGATAACAATTTGACAATGATACTGTTTTATTAATACCATTTTAAATAGTACTTTAAGGTTATTCAAATCAAGGTTTTCAAAATCATCATACGCATAGAAAAGCTTGTGTCTTTTAACTTTACTTTTAAATGAGATTCTAAGTGACGAATCCCTGAGAATATCCCTGAAAAATTATTGAAAACCATAAAACAATGCTTACTCTTGTGGGTATGTCAATTGCTAGCTAATTAAGTAGAGAAACGATATCAATATCTTCTTGTTTTGGTGTTATCATACATAGTTTTATTCCATTTTGTTTCATAATATGACAAGCAAAGCTGATTGCGACCATTCTGCCAATGTCTTGAGTGAATTTGTAAAGCTTATTGAACAGTGATGACGCTTGCGAAGTCGTGAATGATTTCATGGCATTTTTTTCATGGTCGTTGTTCGTTCATTGTAGGGGTCAATTAGTAGGGCAGAGTGTACGAGCTGACATAATACTTATATCAGTGCTGATTTAAGATTCTGGTCATTCTATATTAGACATGACATCATGCTTGCAGAGGCATATAAAAAGCTTAGGTACATTTAGCCATTTTTGTAGACAATAAGATTTGTATTATGAAATTTACTTAATTAACATACAACCTGACACTGACCAGAAAATTGCAAAAAAAATATATAAGGAAACGTGAATTTCGCAGACTACATTAGCGCATCCTCTTTAAGTTTATGTATGAGTGTACGTATGTGAGTGCATCTCTACCTAACCCTACCCTTTGGAGATTACAGGGGTGATGTTATGATGTGTTATCATAATAACAATGACTATCATACTAGATTTATAACTCGCATAGTTTTCCAAATTACCAAGAGATAACAAAGACTTATAAATAATAAAATAGCAATCTTATCTTGGACAATAAACGTGAATGAAAATGCTCTGGTATGAAGATAAAAACGTAATTTTTTAATGAAAAGATGTTTGAAAGTTTGATTTTTTGGTTTTGTTACTATTTTTGATTGAACTACCTTTATTACATACCGAGTTTCCTCCGTGCCTCGGTAAACGCGTTAGGCCGTTGGTTCCGGCTGTCATTTGTAGATTATTGACAGTCGTTACAGGCGTTCAGTGGCCCGAAAGTCTGACAACCAGTCTTACCGAGGGGTCAGTTAAGCAGTCGCTCCATGTTTAATACTGGTATTCAGCTGCATCCGGGTAGACTGGAAGCCAACCCCAACATAGTTGGGAAAAGGCTAGGCAGATGATGATTTGTCGGTCATTCAAATGAACGCGTAAGCAACATGATTGGTACTGTCGATGCTCTTTTCATAATACATCCGTGATGATGATGATATATTTTTATCTATATTTGGGTTGGAAAAAAAAATATCCATGCCACTCAAAATTGTATCCTATTCTTTGCCCTTTGAATATTGAAACAGAATGGGATTTGTAGAAGTGGTAAAACTAGGAACCTCCAGATGAAAAAGTCATACCTATATGCACAGGTATGACTTTTTATATGCGGTGTGGTTTTCCCTACGAGTGTTTTTTCAGTAAGAAAACGTTTATATTATATATTAATATAATATATATATATTATATATATATAATATTTTTTTTTATTTTTTCAATATTTTCTTTTTCTCCTACTCTAGTAAATAACTTAACAACCTGAACAAAGCAATACTTTTGGTTCGCCCTTACTTCTATCACGAATTCAGTCTCTACGTGATTCTAGTCTAGATTTACTAGTATTGAAATTTTTCATCGGTTATAAAAAAAAAATCTGCTGATAAGTGCTACAAAAGTGTAACAGCTTTTTTAACAACCGATAATATATTAATTTGCGGACTCTAGAATCATGGACTGTATTCATGGTAAGTTTTTTTATTAGCCTATTCCGTCCCACTGTTGGGCAAAGGCTTCCCACATACCTCTCCAACTCTCCCGGTATCTGCTTGCACTGGCCAACCAGTCAGGAACGAGTCCAAATCGTCACGACAGCGTACCCACCGCTTAGCGTCGTATCTTTTATTATTCAAAAAACATTGTTACTAGGTAAACCATTTTGGAAAAACATTAACATACCGACACAAACCATTGTGGGTTTAACAGCGGTATGTTAACAGCAGCCAGACACGGCAACTCGGTGTCACAACATCATTGATCAATACATAATTAAGTATAGTATAGTAGAGGTAAGTAGCAGATTACGTTTATTTGGGAATTCCGAGACGCCCCGGCGTCGGGAATCCCAGGATTTCCGGCCACCGTAGGCGCGGGCTTGCTGTCGGCGAGCAAAGGGTAGCTCGCCGTCTGGTAAGGACCAGGCCCGGGTTGATGGCGCGTTGTGTTCCACGCGCGGCTTAAAGAGATGTCAGCACAAACTGACGGGGTCCACTAGAACCGATGCCTACCAGGGTTGCGGGTTTGTTCGGAAGAGTTACCGTGGCCTTTGGCACAGGCAACTGAAGGAACACGGGTGGGTTTTAGTCAGTAAGAGTCTGACACGCCCTCCCGCCCCACCCAGAGTGGGAGAGGTCATTTGATGATCACCACCCCAAAAAAAAGGGTGTAAGGGACATCGGTCCCATATTCCAAAATCTGTTTTCGTAAAGATACTCGGTGATCAGACACCGTCATATAATTAAAGGAGGAGTCATTATAAAAAAATTGCAGTAGGACCGAGATAAGTTTTTGTCTAGGGTCAAACGCTATTCCATATTGTTAGTATATATTATCTGAAAAACTATCAAAACTTAATTATTTTATAGCTCAAACGCTTACATAACTCCAGAGCTACTTATTTAAGCCGACATTTTAAACGAGTATTCGCTTTATGAGTTGATGGCAGGCAGAGATAATTTAGGGCTTAACGAGCTATTGGTATGCCACACAGACGCGAATCTCTTTGTTTACATTTTTATATCTGCGTGAGATGATAATTTATTATGATTGAATAGGTTTTACATCGTTTTTTACATATTTAGAATTATAACAAAAATAAACATTACGATAGAGCAGCGGTTTGGCGGTGTTACAAGGCGGTTTTATTCCTATTTTACACTAGATTTTGCTCGCGGCGTTTCTCGCGTTATGGTCGGAAATTACCCCAAGGGAATCCTGTTATTTTCAAATGTAGCCAATTAAACTAGAGTATAATGTAACTTCCCATTAGTGAAAGAGTTTGAGGAATCGGTTCAGCAGTTCCGAAGATAACTCCCTACATACAAACTTACGTTAGATTCGCTTGACTTTTTGCAGTGACATTTGAATACTGTATCTTTCTTAACTGTCGTTCTATTGGATATTGCTAACAAAATATAATTTGAAATATTTCATGCTAAGTGGCAGCACTGTCTGTGGCCTCGGTCTATGATGTGTTCTTGCAAATGTCTAAACTAATGACAATAAATAAGTTATTCTACTGTTTCTAAATAAACGTTTTTCAATCAGAAACCCATATTCCAATTGTTCTATGCGAGATGCGCGAGGACAACTATGAACACTATTTCGCGTTACCTAAGTCATCTCTAACGATTTCAATCCCAGTATTTAGGTAGGTTTATAATTTTCGTAGTACTTGTGAAAATGTACAGTGTCCTCACACGGAATCATACCCGATGCAAGGTGTTAATTATATTACAGTAATGACATAGGAAGTGTGAGGTCTCCATTGAAAAATCCAATAACGTCGGTAATTGGATTTTTCAATAGAGACGTCACACCCTTGACCATGTGCATTGCAATGTATTCACACTCTATTTATATTGAATCAAGTACATAAGTACTGTAGTTACTCAGGCGGTAACTCTAGGCAAAAATTATCGCAGAGAAAAATCACGTTTTACGGTGGGACTCAATGTAACGGACTCAAAACGCTGTTCTGATGGATGCATTGAATAGTACAAGAGACATGGAGGTATTTAAAGTGAAGTTATAACATTATTCTTTCTTTATTGTGTGATTAGTGCCAAACCTGGTGTAGAGTTTTAATGCCGTCTATGGGCCTCTGACTCGGCTTCGTTTTCCTTCACCGAAGCAAGTGATAATTATACAATACGCACATGATTCCAAAAAATTATAGGCGTGTCTTGGGTTCGAACTGGAGACCTATGACTTGGCAGGCCAACGGTCACACCACTAGGCTTTAACTGCTCTTACATCTCTCGCTCTAATTATAACATTAAAAACTTAACGTTCAATATTTCCGACTAACTAGAAGGTTCCCAGGTCCAGTACAAAAAAATATCACAATGACGTGAAGAACAAGTGCCTCTTGGCTTTGTTAAGGGTGTATTTTTACCTTTATTTATATAAATGTGTGTGTTAAGCAGATGCAAACTTTACGTAAATTTGCTGTAATACAGTCTTACAGTCTTCTTTACTTCTTATGGTAGATCCACGCAGCGGCCGGCGGCACTGCCTAGCCACCGGTTTTATGTGCGGCATTCGCAACAAAGCCGGCGGCATTTTTCCGGCGAGGCCGCCGCGGCCTGCCGCCGGCATCGGGGGAACAGTTCGATCACGGCTTTCGATGAGAGTGGTGTCGTTTCGTATTCTTTGATGGGGAATGCGCAATTCATCACCGATGAAATAAAAAGCCACTGGCGTATTTCTTTCTTCTAATTTTTATAGTTGTGGCAAGTGTGCAGATGTGTGTGCGTCTTGTATCATTTGAAACAGACTGGTATTACGTAGCACTCCACCATCAGATATGCGCCCTTGGCAACAGATATCTACCACGGCAAGCAAAACAATACTGAAATATGACTTGTAAGATTCAAAGCCGCGCTTGCCGGGTCTGCCGGCGGCACTGCCGGCGGCTTGGCCACAAGCAAAGCCGCAGGCATTGCCGCCGGGCTGCGTGGATTCACAATTAAATAATGGTCAAAGAACGACAGCACAGCGGTGTCTTGAAAATATGGACAATGTAAGGTGGTGGCCAATCTTACAACTATGCAAAATGTGGAGTGTGGAGTTATAAACGTGGGGATGGATGATTCTTCTCTTTCACGCAAAAAATATTTAACCGACAGATGTTTGGCATACAGATGCAGAGCTAACCTGGAATTATTTTTATCCCGGTACTACGATCCCGTCGTACAATTATCGTACTCAACGCGGGCGACGCCCATAATAGAAGGCATAAGCTAGATTGCTATGAACTAAAAAAACCCCTGACTTTACTATTTATTTATTTAACACTTCAAGTACAATGTACAGAGGCGGACTTAATGCCATAGGCATTTTCTACCAGTCAATCTTTGGGTGATGTAGAGACAAACAGCGGTAGGTGTGTTTTCTGAAAGATAAACTACAAGGATATATAAAATACTCTAAACACATATTAAAATACTATAAATATGTATAAATATAAATAAACATATACACGGATATACTAAAATAAAAGGACAAACAATGGACAAAAATGTTTTCCATCACCATTAACATTAACATTATACTATTGACGACGCTATACAAACTACATGATGCCATATTTACGACTGGCCAGTGACCCTTTGTTGTGGCACTATTCTATTGGTCATCCAATAGTGCCAACCTTCCAGAGTTTAATTAAAAGTATACAATGGAACATTGTCTGTGGTCAGTGAGACCCTAAGCTAGGATACAAAGAGATTGGTTCAAAGATAGCACTTTGCTAATGACATGTTTTTTGCTGAAATAAAGCGGAGATTGGCAAACGAAATTTATCCTATATACCCAGCCGAGCGGTGGGTGCGACGCGGGATCTTCCGTATTTAAAGAAATCATAAAACAAAAAGTATTTATATGGGTAAATCATTTTAATTCATTTTTTATTTTACATACTGGTACATTTACACTTTTTTTTATAACTGCTTGAAAAGGATATGTTGATGCTGGCCTTCGTTACGGTCAATACATTGGGAAAGTCCAAATCTGAGGTTTCAGGCTATTGATGTCTGTCTGTCGATGTTAGCAATAGAACGAATAGTGTCCTTCAGCTCATCCAGGATTTTTGTGCTATCAGTATACATCAAGCAATTAAAATGTCCCCATGAAAATAATCACAAATGCTCAATCTGGCGAGCGTGCTGGCTCACTCAAGATCACACTTCAAAGAAATAAGACGTTCGGGGAAGTGCCGTGTGAGCCAGATTTAGGACACCAACAAGATATCGTTTTCAAGAAGTAATAAAAAATCCTTTAAATGTATCAGTATGTAAAATAAAATGAATTGAAATGATACATCAGATACTTTTAACCGACTTCAAATAAAAGGAGGATGTTCTCAATTTGTTTTTTTTTGTGTTTGTTACCTCATATCTTCGTCATTTATGAACCGATTTCAGATATGAAAATCGGTTCAGTAGTTTGATTTTTAAATCAAGTAAAAAAAAAATGCAAAATTGATTCTTGACAAGGATTTGTGTACTAAAAAGGGTAAAATAAAAAATTTTTGCTAAAAAATAACCGACTTCCAAAAAAAACACAAATAAGTGGAAAATAACTAAACTTTCAGAAGTCGGTGGCAAAAAGAGACTGTGAAACAAACAATAGTCACCGACTACATTTTTTAGCAAAAAAGTTTTTAATGTTTTTTTTTTAATAAGAAAGTTCCCGTACCGCACCCTGTTTAATCTAAACTATTTCAATCGACATTACCTCTAGTAGTCTAGTCCCTAAGGGCGAGGTAAATTAAAAGTCACTTAGCACCTGCTTTGTCCTACAAAATGTTCCCGTTATATCTTGCACTTGTAGTTTCACAATTATGCAAGACTAACTGTGTCAGGAATAATGCTTAGCCAAACTACGAGGTAAGTTTATAGATCTCGTTTAAGGTGCTTGCTAAAGATTTTCGGAATTTGCAGCCATGAGGGTTGAAACGTTTTTGTTTAAATATTCTGAGAAACAGGTTTATTGTTTTACAGATGTAAATGTTTAACGAAATAAAACCAGGATAAGCAAGAAACAGAAGATTTACAACAAATCTATTCTAGTGATTCCTTGAAAACACGAGACTCTTTCTGTGCTTCCACGAATTTATTGGATTTCTTTCGTTAAGTAGTGAACTAGCGAACCTCCGAGTTTTCAACAAGATTCTGGTGGATTTACGCAGTCAAAGTTACACTACATAACGCGCTACTGACTTGTACATGGTTTTAGTTAAGTCGTTTTAATCCTCTTAAGGCATCATTGTACTCATTATAACGAACAAATGAACTAAAAATCTGCTATTCAGTACATTTATGCTGGCCTAACTCGTCAAAATGTACTGAACAGCTGATTTTTTTTACGCGATTTCAGGGTTGGTCCCACAGTAAAAGTTGTATTGTATAATGAGTACAATTACCCCTTAAGAAGATTAAAACGACTTAAAAACCATGTATAAATTCTATAGTTCTATCTTTTGCCCAAGATATCATTAAAGATAACATAAAGATATATTTATTTTGTAAAAACATGACTAGTATGTATACAGGTCTTATAAATAAATTAAATCTAGCTACATGTTTTGCCATTTAGAAAAGGCCTACAAACTTTTTTTGGTTTTAAGCCTTAAGATTCGCGCGTATATCAAATACCACTGAGTAAAAACACTCATAAATATTTGAAGTACATAAAAGAACTAGAGATCTGAAGAAATATTGCGGCATAATCGCTTGAAATAACAGAGTTATAAAGTCGAGTTTAGTCTGTAAGATATTCCAGATCTTCTGGAACAGATGGATCTTCTGGCGACACTCTAGCTGGATGAAGTATTAGGCAAATGCAAGCGGATATGTCACATCGGTTTGTGACCCTCACATCTCATCCTGTAAAATATATAGCTTGATAGATTTCGTACTAGTTGGAAGCGATGATAACGTCGTAGTAAAATAAATCCAAAATAATTCACTAGTGGACTCTTACACCCGTATCAATAAACAAGTCAAAGTTTGTACTTGAGTAAATGTCATTATTTAAGATACGATTTTTATTACGTAGTTTAATAATAGCTTGAAGTTAGAACTGTAAAAAGTTAGAATTCTTAGCTCTGCTTTCTTTGACGGTTCCTACTTCATTTAAATTCATATCTATTACATAAAAACTTTGCGCAAGTAATTACTTAAGCTCAAGTCATTACTTTAATTTGACTATAGATACCAGGGTTAAACACAAGAACTTGTATGAGTCTAACGTCATTTACTTACTACGAGGTTGTTCGATTGCCACCTAGTAGTTGGTTTTTAAAGACCTTAAAGCTAGACCACCTACAGCTATACACTACAATGTCGTCAATGGTGTCAAATGTCCGCTTTGTGCTCGGAGTATTTCTTGTTATTGTTATAACATGTTGTAGGTAATGTGTGTTTAACACCGTTTCACCGTTTTCAGTAACGAATTTAACAGTGCAAAGGTATTCGTTTAATGTTGGTCCAAAAGTAGCTTTAGTGACAATATCTTTAAAGGCGTTTACTGGCAACCAAGACGAACTTCTTGATAAACTCACAAGTCTTATCAGCATCCTCACCTTGTGCACAATTTACGTGAACTTATTCCTAGATGAAGTATGAAAGTTTGGGTTTCAAATAGGCGTAATGTTTCTGTTCAAAAAACCAAACTTTCATGGATTATTCAAAGTGTGATGAAGGATGGAAGAGCTCGTGGCTAGTTTATAACAGTTTCTCGAGTCGATCTTTAGGTTAAGCCCGTGGATGGGCGACCACCCATTACATACCGAGTTTCCTCCGTGCCTCGGATAGCACGTTAAGCCTTTGGTCCCGGCTGTCAATTGTAGATCTTTGACAGTTTTTACAGGTAGTCAGTGGCCTGACAATCACAGGTGGTCTGAAAATTAGTCTTACCAACGGGTGTCGTATTACCCAGTACTAACTGCGTTATGGAGGTCAGATAGGCAGTAGACTGTTAGAAAATGCCCAAGGCATTAAGTCCGCCTTTGTATAGTTTTTACTTATGCATAAAGTTTTTAATAAATAAATAATAAATTACAACGTATAAGTAAATCTGGCGATGAAGGCACAGGTTCATCATAAATTAACAAAACTGATGTCTTATTCCAAAAAACTAGAAACTTAAATATTAACAGCAACGAAGAACAAAGCTACAAAATTAAATACAAAAGCACGGATGCAGGCAATTAGATCCGCTTTAGTTAACTCGGAACCCAAAACTAGCGCTTGAGTTGCGTACAGTCGACGAAATAGACCAGTACCTTATACTACTAGTATCACTGTTCACTGCTAGACATGGTCCACATCCAAGTTAATACTCCGCCTCCCGCATCCGGTCTGTCACCGCAGTGTCCCATACTTTATACTCTTTTTGTGTGGACAAACCGCCGAAGGCCGTCGATAAATGTGTCATGACCCTAAGAATGCCGATTCGTAATCGTCACTCAAGAACCCGTCTGTTTCACTGTCACATGTATCGTTTCAATTATGAATTCCTTAGTAACTTTGTGCGAAAGAGGTCAATCTATATAATATATATAAATCAACACAAACTGAGAAACTCAGATGTTAAAACGCTTGTGTTTTTTTTTAAGTATGCGTTAAAACGGTTAAATCTTCTGCGTGTTGCAGTATTTTTTCTAGCCTGCACACCAAACTCTTTTACCGACTGTATACAGCTAGAAAATTGTATTTCCACATAGCAACCAGCGCGCTTGCTACCGATCCCGTGCGACGTATCGTAATGTCACTGCATTTAGATGTAGCAACTTCATTAAATAAATAGTAAATTATGTCTATTTTATTGCTAGATTCTCTTGGTAATTTAAAAAAGAATGGACTTTCCATTTATTCTTATTTAGAAGTCATGTGGAACAGCTGAAAGGCTTGTAACTTCTTTAGATTATTTTGAAAACACTCTGGTGATAAAACCTGACGGTTGATACGGATGTGATTTTACCGATGATAAATTTCGATGTGGGGCAGATCAAAATGATGTACTGATTAAGTGGTACAACCGTTTGTGAGTCGGTGTTCCATCTACCCTATATATTTCTATCTATTAAAAAAATCAGCCTTCCAAAAGTACAACTTCACAATAGTGCATTTTGCTTCAAAATCTCTGGTGATTCTCTCGATATTAAATGTTCCTCAATTCCAGCGCTTTGAAGCGCTCGTGCAATTCGAACATTCGAATCATTAGCGACCTCGGGGGCATGTGTGGGTTAAACGTCTACCAATTTGTTCACTATAGTCCAACGACTGCTTTTACTGGGAATCGCAAATCAATTGCAGTTCGCGTGTGGGTTGCGCAAAGACTATATACTTTTTTGGATTCATTGTTCTTTTGTTTAATTAAAACTAGCTTTTGCTCGCGGCTTCGCTCCCGTTGTGTACGAAATGTGCCCACGAGAACGTTTTAAATGTAGCCTATAACACTTGAGGACAATGTAGCTTCCCGTTAATGAAAAAAAATTAACATGGGACCAGCAGTTCCGAAGATTTGTCCCTACACTCCATACAAACTTACCGTTTTATAATATTATTAGTATAGATAGATGTAGTGTGACATTCAGGGCTTTCACCAACGAAACTAAACGCAGTTATTGCATCTAAGAGGTCTTGAACCCGGTTTAGGCGTGTTAGTGAAACTGACAGCGGCCGGTGTCATTATTGTTGTGGCTTACTGTAATTGGCCCTTCAACCATTACAGCAGAGTCTATTCTTCTTTCTAGTCTATCTTTGATAGTCGTTACAGGTAGTCAGTGACCCAAAAAGTCTGACAACCAGTCTTACCTAGGGCTATCATATTACCCAGCACTAACTGGGTTGTGGAGACCAGATAGGCAGTCGCTCCATGTAAATTATTGGTATTCAGCTGCATCCGGTAAGACTGGAAGCCAACCCCAACTATGTTGGTGTTGGCTTCTGCAAGGCAAGGCTGGGCAGATGATGATGATCCTTTATAGTAGAGCTCTTTGTGAAGCGAAGACGAACTATCACAATAGTTTTGTTAATGTAAAAGCACAATTGTTGTAATCCCGTTTGAAGTGTATGGCTTACAGACACATGAGATATTTACGATATCATTCGAGGCGTTGCAATAACGCTCCCGCGATGGTTCTAGTACAGCGGTCTTCCATGGGTCGTTGGTCACCCCTTAACAACATGTCGCCTACCTTCATCGTAATAGGGTACCGCCACCCCTTTTTTTTCCGGATGGGAAATCATCAAATGACTTCTCCCCCTCTGGGCTGAGCGGGAGGGAGTGTCAGACTTTTACTGACTAAAACCCACCCATGTTCCTTCATCGCCCTTTGTGTTCCGGGGCCGCGGTATCTCTTTCGAACAACCCGCAGCACCCGGCAGGCATCGGCCCTTGCGGGCCCCTTGCCTATGCTGACATCTCTTTGAGGCGCGCGTGGAACACGAACGCGCCGTCGACACGGCCTGTTGTCCTAAGACGGAGGGACGGCGAGCTAGCCCTTAGCTTACCGTCCATAGGCCCGCGTCTACGGTGGCCGGGGGCCACCACGTGATCCCCGACGCCCGGTGCGTCTCGCGCGGCAGCTGGGACGTGAGGAGGAACGCTCTCTCTCACGTTCCGCCTCCTCCTTTGCTAGCATGACTGCTTTGCTGCCACCCCTTGGATATGGATCGAAGATTTCACTGTGTGTAAAGTGTAAAATTTCATACAACAATGCACTGTGGTTACGGAATCTTTCGTGAATTGGTTCTTGACCGATTTTTAGAGCTATCGATATCATTGGATCACAGGCTTTGACGTGATTTTTGTAGTTCCTATCAATATTATCATGTACTGTCATCATGCTTCTGTTGTTTTTAAAAGCATTCCAATAATTTTCTGTTGTATTTCATATTACAGTATTCGTAAGTCACAGCCATCGTTTTATGGATATTGCTCACGTGAATAAACGGAAACCAGCAAACAGTTAGTTCGATTCGCGACCTCGCCCTGTAATAAACTCGGTTCGAAAAGCTCCAATCGGGTCCGAAACTTTTCGAGCAGACCCGAATCGAATACTCGGAATGTAATACGTGAGTAAAAACTTTGTATCCCTCAATATGCATAAGTGTAGCACATTCATCCACCACGCTGGCCCAGGATTTGGGCCTGCGTGGGCCAGGCTTGGAGGATGTCATAAGTCATGTCTTCGAGTTTTTGGTTCTAAGACGTGCTGGTTTCCTCGCGATGGTTTAACCTTCAATATTTTCTCTTTGAATCTGAAATAAATTCGGTAATTTACCGGTTCATTGCAACGAATTTACCTCTGGCACTATATAAGGCTGTCCTCGATTGCGAACAGATGGAATCAATTAATTTAAAATGAATCGGTTCCCTGTCTGTGAAAAGTCTCTTTGCAATTAATCGGTTCGGAAATCCAATTTTGTGAGGTTAAAAATTGTAATAATGAATGTCTGTTCGGGAAGTCAAAAGATTTGCGGTAGCTTTTATTATTTAGTTCATTTATTAGTTCCTCTAGCAAGTGGGTTTTGAATCGTTTTCTTTTTGTACAAGCTCTTTATTGAAAACTTAGGGCTTAGCTAAGACTTAGTTGAGAGCTTAGATCTGGCTTAGGGTGTGTTGTCGTAATCTTTTCTCTTTGATAACACATTGTTACAAGGATCTTTTGGCGCTCCAATGGCGTTCGTAAACATTTGTTTCGTAAAATGTATTGAAAACCAAAACGTCGACGTTACTTATGATTTTGCCCACACGCCAATAGTTTTTTTTTACAGTTATAATATTTACATTTATTTGATGGAGACGACTTAACACTGCAGCCAGCATGCCTTAACATGAGCAACTTTTTAATATTGATAACGTCCTGTCTCTTTCAAACGTTGTGATTGAATAGCTAAGCTTAATCATTATTATAACCAGCAGAATTTCAATAAAAACTTTTTAGTAACCAAGGTTTAATTTTGTTCTAGCTGTGCGCGTGCCTAAACTTCGTAAAACCTCTCTTATAAGAGCTAGTCTAAGTTATATTAGAGCGTCTAGCCGATCAGTCTGACCTACAAATACATACGATGAAATATGTGTTAGAAACCCGCCTGCAACCACCGATGAAGCTGTATTATTATGTAAACAGTGTTTCCGTTTTGTTCCCTTTGAAAGAATTATGGGGTGCAATCATGACACGTATATCGATCTAAGAAATATCTTCAAGTAGAATAAGAAACACTGCCTCTGCTGGTCTAGCGGCCGCAATCGCGACTGCTGAGCATGAAGTCCTGGGGTCGAGTCCCGGGTCGGGAAAATTGTTATTGGATTTTCCTACCAGGAATTTCTCAGTAGCAGCCACAGAGTCTGGATCTTTTTGTTTTTTTGGGACCCATTTGGCAACTTTTCGTGTTATACCCATTTCATAATATGGTATTCAGCTGCATCCGGTTAGACTGGAAGCCGACCCCAACATAGTTGGGAAAAGGCTAGGCAGATGTTGATGTAACAGCCTCGTGTTCCTCGGTAATCCACGAGCCAGCAAAAATAATAGAAAAAGGCTAAATAAATACAGACACAAAATCACCGCGTCAATTTATTATTCCATCGACTTTTGACTCGGAACACTTTTATTTTACCTTCGACTCGGCCATGTTTATTTCTGTCACAATATTGACCTCACTCCCCTGGAAGTTTGGTGGAATATTTTATTCTTTTTTCAAAGAGTTTTCTTGTGTCAATAATGATAAAGAAAAAAAGATTTAGTTTTTGTGTGTTTGGCTTTTACAAAGTTTCTTTTTAAATCGGAAATATAAAGTTTGCACCATAAAATAAACAAGTTTTGTAATTAGGAACAAAGTAGTTTGGTTTTCATCACGGAATGATATTCTCTCACCATTTAGCCGTCAAAGAATGACAGTTGTGATTCGTATTATATTGACAATAAGTTGTAACGTAAGCTACGCCATTTATCAAATAACGTATATTTGAAAAATGGCGTAGCTTACATTATTAAAACTTGTGCTAGACTCTAGCAGCTAGAGAATGTCACAATATCTAGTTTTAAATCCTTATTCGCATGTAGAAGCTCAAAAGTTTTAATTCCAAGTAATGGTAGATTAGTTGTCGAAAACTACCTAATTAATGTAACTTTAGATCATCATATACAGTTAATTATGGACTTACCGTGACCTCCTTCCAGTTGACTTTCTGCAAGGATGCGCTGACACCCTTTCTCCCCTCATAAAATGTCATAAAAGTTCACTAAGGGATTATGTTAGGGGTGTGGGCTTCATTGTCGCCTTGTCTGCTAATAAAGACGAATGGATTGTGGTGACTAAAGCTATAACTCCTTTGACATAGTAACTTACTTACTTATACCACCCCTTTGCTACCGAAAGACAGTTAAAAAATGAATTGAAGTAATGAATTTCGTCGTAAGTGGCGTTCAGAATCTGTAATTTCTGCCTACCGCCATTGATGAGAGAGAAATTGAAAACCTTGGTCTTAAACTTTTGAAAAAAAAAGTGCACACGACGCTACGGACGGCATAACACGTTCAAAAAGGTTATGGCTTAATACGCGACGAGATGACTCGAAGAAGCTTCCCAATCGCTGCCTAATCCACCTGAATTCTTTTGTTTCTCTCAAAGTTTTTCTTACCAAACTGCTGATTTTGCCCATGGTAACCATATTCTTGAACCATTTCGACAAGACCGTACTTGACAACAATAGGTCCTGGAGTGACGTATTGTCGACATAGCGCGCAACATAAGTACGCAAGCTGAAATGGCAGCGAGGCTAACAAAATTCAGATGAAATCATCACTTTCTACCTAACCTTCCCAATTATTATGGGGTTGTCTTCTTGTCTAAACGGATCTTTCTTTATTATCGTGTGATTAGTGGCTAACCTGGTGTCAGAGTTTTTATGCCGCCCATGGGCCTCTGACTTGGCTTTACATACCGTCGAGAAATATCTCTCAGGCATGCTGGTTTCCTCAAGATATTTTCCTTCACCGAAGCAAGTGATAATTATTCAATACGCACATGATTCCGATAAATCAGAGGTGCGCGTCCTGGGTTCGAACTCGAGACCTATGACTTGGCAGTGCAACGGTCACACCACTAGGCTATCACTGCTTTCCAACGTCTAAACGGATGCAAATAGTATTCTACAAAGAGCGATTATCAATCTGACTTCCATGATCCAGTTACGTGATACCGCTGGGTAAGACTGAGACTGGGTGGCAGACTTTTGGGCATTTAACTACGCGTAAGTGTAACGTATGATAGTCGGTACCAACAGCTTCATTTAGTTTCCGAAGCATGGAAATCAGCATCCATGATAATGGTAAATAATATTTACGTTGGCAATCTTTTAAGTGACCTAATGTTGCCAACTGAATATTTTAAACGCATTTCAATTTAAGGTAGTGTGTTGCCCCTGAAAAATAAATGGGCAATTTCTATTGTTGGGGCTATATTTTTGTCCCAAACCTCAGAATGGGAACATAGACGTGCCTTGAAATAAATCTTACTCCCGAGGGTACGACCCGAAACAAATTGTTGGGACTCGAATGTTTCAGGTTCACAATTGTTGTGAAATGTTGTCTAAGTTAGTTGTGGTGTAAAATGTTGTGTAGAACAAAACATGATTGCACGTACTAGTTCGTAATAGGCTATAAGTGTGACTGGCTACTTATAAATGTACCAATTTTGGCAATGATCTCTGTAACCACCTTGTTGAGTAGCTTAAACAAGGTGTTAACTTTTACTATGAATTCAATTCAATAATCTAGACATAACAGAGTCATAAACTTTCGTCGTTTAAAAAAATAATCTGTTGTTCCATGAAAAATAACAATATTTACGTTAAAATGTATGGAACAGCTGAATTTTTATAAGGTTTATGTCGCCGTGTCCCTTCTACCATGTATTTTATGCAGCATGAGTTACTCTTTCAATTCAGGTAGTTCTTACTGATAAAATAAGAGATCTTTGAACATGGCAAGCGCAGCTTGGCCTAACAGGATAATAAAGCTAGTCATGTAACAGCCTCGTGGCTAAATAATAACACCCACTCTGGTCGATCTTTACGTTAAGCCGCTCTTGCCTAGGTTGGTCCGTGGATGGGTGACCACCCATTACATACCGAGTTTCTTTCGTGCTTCGGAAAGCACGTTAAGCCGTTGGTCGCGGCTGTCATTTATAGAACTTTGACAGATGTTACAGTCAGAGAATCGAAAGTCTGACAATCAGTCTTACCATGGGGTATCGTAATGCCCAGTACTAACCGGGTTATGGAGGTCAGATAGGCAGCCGCTTCGTGTAAAATACTGGTATTCAGCTGCATACGGTTAAACTGGAAGCCGACCCCAACATAGTTGGGAAAAGGCTAGGCAGATGATGACAGCCTTGTACTCCTCCTAATCCACGAGCCAGCAAAGAATAGAAGTAGTCTAAATAAAGACTGACTGTGACTCAAAATCGATTTCGTATTCGTCGATTTATTATTCTATCGACTTTTGACTCGGAACACTTTTATTTTAACTTCGGCTCGTTCACGTTCATTTCTGCTACAATATTCACCTTTCTCTCCTGGAAGTTTGGTGGAATACTTTATTATTTATGTACCTACACACAAAACACATTACAGGAAAAATACATAAAGACAAAAGAGCACAAAGGTAAATTATTATTATCCGCTTATTTCATTTAGAAATCTCTTCCAGCGGACCACTTGCGGTGTACTTTATTTTTTTCGAAGAGTTTTTTTGTGTCAATAATGATAAACGTAAAAATATTAAGTTTTTGTGTGTTTGGCTTTTATATCTATTTATTTATTTAAAATAGGTACGGCAACAGTACATACATCAAACATTCAAGAATAAAAATGTATAGGATGAGGTTATGTAGGTACCACTAATTACACACAGACATTACAGGTGTACACAAAATTCTTATAAGTTTAATAAAGCATCGTAAAGTTATGTAAAATTAAAAATATTAATAAAATGGATAGTAAAACTTCAATTAAATCGATAATAAAAATTGAAAACAAAACATCTGACTTACAAAGATCAAATAACAAACAAAAAATCCATATAAATACTAACTAATTGCGACTATTAAAAGTCGGTTTATGAGAGAGCAACATGTTTTTGAACTTCGACAGGGAACTAAAAAACACATCCAAATCGGGCAACTTCGAATTAAGTTCATTGTGTTGAATGCACATTCTTGATACTGGTGAGTGTCTCCCAATGTTACTTCTACTGGCTGGAGGGCGGAAAAGTCTAGAAATTGGCTGTCTAGGACGATTATATGAGACTGGCAACATGATGCGTTCTAGAAACTGTTCGCATTCAATTTGATTATTGACAACCATAAGCAGAAAAACTAAGTCATGGACGGTGCGACGACTTCAAAGAGACTCAATATGAAAAAATGCAAGACGTTGCTCATATGGACATCTGTGGTATATTCCAGGCGACAGATATCCTATATGTCTTGCAAACGCTCGCTGGATGTCCTTGAGACGCTGCGAATGAACAGCATACGTAGGATTCCATGTTATACTGGCATACTCTAGTTGAGAACGTACCAAAGCCTTGAAAAGGATAATAAAATTTTAGTTTTAGCCCCAAACGATTTTGCATTATATCCGAAATATAAAGTTAGCAGCATAAAATAAACAAGTTTTGGAATAAGGAAACGAATAGTTTAGTTTTCATCGTGGTGTGATCTTCTTTCACCAATTAGCCGTAAAAATACATTGTGCTATTGATCACTATTATCTACTGTCTCATTCTTATGGCATTGACTTATAATGAGCTTCGGTAACTTTGCACTAAGTACTTTAATCTTCGAAACCGACTTTGACAGGACTTTTACTGACAGATAGCTGATGTTATAGAGTAACTTAGAAAAATTATTAGGTTTCCGCGCAAAAAAAAACCCTTGAAATTGTTAACAAAAACCGATTCAAATAGGGAAGTAATGTTTTTAAAATCGGTTCACGAGGACGAAGGTCGCGGGTTATATAATAACGATGGTTGCTTCACTAAATTAAATGGAATTTTTCAAGAAAGAACTGACATTTTCATGAAATCCACCCTTGCAAAAACAGCCACTAAAACCTTAATTCCGTAGGTGCATTTTATCATCACTATCATTTACGGACCATTAGCAAAATAGGACAGTTTTTTTTACAAAAAAGAAATAAGGAAACTACCACGTAATTACACCTTAGGTACTAATAATAATGGCCGTCTATTAAACTAAAAGTCAACATAAAAGAATGGAGCTTTATGACAGCCGTTGTCAACACAGTTTGCTGAGGGCAAATATTAAAATCCTTGGATTTGCCGTTAGTCGCGCGGAAAAGTGCCCGTAACTACAAAATATAACAAAGACTTTAAAAACGGATAGACGGGACACAGATAGAAAGAAAAAAAATATAATTTGGCGCGGGAAAATAACGTGCATAATAATAAAAAAATTACATACATCATCATATTCTACTTGCAATAACCAATTGGTTGGTGACTCCACAAAATGATTGAAACATATAAAATTACTCATGTAGCCGGGCTACCTTTTCACCCTAAGCAGTTTCCTTTAACATACATAATACAGTCGGTTCCTACCGATAGAATCTTTCTTTCATAGCTTTGATCTCTAAACCACGATTTACTTTTCGATAAGTATGTGTATCGAACATTTCCCTTGGTTTACGGATCACTTTACCAGAGTATTCAAATTGGGGGTCGTATTAGGTTTTTCCTGTAGAGTGATCCCAAAAGTAAAAGGCACTCAATCCTCTACACGGTCTACACGGATGGGTGACCCTTCCGTGCCTCCGTCGCATTAGAGAAAACCACAAAAATCGTTTCGGGTAACGAGATGTATAAATTTTTAACAGCGGGTCCAACCCTGAAACATTGATCAATCAATCTGCCTTTTCTCATCTACGTTAGGCTGACTAACTGGATGCATCTGAGTCTATATAAAATGTGTATGCGTGTATATATATCGTAGTAGCACACGCCGGGTATCCGGTAGTTCCCAATATTTTTACTTCGAGGAATGTTACAGCCTATTGTTTTCGTCTCGGGACGAGCTATATTTACTCGGTACCTAGGTTATTATTTTTAGGCCCAAAGTCATGCTTTTAGTGGCATTGGTATTCAGCAAACAACCTCTGCAATAAAAGATTAATATATCCCAAAGAATGGCTTCATTCAAATAGAATACTTCGACATCATACAACAACGTTTGTAACATTTCCGAATTGTCTGGTCTCGTTAGGAATTCAGGGTGGATGGAAAACTAGATATATCCATCCATCGGTGTTACACATAGCACGCTCCACGGAAAATAAAATAAAATTTCTTTGTTGCAGTCGTTAGGCTTTCTATCTGAACCAGTCACGTACTACGAGTAAGTCATACTGAAATTTAATTTCAAATGGTACTGGCAGATGGCGCTTTGATGCATCGGCTAGTCTCTTGAAGCCAAGTTGTAGTAATAGTATTAAGCAATTCATTTGTTTAACTTTACAACTTTTGCAGTAAAAATAAGCTGTTATGAAAACATTTCCGTGCCTTGTCTTTTCTGTCTTTGTATGTCATTCTTAAATTAAAGTTTTTCTTTTATGTTATGAGAGAAATTAGACTTTGAAATCGGCTGTAAAAGTTTGCTGTGGAATCTGTGGAGTAGCTTAGAAACTGTTAATGAATGATGTTGGATGTTATTAATGCACTATTTATTACTATTATACACTATTATACTGTTATATTAGTCTTTGTATTATGTTCAGTAGATATACCGTGCCAGAGGAAATTGCTACTTCTTTACGCGATATCCTAATTTAGCCATCATTGACGAAAATATTTCAGTTCAATAACCCCAAGGATGTTTACTTCTAGTATGAAATTTAAAAAAATATATCTATACTAATATTATAAAACTGAAGAGTTTGTTTGTTTGGTTAATCTCAGGAACTACTGGTTCGAATCGAAACATTTTTTAAGTGTTGGACAGCCCATTTATCGAGAAAGGCGACCAATAGGAGCAGAGGATCAATCAAAAATGTTACGCAAACGAAGTTGCGCGAGTTAGCTAGTCAATAATACGCAAAAAAGGCCTCAATTTTGATCCAGATTATAATATCAAATTAGTCATTATTATATTTAGGTTTATTGCTCCAATTAAATACACAAAAATCACAGTGGGTACTGACCCATTGTGACTGTATGGTGCGACCCGTGCCGAAAACACTGGTTTTCGTCACGGATCGCTAATATCATGCAAATGTTTTAGGCCATGTCGGCGTATCCTGTTATGTATTGGGGACATACCAACATAATACATGTATGTGTTTACCACTGTTTGGCCATTTCAACGGAGAATTTTGACGGAATATGTATGAGATAAAAGTACGTTTTTTTTTGCGAAAACATACCTACTGAATAGTAGATAAAGAGTAGTGTTGTTATTTCCTTTTGGCGACACTTTTCCTTAATGTTTAGCTTTTAGTATGTCAATATACTATCAAGCATACTTTTTTAAAGCACATCTTATTATTGTTTTTTTCTTAAGATTAGGGCCAGTTGGTCATTGGAGGTCCATCTATACAAATAAAAAAATTGAAGTGTCTGTTTGTGATTTCAAAACAACAGCTTTTTACTAAAAAAAAAACCGTTTTTATTTTTATTGTTGTCTGTCTGTTTGTTCCGGCTAATGTCTGAAACGGCTGGACCGATTTTGACGGAACCTTTTCGGGCACATAGCTGATGTTATAAGGAGTAACTTAGGGTACTTTTATTTTAGAAAAAGGATTGAGGATCCGTGCAAAACAAAAAAAAAACCGTTGAAATTGTTAACAAAATCCGATTCGAATAGGGGAGTGATATTTTTATAATATAATCTCACGTGGCCGAAGGTCGGGGGCAACAACTAGTATATTATAATCAGATGGAACATTGTATTTATTCATATAAGTCAATCATTCCTCGTAAAAACTGGGCCGAGTTCTACAAACGTTACTTAGCACTTGCCGCATTTATCTTGTCCGACAAGAAGACATGAATTCTTCTTTTTACAACAATTGTCATTCCACAAGGCGATCTCATCTCAATACCTTAACTCATAAAGTGCAATTTACATTATTTTATTACATTTCCCCGCATTCCCAGCCTGAATACTTTCATGACACCCTCGCTTCCTGGTCGCGTACAGAATTCATGATTACGGCACAAAAGTGACCGCTCTCTCATATTCTTAAGGGAAAAGTAACTTTTATGGGTTGAAGACGAAAAGTTAAAATGGCGACGCCTGATCTTTATTTAGTAGCTAGTTAATTTTACACGAGTAATAGAAAATGCAGAGAGTAAACTGAACAGTTTTCGGGACCTGTTTTAAAATACATGGTAAGTACTGGTTAATGCAAGGCAAGCCGTGTGCTTGATGGAATATCCAATCGGCATTAATGACAACCTTCCATACAAACTTTCATCCCCAATTTAACCCCTTTAGGGTGTGACACATCACGTTTGTGATCCCCAAAGGGTTTGGCTGAGGTGTACCTAATGGTTCACCCACATTTCGTCAGTTATGTTTAAGTCTCACGGGCCGAGCCTATTGTCTTGAACCAGGTTTTGTGACAAAACCAGTTTATTTTAAGAATATCTCAAATTTCAGAAATTATTAGGCCTTATCGTCTAACCAAAAGTTTTCTCTTTATTACCTTCAATTATTCAACAAGTAATCAACAGCTGAGATTTAAAATCAAACTAACTCTGAAACTAATTAAGAACCAGTTTCGCTCGAACACGCTTTTCGAATAATATTTCTGAGCGACAAATAAAGGAAGATTTCTTAGAAGAGAAATACTTAGTACGATATCGGAGAAAATAAACTGATTGATTTTTAATTACAAACTAAAACGTTCCTTGTCACTTCCTCATAAAATTATGCAACGAGTTTAATTATGACAGATTTCATAAAATCAATTGTAACTTAAGCGGTTCTTCTCGGGGGAGAGGGCGCCACCGAGCGTAAACAAACAAGTTGCTCTGTGTTTTTAACTCATAAAAATAGTTTAAGTGATTAGATATATAACAAACAGTATTTATTCGAATGCTCGAGTCATATGTAGTATGTGATATTGGAGAACGCGTGAAAGACCTATCCAGTGACATAAAAATAAACAATAAAAAAAGGAGCAATAACGGCTCCACGTTTTGAAAAATTACGTAAAAGAGTGTGTGAACCGTTTTGGAAAAGTGATAAATACGAAGATATACATAAAAGGAGAAAGAAAACCGCCAGAAAAGGTACAATCATAATCATCCAAATAACACCTTAGAAAAAAAAAATACCGTAAAAGTGACAGTCATCATCTTCAACACAATACTATAGAATAGCGCCATCTATCGCATAAGACAGAAACTAAGTAGCACAAAAATCGTTCAAAGAAGAAGTTTTGCTAATACACGCTAGAGGTCGCTTATTTCAAATTTGTCACAGCGAACTAGCTTAGCTACCCTAAAGGAAACACATCACACGTACACATACACAATATCAAAATGGCATCTATACCAGTATGCGCCGGATGTAAAAATAAGCTACCCATAAGAGAAAATCTTATTTGTGTGCTCTGTAAATGCAGATACGATCTAGAGTGTAGCGGTGTTTCTAAAGACTACTACACTAAAAAGATGACACTGGAAAATAAAAATACATGGAAATGCCAGACATGCATCTGTAAAATACCCAAGACTGGAAACACAAACACCCCTTTACGTATCCCTAGAGGCACTGACATCAATCAGCTATCATCTACACCACCCGAGGAAGCTAATGTCACGTTGAGAAAAAAAACAATTAATTCTAATAACGACACAACTTGTTCCGACGACCTGAGTTTCATAGGCGACACCATACCTATCGAAAATAATGATATTATCCACACAGAAGAAAACGTAAAAACCATGAATGATACGCATGCGCAATTAACAATGCAAGGTTTGAGTGACCTTATAATCACACATCTTAAAGAAAACAACAAATCTATTATACAAGAATTACAAAACACAATACATAGAGAAATATATAATGCTATTACAGAATTAAGACAAGATTTAGATTATAAAACAAACGCCTTAACAACGCAGAACGACCAAAGAAAGCAAGAAATAGAAAACATTACTAAAAAATTAGAAAAACTACAAACAGAAAATGAAAATTTAAAGGAAGAAATAAGAAAGCTAGCTACAGAAGCATATAAAGTTCCAAATATACAAGAAAATAATCATAGAAAAATTGTACTCTATGGTCTGGCCGATTACTACAAAGAGCCTGAAAGTGCACTTCATAACAGATTAATAGAATTGTTCCGTGATATAGTCAACATAGACGTCTCAGGATATATAGAAGACCTGTACAAACTTAGAAGACCCGGTGGACCTAAGAACCGACCGCTTGTTATCGAATTTATTAGTAAGAGAATGGCTAAATATATTATTAACAATAGCACTTACTTTCAAGGAACCGGACTATTCATATCAGAATTCTTAGATGCAAATGCACGAAGGTATAGAGCACAAATGCGAGAAGAATTATTTAAAGCCAGGAAAAATGGATCTCATGCAATTATAAGAAAAAACCACCTATATATAGACGGAAAACTGATTGACATAGAAAACAAAAAACAGCAATACGAGTACAGCACCCAAGAAAATAGTAGAATATTGAACAACACTAACCAACATTGCCCCACAAACACGTCCTACGAAACTGAGAACCAGACATTTCGTAAACAACGACCTACCATTTAAAATAATGTTCCAAAATTTTCAAAGCCTTAATAACAAGCAAGATATACTCGAAGCATTTATTGATAATAATCCATTTTATAAAGCAATATGTATTTCAGAAACTTGGCTAACTCAAGAAAAACTTGATCTCATTCAATTTAGTGGATACAAATTTGCATCTTCCTTCTGTCGAAGCACTAGAACAGGTGGCGGTGTTTGTACACTTCTACAAGAACATATCGACAGCATAAATAGAAATGATATTACAGACATGTCTATAGAATATATAATAGAACTTTGCGCCACGGAATTACCAAAAGAAAATTTATTGATAGTAACTATGTACTGGAATAGAAGAGAGGAGGAAGTATTTTATCAACAATTAAAACAAATTCTCAGATATATAAATAATAAATACTACAAACTAAATATAATAATAGGCGGCGATTTTAATGTTAATATAATATCGGATAATTTAAGAACAAATCAATTTTTAAATCTCATGCAAGAACATAATTTTACTCAACATGTAAAAAGCCATACACGTATTACACCAAACACTGCAACGTGCATAGATCTAATATTCACAAACTTTGCCTTCAAAGATATGTACACAACTACAGAAGAGCTAGGTTTTTCCGACCACCATAGTACAATATTACATTTAAAAATACCCAAACAATCAGAAAAATATAACTGGTACACAATGAAAAGACTATTTAATAACACAAATATATTAAAATTCAAAGAGAAAATACAAAACCTTAACTGGAACGATATTCTTAAAACCAACAATAACATTAACATAAATTATAAAACATTTAATGACACACTCATCTCTATTCTAAATCAATGTATACCGTTGCGTAAAATTAAACTAAAAACAGAATTTAAAAAATATTGGCTCACTGTAGGTATAAAAAAATCTTGTTTAAATAAAAGACTATTAAAGACATTAACAACAAAGACAAAAAATCCAATATTAACAAAATATTATAAAAAGTATGAAAAAACACTGAAGAAAACTGTCACAATTGCAAAAAAACTACACTTTAAAAATAAAATGATGCAATCTAACAATAAAGTTAAAACAATGTGGGGAATAATCAATGAACGCACAAACAAAAAACTAAAAAGTGAGAAACACAATATAAACCTACAAATAAATAATAACTTAACTTCAAAACCCCAAGAGGTAGCCAACATATTTAATAGCTTCTTTGCTTCTATTGGTAAGAACAGCACAAAACCTACTGGCAGCAAACAAAATGGACCTCCGACGATTTCAACTATACAAAATACATTATATCTTAGCCCAGTAGATCCTTACGAAGTAAATACAATAATTCGAAATTTAAAAAACAAAAAAAGCCATGGAATTGACGAACTCCCACCAACTCTTTTAAGACAATGCGCTGACGAATTAACCTTGCCGTTTTATTTACTACTTAACCAATCTTTTGAAGACGGCGTTTTTCCTGATTTATTAAAAAAAGCTCTTATAAAACCGATCCACAAGAAAAATATAAAAACCGACCCAAACAACTACCGTCCCATTGCTCTCTTACCAACAGCTTCTAAAATATTTGAAAAAGCCATGTGCGATCGTGTTTATGCATTTTGTGAAAAATTTAATATATTCAATGATAGTCAAAATGGTTTTCGCAAAAACCGATCTACCGTTTTGGCTGTTTATAAATATATGCAAGAAGCCCTCAATATAATTAATAATAAAAAATACGCTGTAGGATTGTTATTAGACATGACAAAAGCTTATGATAAGGTGCAATTTGATATATTATTAAATAAACTATATAGCATCGGTATCCGCGGAAAAAGTTACGAATGGTTCACATCTTATTTAAAAAACAGAGAACAAGTTGTAGAAATAGAACATTACAATTATAAATCAAAAGAAATAGAATTAATCCGATCTCAAAACATGCCCGTAAGCGCTTCTATACCTCAAGGAACTGTAATAGGGTGCCTGCTATTCCTTGTTTACATAAACGATCTCCCTAACCACATCAATGAATCATGCGTATTATTCGCCGATGATATCTCTATCTTAACATCATGTGATAATAATATAAATTTAAACCAAAGATTGAGTTCTATACTTGACTCTGTGACACACTGGATGAATGAACACAACCTTGAAATTAACTACAATAAGACAAAATTAATAACTTTCCACCCCCGACAAAAAATACCTATAAGTATAAATTTCAAATACAACGAATCAAAATTAGAAGCAGTAAATAAACTCACCCTTTTAGGCCTAGACATAGATTCACACATAGATTGGAAATCACATATCCAAAAAGTTAGAACTAAATTATCCAAGTTTTCATACGCTCTCCGAGAAATCAAGAAAACAACAGATCTCAAAACAGCACTAGTAACATATTACGCGTACGCATTTGCATGGCTCAAATATGGAGTTATCTTATGGGGAAATAGTACAAATGCGCCTACATTATTCACTCTACAGAAAAAAATGATTAGAATTTTAATAAATATCAAAGATACGGACTCCTGTAAACCTCACTTTAAAGATCTAAAAATATTAACCCTGCCCTGCCTCTACATACTTGAAATTTGTAAATTTGTAAGAAAATATCCACAGTTCTATACCAAAAGAGGAGATATCCAAACAAAAATTGCACTTAGACATGAAAGCAGATTAAACATACCCACTTCACGATTAAAAATGCACTCTTCTAGTACATTTGTTATGTCCATTAAAATTTATAATAAGTTACCGCAATACATCAAAAATATAAATAAAAATAATGTCTTTATCAATAAATTAAAGCAATTTCTAATAACAAAAAGCTACTACACTATTGACGAATACTTTAGCGATAAATTTCAACAACAATAAAAACTATTTTTACACAATATATACATAATATTTAGTTCATTATAATTGTTAATAATGTAATTCGTGCAATATAATATAAAAATACATAAATATAACTTAAAACCAAATATACAAATACCATAAAAGCAAATAATACTATAATAATACAATAATAATACTATTTTAACGATACTACTTATCTTAATTTATTATATATATATTTATTTTTTTCCTTAACAAAAAGCGCCTTCATCCTCTCTCCTATTAAAAATTAACTTTGCTGTGCCCGACAGGGTCCATAATTGATTCGATGTTTTAACATACCGACTGTTATATGATGTACACATTATGGAATGCAATAAAGTATTGAGTATTGAGTAAAAAAGTTTTTGAAATGGGAATTCTCGGAAAATAGGTACTTTAAATGATGGAAATAGGTACTTAGGAGAAAAAATTGAGAAAGTGGTCAAGGTTTCCAAGATGTCCATTCGTAGATTTTAGAAAAAACCTGCCAAGATTAGTGAACCCCGCAAACACAACATTTGGTTAGGAATCGGTCCCAAAATTCCCTGCGACGACAACTTTCCCCAAGACTTGATTTTAATCATCCGATTAAAGTCAAGTTTGGCTCAAAATCTATTACTAGTCTCGGCTGAAGCTTACGTATTTCGTATTCAAACCGGGTTTAAACAGAGCACGTGGAATTCAGAAACGGGAGGAAACTACTCGTAGATCCTCGTTATGTGGTGGTAGTTTGTGCCTGCAGCTACGATTGCATTACTTTGCTATGTGTCGATAAATGGCTATGTGTCTCAGTTTATTTACGGCTAGCTGTTGCGGCCTTCATCCGGGTGAAATTATTATAAAATGCTACTTCCCTATTTGAATCGAATTCTTAAATAAAAGTAGCCTTACTTACTCCTTATAACATTAGCTATCTGCCGTAACAAGCCCCGTCAAAATCAATCCAGCCGTTACAGAGATAAGCCGAAACAAAAATATTTTTTTATTTTCTATTAGACATTGCATTTAATGTTATGACACACTTTGATAGGTTTAGGCAATAAATGCACCGTAACTTAATCAAGCTTAACTTGAAACTAAATTAACACGTAGTATAGTTTTCGTCTCGGAAAACTGTTAAGTTTCCAGAATATTCCAGTTGGACAGCTAGTTTTGTATAATTTACATGATAGTTTCAGCTACAATTTAACTTTATCGGGTTTAAAAATGGCCAGTACTTTGAAACTATACTTTAGCAGGTTATTAGAGCTCATTTTAAGGTTGTTTTATAGCCTCGGTTGGAAAGATAAAAAAAACCGGTCAAGTGCGAGTTGGACTCGCGCACCGAGGGTTCCGTACAAACCTGTGGGTATATAACTTTTTTTTATATGACGAAACTAAAAATTTACGGTTTTCGTAATTTTTCCTATATCTGTACTATAAGACGTGACTTCGTACAAAATTTCAAGATTCTAAGTTCACGGGAAGTACCCTGTAGGTTTTGATTCCCGTGCGAGTTTCGAAAATTTGCGGAAATTTGCGGCCTCAGTGGCTGTATCTTTTGATTGCGTTGACTTAGAAGGTTGATTTTTCTACAGCTTCTAGGGACAGTAGAACTAAGTATCATATAGAAATTTCAGTTTGATACCTCCACGCGTTCCTGAGAAAAACGGTCTTGACAGACGGACGGACGGACGGACAACAAAGTGATCTTATAAGGGTTCCGTTTTTTCCTTTTGAGGTACGGAACCCTAAAAATAGTAAAAGAAAACAGTTCGTGACTAAAAGAGTTAAGTAAGGTTGAACCTAAGGTCCCGTACGTAACTTACGACAGGTTTGACTTGAATATAACCATAATAACATAAAACTGGTTACGTGTTAAGTTTTCCATGGTTTCTGTAATAAACTGAATTACTTTATTGGTAGGAAATGTAGGTCAACGGTCCAAAAAATTAGTAATTGTGAAAAAGTATTATTTATGTTTTATCTGGAAACCGTTATAGAGTAATAACCAAATTCTTGATATGTCATAAAACCTCGTGCAAACACACTTACAGACAACAAAGCGTGAACTACTGGAACGAACTAAACGAGAAGTTTTGAAAATGTAAAAACTTAAAGAAGGTAAAATCGAAAATGAAATTTTGTATGGAAGTTCGTCATTTTGGCCAATAGGAATTCTTGTCAAACAAATGGGTTGTAATAGAACAATAGAATACAGTGTTATATTATACCCTTGGGTAATTCATTTTAACAGCACAAACATAAGAGAGTGTAAGTTTATGAATTTAAGCAAACAGAGAAATAAATACACAGATGAACAACGTGTGCTATTTTCAGCTGGGATTAAGGTCTGTCTCAACTGCCTAGTGAAGAATGACATAAATATATTATACGTAGAATGCAATATTCGGGCTCGAACCAATACAGGGTGGCACCGACAATACGACAATAAATTAAACTGCGTATACCTCATGACTTTCCCAGTCTGTACGCAAAAATTCATTCGAATATATCCAGTAGTTTAGTCGCAGGATATTATTTATCACATTCGGAATTGTCTACATTATGCAGATTAATAGGCTAGCAACCATGTTGCCAACTCGCTATTTCAAAAACTTTTTCCAAATTCGTTTTTTAAATGTTATTTCCAGACGTGAATTAGTGCAAATTATACCTAAGGTTAGTAAACCAATATTTATAAATGGTATTTCGTTAACAGTTTTATGCTATTTAGTTTGTTTGCAAAAATATTTGTTTTTAATTTCGATGCTAGGATTTGTTTCATAGTTCAAAAATATTCCTATCAAAACAATGATAAAAATCATTGTTTACATTTATTGTCGTATTGTCGGCGCCACCCTGTATAAAGCTCGATGTCTGCACTACGAGTAAGGAATATCATTCACGAAAATACTCAAAAGTATTTCAGTGGCGGTCCGTACACGACGACGACGCTCACTCTCATCGTCCGATGGGACAGCAAACCGACAAGACCAAGGAAAGATCAATGGCTTTATGTCCTTTCTGAAGCATGGGGTGGTCACACCATAACTTCAATATTCTGGTCAGTTACTGTGAAATTACTAATGGAGAACCCCAATAAAACTTTACCAGACAAAATGAAAGCCCAAGAGTTACACTTGCCATCAATGAGGCACCTGCTACAGCATTTGTTTGTAATACACCAACATTAAACTTTTGACAGTTATCTACCAACCTCCAGTCCAGTGCGAGACTAATAAATACTTTTTCTTTCTTTCTTTTTCTTTCAACCTCAGCCTAGTAACCCTTTTTACAACAACAAGTTTAACGCAAGTTATTAATATTCCTATTTATCTAATTTAACCTAAGAAAGGTAAAATGTATACCAGTTCTTAATTATTTATTTACTTACCCACGTAATTTAATTAGTTGAAAGCGCGTAGGAGCGTGCGGAACTAGATTTTAATGTAATTGAAATACCAAGTCATAGTGACGCGTAAATTAATGTTTTACAACACAAAATGACATAGCTACAAAGAAAAACGAATTTATTAAATTCTCCTTTGCTGGAATGGGTGGCACTTACTTCAGATTAATCCAATAAATTTTCACTCTACCAACTCTATTTGAAAAAAAAGAACATTACTTACTTAACAAGAAACAAAACATGAATATTCCCTGCAAATAAACTCAATGGGTCGTCAATAATGCTGATAAAAGCGTCACTCTCGATTTAACCAATTGTTACAATTTGTAGCGAGCAGTTGAGAACAAAAACACAAAGATAAAACCACATAATCTACATTTATACACATAAAACCTACCCACAGAGGGCCTTGAACTGTGTAATTGGATTTATCCATTCTATAGGAGGTCTAGATGCGGTGCTGGACAACAGAAGACTAGCTTTTGTCTACGATTTCGCCCGCGTGGAGTTATAAAATTATCCTATGTTTTAATGGAAGTTATGGTCTACCTACTTTTGTGTCTTTCATCGAAATACGTCCAGCCGTAATGACGTGAAGGACATACAAAGTTACTTTTGCATTTATATATTACTAGCGTCCCGCCCCGGCTTCACACGGGTGCAATGTAGATACTAATGTTTTCTCTACCATAATATGCATGTTTCATGCATTTATAAACCTTGCTCTTGAATCAATCTGTCTATTGTTTAAGACCACAATAAAATCCGTTGCCTAATTTAAAGATCTAAGCATACAGACTTTTTTTTATACTATGTAAAGATTGCGGAAGTATGGATGGCTTGTACACAGGGTTTAAGTGACATCGACGTATTCAGTACCGACATCATTCCGAACCCAACATAAAAAAAAAATCATCAATAACCGTTTGTGCGCCGATGTTACACCCTTTATTAATTATGACACTAACCTCAAATACCTACATCCGGCGCACCCTGAACAGACAGGCGCCAACCTAAATGACACGCTTTTATGACTTGCGAATGTTTTTACTACAGTTGATATTGGCTATTCTGCTAAACCATGAAAACGCGCAGTCATTGGTCAAATTTGAACTTGGAAAACTACCCACAATGTCAAATTGCTGCCATGGATGTTTGGTTGAAGATACAAGTATAAGCTTCAATCAATTTCAATATAAACATTATATAAAATTATTATTTTTATTTCCGACAGGGTACATGTACAGTAATGGTATTCAGCTGCTGCACATAATCATGGCTGCTATAGAGTAATTCCTAATGAAAAACCCAATAACCCTTTGTCCGACCTGGCGGTGGTTTTTTAAACGACGTTTAATTCTTTCTACATCTTTTTCACATCTAAACTTACTTTTAACAGTTATTAATGTGAAATACCTATTGAATTTCCTGTAATTTTCACTGTTTGTGGTGACAAAGTGTCATAACATCAAAGTGATAAATAATAGGTATTGCGGAAAGCATTTGCGGGTCGACGCTTTCATTTCCATATTATATACTACCCTCCCAGGCTAATGGCGGTAGACTAAGACGATAACGGCTTTGAATGAAGTGTACTGAGGTATTGTGTATATATACGTTGTACAACCTTTTTAAATATCAATGAAATAGAATAATAAAATATTAAATTTAAAAAAATGATTAAAGAGTGACGTCATTTTATTTCTCGTATTATTTTCAGCACACCCTTTCATTTTGATATCCATATGGGAATGCATAAAATATAACTAGTCCGCCATCTTTGGGAGTCCGCCATATTGGATTGTCATCCAAACTAAACATGTATGCAAAATTTCAGGTCATTCGAAAAGCGGGAAGTGGGTCAAACTTTTAACGTCTAAGATTTTTCTTCTAAATTACAGACGAGGCTAATAAAACGTGTTAAATAACCAAAAAAAACTTGCTTATAAGCCACACGAATTCACAATTACTTAAAACAGTTAGTTTCAAGTAATTGTGCATTCGTGTGGCAGAACACTTGTTACATACTTTGACAAATTATTGTTCCAAACAAGACTTCTGTCGTACAACTATAAAGGGGTGGTGTAATCAAGGGAAAAGCATGACACCGCCGCGTCGAGCCAATATTACGAGCTTTGAAGAACGAGAATGTGCTGCAAACCAATGAGAGAGAATTCCTCCAAGAAGGTTTTATTTCTTCGTGCACTACTTGGGTTATAATGAGGATTGTGTGCGAAGATGTTGACATTTTTGCTGAGGATTTTATTCGGTTTTTGTCGTTCAGTTTCTTGTTTAGTTTATAAAAGAAAGTATTGTGTATGTATATAATTTATATAAAACAAAAAACTGTTTCTACCTATGCCCGTTATAGACTTTGCAACCATCCTACCGCTGTTCGCCGAACCGGTTTCATTAGAAAGGCAATAATGCGAAGATAGTCTTAGACTACTAAATCAATGCACTATAGCATAGTAGCACACGCCGGGTATCCGATAGTTTAGATAAAAAATAAGGAGTCTCACAAAAAAAAGACGGAAACAAAAAGAAAGAAAAAGTATTTATTAGTCTTACACTGGACAGTACAAAATGGTAACTTGACAATAAAACAAGATTAAAAAAAGTAAACTTAAGAACAAATAAAATAACACTAACTAAACTGGTCCTGTACGAGGCCAAAGGCCCCTATCTCAGCATGGCGTACATTTACTTCTTATGTTTTTTACACAGATAGGCGCAAAATTTATTTCCATAGTCTAATATTTAGCAACGAACGGCCGAGATGGTTTGTAAAAATATTCCTCATGTATTTAGCAATTGATTCACTCTGAATGTTTACAGAGAAACAGGCTTTTATAGTCCTTAGAGTAAATAAAGGTTAGATACTGATAAGTATAGCTATAGTTTCTACTGACCACTTTATGTTATCTTATCTACGACCAAGCGTGCAATGTCAACGATCATGTAATTCATAATGGTGTAATTATGCCATATATACCACATCAAACTGTAAAAGATAAACCCAGTTGAATAAAACTCATCGTTTTTGAAGTCGGTACATTTTAACTTCCTCCAAGCAGCGATAGTCTAGTGGTGTGACCGTTGGTCTCGACTTCTAACCCAAGACCTCTGATTTTTCGTAATCACGTGCGTATTGTACTATTATCACTTGCTTCGGTGAAGGAAAACATCGTGAGGAAACCAGCATGCCTGAGAGATATTTCTCGACGGCATAGAAACTGACACCAGGTCCTAACAACACGATAAAGAGAAAACTTACTCCAAAGCAAGTGGAATTTAGTATTACATTTGTATAGAAAACTCCAAAAAGAGATTTTTTTAAATCTATTGGTGAAGAACCATAGATCATCCTCCGTCAATATCCGTCATCTTTGTTCTTGCTACGAGATTATCTTTTGCTACGAGTGCTACGGCGTAGCTACAAATGTGCTACGAAAGTCTTTCTCGGTAGAAAAGAAAGTATGATATTATTGAACGTGTATCTTTAACAAGCTATTTCCGTCTCAGTTTCACCTGATTTCCGAAGTTTTGAGGTCATTTGCCACGCTTATAAATATCGAATCAGGCGGACAGGAAGCGGGTATACCAAAACCGCTTTTTGTTTTGTGGCTGTTACAAGGTTAGCTTTCTTTTTTAATGATAAATGATGTTTATTTTTCAAATAGGTTTTTACAAACACTTTTACACGTCTTCTTTTTTAAAACTAGATGACGCCGGTGTTTCGTATCTGACTACTCTGAGAAGAAACAGCCGAAACAAACTTAGAGGTCATAGTCTCTTTTAAGGTCAAGTCATAATCTTGATAAACTCACATGAGGACTATGCAGATGAGTGTCTGAGATGGTCTTTTGAAGAAAGAACCACACAGATTTGAGTGGTTTTATTTCGTAACATAACATATTATGTACATAACAACTGAATTCCCCCATGACGAGGTGGGATGTATATGTATAGTACCGAAACATTTAGCCAGTAATAAAGTGTGCAAATATGAGGCACTTGTTCACCCCGTTATTGCGATTTTTTTTTTGTTCTGCACCATACCTTCTAGTTACGGAGATATTTGAGTTCAATGTTCCAACTTTTTCACATTTTTTTTAAATTCTAGTTTTTAAGGTAATTGCTTTGCTTTAAATACCTCCATGACCCGTTTACTATTCAATGCATCCATCAGCACAATGTTTTGAGTGCATTACATTGAGTCCTACCGTAAAACGTGATTTTTCACCCCAAGTAAAAAGTCGCATCCTAGCAATAATTTTTGCGTAGAGTTACTTGGTTTGATGTACAGAATGCTTGGTTGACGGCTTCGTGAAGGGTCCGTTTACACCTTGTATTTGAGTCATAAAGGCTGGGCGAACCTTTTGTCATGAACCGACCACAAATCCAGTCTCCGAGGTCCTAATGAGAAGTTTCTATTTTCGTTCTTTATCATTCTTTTACCACGCCCCGAATAACGACCTTCCTTCCGAGACACTTCCGAGTCACATACGCGCCTACGTAGGTATTTCTTTTGTACAAAATATTTGAGCAGAATCTTATTTATATCAAACAGACGCATGAAATATGTGCGAAATTCGTTTACATTGGGGTTTGCCAAGAAGCGGGTGATATAGCCTAATAGAATTGTTTTGGGACGCAATTCTTCACGCCAAACGGATTTATCAAGTCCCTAGCGAATGAAGAGATCTGAATGTCTTTTGTTTTTTAGAATCGAATCTTACCCCCGTATCTATAAACAAGTCAACGTGTTTACTTGAGTAAATGTCATTTTTTAAGATACGACTTTTTATTATGTACTTTAGTGATTTGTTGAAGTTAGAACTGTAAAAAGTTAGAATTCTTAGCTTTGCTTTCTTTGACGGTTCTTACTTCTTTTAAATTCTTGTCTATTGCATAAAAATTTTGCACAAGTAATAACTTAAGCTAAAGACATTTCTTTAACTTGCCTATAGATACGGGTGTTAGATTATCGTACAAATCCATGACCTTACTAGACTGTGACGAATGAAATATACATATTTATTAATAACAATCGAAAAACTGATGAATCAAAATATTTTATTTCACATGGGCTTGCATGGGCGCTCAAAAAACGTCTAGCAAAGGTGCCCGGTTCGGGTTGGTCGTTTCCTAAGGAGAAGAACCGGCAAGAACTCCACGGTTACTTTTTTAAAATCATTTGGTTTTAAAATATTTGTATGTTACAGAGTTAGTACTCAAGTATGGGACGACAGCGTAGGCCCGACAATAAGTCGTTGCTTACTACAAAAACGTAGAACAAGATTAAAAATTAACAAAAGTTAACAATCATTTAGGAATCTATAAGAAGTTTATTTATTTTATTTATTTATTTATTTATTTATTTATTTATTCACTCATCATCACTATCATTACAGGATTGTCCTAATTCAATAGTGTGGCTATAATTACAGTTTTATTATTTATTATAACATATTCTATACATAGTGACTTTTGTGAACTCACCCAGAGAACAAGTAAAAAGATCCATGCTGTCTGCTACGTCATTAAGTATACGCAAGGTACGCGTTATAGGGGCTTTACTCAGTAGATTGGTCCTACTACTGGGAACCGCCAATAGACGTGGCCGTCGTCTTCGCAATACATAATTGTCGGGCACACACAGGTTTATTTCTTTTAATATACCTGAGTTTGAAGTCTTGCCACGCAATAATTTAAAAATATAGGTAGCAAGAGCTATGTCCCTCCTTGTTTCCAATTTATTGTATCCTACCATGCCTATAACAAACAAGGTTGGATACATCAATGGATAAAATGGATATACACCATACAATCTTAAGTACAGAAACCTAGTAAATTTATTTTGTATACGCTCCAGCATGAGACTGTATTTAGCTTCATGCGGAGCCCATATGATTGCGTTACATTCGAGCTGACTTCTTACCAATGCATTGTATAAAGAAGTTAGCACAGTGATGCTTGTAAAACCCTCAGCTCTTCTAAGGAAGAACCCTAGGCTCCTATAGGCTTTTTTACAAACATTTACAATATGATTACGAAATGCCAGGCCCGAGTCAAGGCGTACTCCCAAATCACGCACCGTTTCTGTTCTTTTCAATACCGTGTTGTCCACCCTATAGTCATATTTCTTTGGCATTTTCATCCTACTAAAAGTTATTGCCGAACACTTTGACGTATTAAACACCAACTTATTCTTCTCTCCCCATTCCACAACCCTGTCTATGTCTTCCTGTAAGCGCACACAGTCCTTTTGTTCTTTCACAGAGAGCAGCAATTTTAAATCGTCAGCAAACAACAGGCACTTGGCATTCTTGACGACCTCGGGCAAGTCATTTACCATCACTATAAATTGAAATGGTCCCAAATTACTGCCCTGACTTACGCCTGACCTCGTAAAATAGGGCTCAGATCTGTTCCCAGCATATTCTACATACTGTTTCCTGTTACTCATGTGATCAGCGAAGAATTTCAGCAATTTAGGAGTGCATCCGACTGCCGCAAGCTTTGTCAATAAAATGTCATTATCGACTAAATCAAAGGCTTTTTTAAAATCAAAATATGCAGCATCGACCTGCACTCCCAAATCAACGCTAGGAACCACATACGCCATAAAATTCAGCAGATTTGTAGTCGTGCTACGACCCGGCCTGAACCCATGCTGTGAGTCGGACAACGTGACTGAAACCTGGTGCAAGACACAATGATGGATTACTGACTCAAATACCTTTGCTGGTACTGACAACACCGCCACCGGCCTATATCCACTAACTTCACTCCCTGCTTCGCCCTTAGGTACTGGTATTACTCGCGTAGTTTTCCAGCGTTCCGGAAAGTATGACTGCTCAAAACATACATTATATACGTATACCAGCGGCTGTGTTAAATAATCCCTGCAGTCTCTAAAAATAAATGGTGGGATGCCATCTGGTCCCGCTGAACGCTTAGGTTTAAGTTTAGTTAGCGCCTCCCTTACCTGGTTCCGATCAATACTCTCTATATGTACTCGAGAACTACTTGTTTTACTGTTCGCCACGGCGGCTTGCACGTCTAGTTTTGCTTTCAGGGGACTATACACGGACTTGAAAAAATTGGCAAATTCGTGAACACATTCGGTGTCCGATAACATTTGACCATTTTTTGTGATTTTTTTACGGTTCACTATACCCTTTTTGCTCCTAACATAATTCCAGAAGGATTTAGGATCCTTTGCGAGATTGTATTGCACATTCTCAAGGTGTTTGTCGTGTGCCAATTCTATCATTATTTTAACCTTAGCTCTATACTGAGAAAACATTTCGTAATCACTCGTTAATCCACTAATTTTGTACTTCTTATGAAGCAGTGCTTTTAATTTTATGTCGCGAATAATATCTGCCGTGTACCACTCAGGGTAATGGTACCTTGAACTTACACGGCTGCGTCGCATTTTCCTGGGAACGCAATCATCAATAATACCATTCATAATTTCATAGAGATAATTCAAACACTCCTCTGGCTCGCTCATGTTATACATAGGCGACCAGTCCTGATTCATTATCATATTATACAACTTACTGTAATCCGCTTTATAAAAATTCCACTGTGGCCAAGAATCGCTTTCTTGCATATTTACAGGTATATCTTTAAAAGTACAACCACTAACAGCTGAGCGTTTGCTTATCTGCGGTACGGTAATGTCTAGCGGCGGGTGATACGTGTCTATTGGCACTATCGCTTCATCTGCCTCCCTGACACACACACTCTCACCCATACTCAACGAACATAGCACTAAATCTAACTGCCTATTATTACAATTAGGTACCTTATTTTTCTGCGTAAGTTCACAAAAAGATATAAAATATTCGTAATAATTATTTATGTTCACATCACATGAGTATAAGTTGAAATCACCTATTATAACAACCTCTTTATATTTGACACATAATTGTTCTAATAGCCTAAACAATAACATATATTCATTCTCATTACTATTTGGAGGTATGTAAAGAACACAACATAAAAACAAATACTTGTTACCTCTATGTACTGTTGCACAAACCAATTCGAAGGTACATCTATCTATTACGATATTATTCTCAGGTAGCGTAACTCGGCGCAGCTCAAGCCAGTGTGCGGCCACGAGAAGCGCGCCGCCTTGCTTACGCCCATCCGCCCGGTCACATCGCAGAACACTATAGTTTTGTGGTACCAACTCTGCGTTATGCAAAGAATCATTGCAACCCGTTTCGGTAATTGCAAATAAGTCTGCTCCTATTGCTTCTATATTTTTACAGAAAACATTTACTTTTGTACGCAGTCCTCTTACATTTTGATAGTAAATATTCATCGTTTTATTTTCCATTGTCTCTTTTATTTGTGTATCTCCGAAACCAAATCCATTCGGCAAACTCCGCGTTCACGGGCCATACTTCCGGTTTACACAATTTTTCATATACTCCCTCTGCGACTCCGATAATAAAAGATGAATAATCTCTTTCGGTTTTATGCTGGATTTTTTCAACTTTTACATTTTGATCCCTGTCGCAGATGTTCTTCACATGCGCTGTTAATCTTTCGATGGTAGTCTCTGGGTGTAACCTCCATACATGAAGATGTCTTTTTCGCTCCATAGCTTGCAGATCAAGGATACTCGCATTTTGACCTCTATTCACATTTTGGGATTTCAGCTTAGATCTTTTTCTTTGTACCATGGTCCATTCTGAAGTTTCCGGTACAGTTTCATCCTTACTTTCTGCATTGGTTTCTAAATCCGTAGATGTTGTCGATGCTGTTTGCTCCTTTGGCTGCAATACTTCGCTATATTTTTCCGGTCTTGGCGTCAATACTTTTTTCGTGGCCACAACGGGATTTATTATTTTGCGAGTAGGTAGGCACTGCACCTTCTCGGCATCACATATTGTTTCAATAGACACCTGTTGCAGTGTTGATGTGTCATTAGATTGATACGTGTCAACCTGTTTCTCTAACTGTTGATTGCGAGCTTTCATCATATTCAATTTACTGTGTAAAGTGTCCATTGCAACAACTTTATCTTCAAGTACCTTCATGTTTGCATCACGAAGTTCCTGTAGTTCATTTTTTATACTATAACAGACTTCTTCGATCCTTTTAATGTTGTTTCCTTGGATATTTAAGTGTGATAATACTTCCAAGCGGAATGCTCTCAGTTCTTCCAACATATTAGGCTCCTGAGCAGTCTTCGGCACCGTCCCTTCAGATATTTTCTGACGACTGCCGCGCTGTGTTGGTTGGAAGTTGGGATCGAAGAACATAATGAAAGTGGCAGTTGCACGACTTTGCATTGGCTTGCATTGGCTTGTATGAAATCCGATGATGCCTACACGCGTACACCCGTCAACCGCGTGGATAAGCGGCGCACACCGCCTCTCCGCGTGGCACACAATCTTAGTGTTACGTGCGTCGGCTGCTTTACGAGAACATTTTAGATTATGTTAGAGTCTAGAATCCACTATGGAACTCTCTAGAAGATTCAAAAATAATCATAGAATGTTCCACTACTGAGTTGTGAAGAAGATTCGAGAAAGCTGTGGAACTTTCTCGAGGTCGGCAAATAAATAGTCGTCAAATTTGCCGAAGCAGTCAGTTTAATTTTGATTATACAACGAACCGAATCAAAATGATCTACAAGTGCGATATCTAAGTGATAGTGATCAGTAGTGAATTATTGATTGATTATTGGTGTTTTGTGTTAAATAAATATTTGGTGTGTAAATGGTATTGGTAATTGGTTAACTTGGTACCTTATAAAGCTTCCCCGCCTCCACCCGACCGCGCGGACAAACGGTGTCGCTTAGAATCGCCTTAGATTTTGGTCTAAGTCTAATTTATTTTGTCACTTTGACCAATACGAATTATTTCTCATTTCTATTGAACTTTATCGAATAAAGGTCATCTTCGGTCATGAGTTCAAATCTATTGGATAATCGTAATTGCTTTGTTTTGGGACGCTTCCAACTGAACAGCAGTTATTGTTTTTCAGCCACGAATAAGATATCAATGTACGAACTAGATTTTAAATTAATATTAATTTCATTTATTTTATTTGATCAATATAAATAAAAAAACATGGAGCTTTGAGCACTTTTGGAAAGAAACCAGTCGCTTCGTTGTATTTAGGAAGACACCTAATGATGTATCAAAATATGATAAATTTCTCATCGGAGCATTACGTGCAAAATGTGAATGTAAACAGTTTGCATACAAACACGTTAATACAAACGTAATTAAAATATTAAATGACGGACTATATACATAAAATCTACAGAACTCTAGATATAAATATTTTGAAAACTTTGTGACTGGATTTTATTTTTAGTGGATTCGTATAGTAAACGTTAGAAATTGGGTGAGCTCCAAAAAATTCTAGATATTTTTCTTATTAAATCTTCTCTCATTACAGAATTTATTTAAGGAACAGTCATTCTGTAGATCCCCAAGATTCATTTATTTATTTGTTTATCTTCTCACTGGTACGTCATACAGTAATTACACTAATGGGGCAAAAATTGGTTAGTATACATTGAACGAGCGATGTCTATATTATTTCTTTGCTTTTATTTCTATGTATAAGTCTATAATTTCAATCAAGCACAATTATGTTGGTATCAAGATAACACAAATATTTATCTTATGAGTTGTCTCAAACTACTTTATTTACGTGGAACATAAACATACATAACATACAAGTATATAAAGTAAGTATAACGTAAGAAACTGACTGGCTGACTGATCGATCAACGCACAGCTGAAACCGCTGGGTCTAGAAGTATGAAATTTTGCACAAACGTACCTTAAATGACGTAAGTGTGCACTAAGAAGGGTTTTTTGGAAATTCATCCCCTAAAAGTTTAAACTAGGGGTTGAAAGTTTGTATAAAACTTCGTCTTCGTCGTTTCACTAAAAAAAGTTTAGAAGTTCACATAGCACATGCGAAGTAGTAACATTAGTGTAGTAACATTATGTTATATCATAAATAAAGAAAGAATATAATTATATTTATTTGGCACATGCTATAAAAACACAATAAGAAATAAAAATTAATAAATAGAAAAAAATAAACATAAACTAACTTAAACTTAATTATAATGACACTACAATTTGTTTCTGCGATGTAAACTTCTGAAGTTGTGGATGTCACAGCAGTGTACAAAACTGAACTTCGGAATAGCTTTAGTCTAATTTAATCCAAGTTCTCGGCTGTGCTATATTTAGAAAGTACCTATTTAAGGTTAAAACTTTGTGTCGTGATTATTTTGTTTAATTCTGTCGAGTGTTTCGTTTGAGCTTAAAACAACAGTCATATTGCGTATCATATTGACAATGGCAATTGCTTTCATTTGAAAATAACCAAGGAAAAGAAAACATTTATTTGGTAGAACCGCATACAACAAAAACATTTAAAAATAAATCTCACTTAAAAAAAAACAGCATTGTGGGCCTCACAACAACTACGCTTAACAATTTTCTAATGTCGTTGTTTACGTTTTTGAGCAGACAAATTTTTCATTTTTCTTTTACCTAGTAGCTGCCAAATGCCTCTACTATAAAAACTTTTTTGCAAAAAAAAAAACACTAAAAAAGTGGAAAATAACTTTACTTTCGGAAGTCGGTGACTATTGTTTGTTTCATTGACTTTTTTGCCACCGACTTCCGAAAGTAAAGTTATTTTCCACTTTTTTAGTTTTTTTTTTTTTTGAAGTTGGTTTTTTTTTGCAAAAAAGTTTTTATTTTACCCTTTTTAGTTATCGCATCACACACAAATCCTTGTCAAGTATCAATTTCGCAATTTCTTTTACTTGGATGACATATTTTTTTCCAGCTATTTTGATTTCAAAACCAAACTGCTGAACCGATTTCGATGAAATTTCTATGGGACCAATCGGGAAGTAGATCCATTCAGATAAAAGAAGAATTTTTGAAATCGGTTCATAAATGACGAAGATATGAGGTAACAAACACAAAAAAAAAAAAACATTTATAACCTTATTGAGAACCTCCTCCTTTTTGAAGTCGGTTAATAAACGATTCTGAAAGCTTAACACCCAAATTACGATTTTCTAGCCAAATGGGGTGGCAGTTTTACACCATAAAGGGAAACGCCAGGGTAGTGCGGGGTACTAGCTTGCTGACCTGCAAATAGCAAAAAAATTATGAAAAAAAATTCGCGGCTTAACCTGGCGCTTTCAACTTAAGTGAGTACCAAATAATAAACCTCTGGATCATGAGGATGGGACTAGCTATCAAATTGAAGGTTCAACCTTCATGTTTAGCCCTAATCTCGAAGAATAAAACGTCAGACACTTGAGGATTTTCAAGTTTATTCTTGAGATTGGCAATTCCTTTGGTGTCTATAAGCGGCTTTCTCTGAGAAGGGATGTCAGCTTGTTTGCGAACCAATATAATGCTATCTGGCTTCGTTTGTTCGGAACTTGTGTGATGGATTTCAAAAGCTACGTTCTTAGCAAACAAATAAACCAGAAATCCGTGTAGCAATTCCACCATGTTTGCTCTTAAAAGATTGTGCTTTTAGGCAAACAGTTTTCATATTTTGTAAACAACAAAGTGTGGACGACGATATGGCAAGAAAGGAGGTGTCCGATGAGCTGACGAGTAATAGAGAAGTATGGAAGAAGAAGACATGCGCGCAGCGACCCCAAATAAATTGGAACAATCGCGTAGTCTGTTTTTATATGTAAGAAAACGAAAATATAAATTCATGTAACGTAATCTCTTTGTTGTGACTTTATTCGCGTGTATTTTTTTATACAAATATCCAGGATGAAAAATACCCTATGTTCTTCTCCAGATCCCAGGCTACGTTATAGTTGAATTAAATTATTATTTCCTTTATTTATTTTCAATCTAAAATAAAAAATACAAAAACATTTAAATTACATTAATCATTACGATTTGTTTCTTTCTTGGCTTTAAGTATAGTAATTAAAACGCTTGTATTCACTTCACCTGTAACTTAATCTTACTTAATCTTAAAACACACTTCTCGGTTTCGAATTGAGCTGCAATTTTGTATAAGTGCTAAGCGATGTCATTTTAAATCTAATAATCTATAGTGGACTCCCAAAGATGGCGGACTAGCTATTTTTATGCACTGCCATGATATGGGTATCAAATTAAAAGATTTGTCGAGTAAATACGAGAAATAAAATCACGTCGTGTTTTTTTTTTAAACGCTAATATTATTATTGATTTAAAGACACGTGATTCCTTACCAAAAATAAAAAATAAACTATACTGACTTCGCGCGGGACCCAAATAGTTTTGTTTGTCGAACTAGGCCTTGAACTGGGCCAACCACCCAAAGTAGTGGATCAATATAACGTTATGTCTGTTGTCTTTGAAATTGTGGCCAAACAGTTGCAAATAAGTTAAGAAAATCGTGTTATTGCTTAAGTTTTAACGTCGCGTAAAACTGTTTGTAAGAAGTTTTACGTGTAACATGAACGTGCAACATTCACTGTGGGAGTTGCTCAGGTTTTAAGTGCCCTCCTGGCGAATTAAAATAGCTACTAATACAATAGTCGTAGGGGCCATAACGAATTGGTATTTTCATCAGAATAGGCAGTTATTGGTCATCACAGAGAATCCCACACACACAAAAAACACTTTTGACTTGTTGACTACAACAAATTGGCACACACAGGAACTTTGTGATATGGTCACGCATGGCAATCAAATCAGCATGTTTTTAAAAGCTCGCATAATGACTCTCGACAATAATAATGGATGAAGTCTTTAACCAGTAATTATCGAATATTTGTACGACCTTTTTTAATGATGAATCAGCATTACCGTCGTCATCACGATGCTTCGGCCATCTTCCCAATTTACTTTAGGTCGGCGCAGCATGTCTTCTTCTTCCATACTCTTCTATTGCTAGTCATGTCAGCAGTCACCTCCTTTCTAGCCATATCATCCTTCACACAGTCCATCCATCGCTTCCTAGGTCATCTCCTACTCTTAAAGCCATGCACATTCAGACTCAAAACTTTGCTCACGACCTCATTTGTACGACCTCCTTTACCTTTATTTTTTTATTTTTTATTGTTAGTAATGTATGTCTAGATGTAGATTTCAACAAAAGCCGCACCATCGCATTAGGTTTAAGTGTTACCTGTAATGATAGTTGTAAGGGAGACTTTGAATAAAAATAAATAATTCAGTGCCAATTAAATCCCCAAAAAATACCACAAGTAATGTAATGAATACCAACTGCCATCGAACGGGAACTCTCTCATAAAGTTCCTCTGCTTAACCTTGACTTATTTGGCACTCGCTCAATGTTGCCGATGGTGATAACTCACACATATCTTTATTATTCTTTGCGCAGTCGGTGTTATTTCCCCGTATATTATACTCAGAATGACAATTTCTTTCCTGATTTCACTTTATAATAGCGGTAAGGTAAGGTATTGTTATAAAAGACGGATATGGCTCCCGGATTGACCATGTCTGCCATGTCACGATTACCTCGTGGGTTAGTGGACGCAAGCGCGACTGCTGAGCATGAAGTTCTGAGTACGATTCCCTGGTTGGGCAAAGTGTTATTGGGTTTTTCCATCAGGAATTTCTCAGTAGCAGCCACAGAGTCTGGATTTGTACCCGGTTTATGGCAATAGGCTCGCCCCCTATTACATGGGACACATAGCTGACGAAATCTGGGTATTGGAACTTTTTAGTACACCTCTACCTAACCCTTCGGTAATTACATGGTGTGTTGTTATGTTATTAACCATGTCCAGGCTTAAAGACTGCCACAAAAATTCGTAATCTTTACATTTATTAAACTGATCGTGCAAAATCATTCATTAGAAACTTCGGAAGCAGTGATTTCACATCCAGAACGTATGATAAGGAATCCTGAATCTCTGCCAAAAAATCCAATTCTCTAGTTTTACGAGGATCTTTTTGCGCCTGGCCAAAAAAAGAATAAACACCACCATTTTTAGGACTCTTATATTAGATTCACTTGTAACATAGATTGTTATCAAATCTCGGAAGGTTTTAAACCCACTTGTAATAAATTGTCGAATCGAAATGAAACTTTGTGTGTATATGTAGTTCGGATGACAATACTATAATTTGGTCTTAGAGCTGATCTGATGATGGAGCCGAAAGGTGGATAGTGGAAGTTAAAATAAATATTTTTTATTGCGTTGTAAAAGCGTGTTTTTACTACATTTTATTTTCAGATACATTAAATAGAACCTTCTTCTTCTTTGCTCTCGCGTCTTCCCGTTATGTGGGGTCGGCTTTCTTATTCCTGCGGCGCCATTCGTTTTGTCATCCGGGTAGTTTGCGGTCTACCTCTGCCTCTCTTTTTTGTAGCCATGGAAAGGCACTTTTTCACAGGTTCCCTTCTCAAAATCGAATGACGTGAGATCGAATAACACTTGCTTGAAAACGTTAACTCGATAGTACTTGAAATCGATAAATTATGAGCGTGACAGTTCACTACCTCGAAGCATATATACCATATATACCTCGATGCATCAAAATCTTGAACAACTATAAGCTCGAATCATCGGCAGCGCGAGGCCCATTAACTTGAAACATCATTTCTCGACCGACCATCTACTTAATCGATTTACGAAATAGTTTTAAGGATTTTTATTTATTTGAGTACCTACATTATAATGAAACCCCACTTTTCACGATATGGTCATTGGGTCTACGCATAACAAGTCCGTACCACCTTATCCTGAACTCTGTACTCTTCTCAGTAATAGACGTTACATTGAAACACCCCCTTACATGTTCGTTACGCACTTTGTCTTTGATACATTTCAGATAACAATTTCACAAAAGTTTACCAACAGGGCCCCTCTTCAAAATTCTTTGTATCATTGCAGCTTTGATTCAGTAATAATGCTAGAAGCCCAAAAACAAACCAGATAACACGACAACACCACTATCAGCACTGGTCACTAGCACTAAATCCGGGATACAGATAACTCACAGACTCACACTGATATGTCGGTGCCTAGCGGTGCGGTTTGTGTTGTATACCTATAGCGGTATCTACCAACATTATTGGTGCTATTTACATAAACCACATTTGGACTAAAGATTTACGTCGTTCGGTTGGCAGAACCCGTAGTATCTTATTTACAAAACATTACGCCTTGTAATCCCCGAAGGGTTAGGCAGAGGTGTTCCTAACAAGTACACCCACATTTCGCCAGTTATGTTAAAGTCCCATGTAATAGGGGGCGAGCCTATAGCGAGTCTATGCCATCAACCGGGCACAAATTCAGTCTCCGTGGCTGCTACATAATCATGAAATTCCTGATGGAAAAATCCAATAAAATTTCTCCCGACCCGGAAATTCCACCCAGGGCATCATGCTCAGCAGTCGCGCTTGCGACCACTAGAGCAACAATTCAGTCAGAACCTTATTTATTTACTTAGTGTCAAGCGGCATTAGCCATGAATAATCTTTTGTTTGTAAAGATCCAGAACCTACACACCCGAGGCGTGTTTGGAGTAGCTGAGTGTTTCCTTGCCACGAAGTTTTCGTGCGCTAAACACGTCTATTAACCCGCCAAAGGAAGACAAACAGGAGCTTTAAACAAAACAAAACATTACGTACAATACTAAATAGCTGTAGGAGTTATAAGGACTCAAGTTAAGTCGTTCTGGCATGTGTATATGGTAGATTATTGCACGACTTGAAAATATTATTGACGAGCCCGCGAAGCCGCAGGCAAAACCGCGGCTTCGATGTCCTTATGGCCTGAAATTATCCCAAAGGAACGTTTTTAATTAATTCATCCTATGACATAATCTTCCTGCCCTTATCCCATGTTACTTGGGGTAGGCGCAACACTTGTTTTCTTCCATTCTCCTCTATCAACCGTCACGCTATCATTTACTCCTTTCTCTTTCATACCATTCCTCACACAATCCATCCATCGGTTTCTATGTCTTCCTCTCTCTCTCCATACATCAATTTTTACATCCATGACACATTTAGTCACAGTCATGTGATTCGGACGTCCTCATCACATGCCCATACCATGACATGACATTTTAAATATTCTGTAACTTTCAAACTTCCTCTAACTTACTCATTCCTTACTTTATCCATTCTGGTCACACCACACATCCACCTCAACATTCTCATATCCGCTACATGCAATCTTTTTTCATCCATCTTCTTCACAGCCGACCATTCCGATAATTAATCCTGTGACACTAGTGAATAATGTAGCTTTCCATTAAAGAAAGAAGTTTCGAAATCGGATCAGTTGTCCTGAAGATTACCAGGGGACCTACAAGGGAGTGAAGAAGAAAGAGCAGCATCCTTCAATACTAGATGCCGTGAACTGGCAACTACAGTTCTTTCACAAGTTATTATGCCCTGTGACTGGGACTGTAGCTTGGTTTTTTTGTGTTTTGACATTCAAACGTGCCTGTAATGGTCTGATTGAAATAAATACTTTGAGTTTGATTTTGTGATTATGGTCAGTGCAGAAACCTATTCAAATATTGTGCTTTATCTAAGAAAGTAAAGGATTCATAATAAAATAATGAACCTAACATCTGCCTTGAAACTCGTAAAAAACATAACTCACGCCTTTAATCACCGAAGGTTTAGGCAGAAGTGAACCTAATAGTACCCAACTACCCAAACCCACATTTTGCCTGTTATAAATACAACACCAACAAATAAACAACTACGTAATAGAAACAATTTTAGTTGAAGAAAACTGTGCGCTTTTAAATTGCAACTTCGCAAAGGTATTAAGGAGTAAAATAAAAATTTCTAGGAATTCTTGTTGAAAGTAGAAATACGACCTATTTGGCTTAGATGCTCTTTAAGTTTTGTAGGATTTTTTTGTGTGTTTTGAAATGGTCCTTATTATCCTTATCTATTTAGTTTTTGAGAATATTATGAAATAAGTTTTTAAACTGACATGGTCACTAATATTACTATTAATACATAAAATACAATATTTACCATCTTTACTATTCAGCAGCTAATTCAAAATCGGTTCAGCAGCTTGGTTTTTAAATCAAAATAGCTGGAATAAATATGTCATCCAAGTAAAAGAAATTGCGAAATTGATACATGACAAGGATTTGTGTGTGATGCGATAACTAAAAACGTTTTTTGAGCTCAGTACCACTATCATTCACAACTCGATTCTGTTCTCGACACACGAAACTCACTGTGTCCACTCGCGAACTGTTTTCGGCACTTTTTCGGTTTTTACGCAATTGAACCATTGGATCACTGGCTCTCGACAGATGGAACCCATCCTCCCGGTTGAAGTTCTTATTTTTGGTAATCTCAATGGCTTCTCTTACCAGTCTAGGTATACAAGATGTAGTTTTGATCCTCGTCAAAATTCAGGAGGTTGTCATAGAAGACGTAAATAATCAATAAAAATTACGGTACCTGGTCAATAATAATAAACGTTGCTTTTTTTAGTTGTTTTAATTTGACACTATTTCAGAATGAAGCCCTTTTCAAAAGAGGAGAATCACCCGTTTATCGAATAAACGTCTGCGTTTGTTTGTGTGTGTAAAAGCGCGGTTATAGGCCTAGTATTAGACGGGCCGCGTTTTAATACGGGTGGTGCACACTTATCGATTTCCGATATTAAGAAAAAAATATAAAAATAGCAAAATACTACCCATTTTACTATTGATTCGGGTCGAGAATCATTAGCATAGTTACCTCCTTGTATTTGACGAGGATGCAAAGCAACACCTTGTATAGTGGCGTTCTGTCGAGATAACTTGAGGGTTATGTAACTCAATCCAGTGGTTCGATCCTGACTCCAAAAGATGCTGAGGCCGATTTTAGGTTGTCATTAATTTTCACCGCCCTGATGTGTTCCGATATTCGACAAGCTACCGTACGTTTCGTCCGACCTATATACGACTTGCCGCAACTGCAGTCTAGTTTATAAACATCAGCCTTTCCCAGCGGAAAGCTGTTGTCCTTCGGCGAACGCAGCATCTGAGACACATACAAAACACAAAACAAATAAACCTAAACATGGTAAATATACTGTTTTATGTGTTAATAGTAATATTATGAAATGTTTCTTGCAATCGCAAGAGGTACCTCGTCTACATTCTCATACCAACATCCTGAATTGATTTGGTACGCCTCATTGTCAATCTGCCTAGTGTTTTTGCCAAACCATGTTGAGGTCGGCTTACAGTCTAACCGGATGCAGCTTAATACCCTTATTTTACACGGAGCGACTGCTTATCTAACCTCCAAAAGTCAGTAGCTGGGTAATACAATGCTCCTTGGACAGACTGGTTGTCAGACTTTCGGACTTCTAACCACTCGTAACGACATCATCTTGATTACGCCTCATGCAAACAAAAATACATTATTAAAATGATTAACGGTTCAGTTACGGTGCCGCCTCGACTTTGGCTACTAAACATCGAATTTTATGAAGATCCCAACACAATCGAATAGTTATCGGATTTCAATAAAATCGCAAATCAACAACACTTAGCCACTTAATGACATCCAGGGTAGCTCTGACCTCAATCCAACAAACGTAACGAATTTACCATGTAACTAGTGATGGGACCAATACACCATAGACAATAATCGATAGATGTGCACAATATGGAGGCGGAGGATAGCCAAAGCATTTCTGAACTGTGTGCTGATGAAGAAACTTAAGTCAGCCGTGAGGAAGTGGCGGAGAATGCGCCTCTTCCGGAAGAGAGATGGTGAGTGGATTTGAAGGATTAAAGTTTACATGCGTTCTTAGAAATGTCGACTTTGTGTTTTTTGTTTTTGTTTGGAACAAGCGCGTCACACTGTTCCCAAACCACTGCACCTCCTGAAAGCCAGAAGCATCAGTGGCGACCACCAGAAAACCGCCGAGACATTGAAGCTCGACGAAGTCCCAGGGAAACTGTCTTGGATCCCGCAACGTATTTAATCAGAAAAGAATAGCGGAGGAGTAGGAAAAACATAATTTCCATTTCTTCTTGATCAGACTTTATGTTGTTGAAGATTGAGTAGAGAGTTGAATGAACATTCATTAAACAGCTGAAAAAATACTCGTCAGTTACACCACATTATAAGGCAACCAATATATCTGGTTATGAAGATGAATGTATCAGGGCAAATCAGCCAGTGAAGTGAATGTTGAAAGCCCCCGTCATCTCTTTCTTGTTAGTTTACACAAACTTAGTCGCTCCATAATTCTCGACATCAGAAGCTTATGGTTGGATGTACAATACTCTCTGTATTTGCACGTCTTACCTTATGCTCAGAACCATAAGGTCAGATTTACAAAACTCTCTGTATTGGTACATATTACCTTATACTTCTGATGACTATAGATGTTTTTCCTTTGCACTTTGGTTATTCGAAACAAAGTCAACGTAAGAGAAGGCCATCTCTAGCCCTATTATTCAATTATTGCCTGTTTATTAATCGTATTAATTTCCTTTGTTGGCAGACTCTGTGACGCGTCAAGTGTCGACTGATCCCGCGCCGTCCACTTCCGGTACTCCTGCGCACTACCCGCGCCCGCCGCCCGCTGATCTCCTGCAATTGGTAAATATTGTATCGTTTGAATTTTTCATCAGTTATACCAGCATGCCTGAGAGATATTTCTCGACGGCATATAAAAGCCAAGTCATAGGCCCTTGGGCATCATAAAAACTCTGACACCAGGTTAGGCACTAACTACACGATACAGAAAGAAGATCAGTTATAAAAAAAAACAGCTGTTTCCTACAAGAGAACGTTTTCGCGTCGGTGTCCCTTCCACCAGTTCCACCATGTATATTAAGGATAGGCTACCAAAGCAAAATAGCGTTAGTACGTATTTCGAAAAACAGGCTGACATTTTACAGTTCGTTTTCAAGATTAGCTGAACATTTTCTTGACTGCGAAAGAAGACCAATTATTTCACAGAAAAATTATTTACAAAACTGAATAAGTTCTAAATATAAACTCCTTCTACTAATAATTTTTCCAATAAATGTTGGTAGGAACGTTAGGTCACCTAACAAAACAACGCTCTGTGCTCAAGTCCTTCAACTTTAAAAGAGCTTTCCTTTAGTCCAGAAAAGAATTCAATGGAAGTAGTTAGCCAACGGCTTATTAAGGTTTTGCTCTGTTTGCATAGAGTTTCGTAACGGAAATTATAAATCCTGTTGAGTATAAACAAGCTAGCTAAGTGATTATTAATGGCCTTCTTCGAGACAGTGCCTTGCTTTAAATGAAAATACCTATTAACGAACTATGTAAAACAAACGATGTAATAAAAGTTTTAAGTTAAATTTGATCTACTTACCGGTTTCCGATTGAACTGAAATTTTGCCCATATCATGGGAATGCATAAAAAATAACTACATAGTACGCTGTCTTTGGGAGTCCGCCATATTGAATTTAGAATGACGTCACTTAGCTAACCCTGCATTGTCATACAAACTGAAGCCTAAAAGCTGCACTGAAAAGGAAAAACAAAACTAAATGTTACCATAAACATTTCGCGTAGCTTAGCTATAATGTTAGAAGTACCATAACGCCTGATAAAATTCAAACAGTGAACGTGTGTGTGCTCCTAAACTTTGTTCAGGCGCTTACTAAAATAAAATAAAATTATCATATGATAACATTTTGTCGGTTACGACCGCTAATGGTACCTCAATTGTTTTTCGTGTGTAGCACTCCTTTGAAGATACATATAACCGCGATTATATAAGGCTGTTGTTGAATCTACAAGGAGTTGCTTTGCATCCTCGTCAAATTCAAAGAAGTAACTATGCTAATGATTCTCGAACCGAATCAATTTTAAAATGGCTAGGTATTTTTTTTATATTTTTTTCCTTAATATCGGAAATCGATAAGTGTACACCACCAGTATTAAAACGCGGCCCGTCTGATACTAGCCCCATAACCTCGTTTTCACACGCACAAACAAACGCAGACGTTTATTCGATAAACTGGTGATTCTCCTCTTTTGAAAAGGAATTTATTCTGAAATAGTGTCAAATTAAAACAACTAAAAAAGCAGCGTTTACTATTATTGACCAGGTACCGTAATTTATATTGATTATTTACGTCTTCTATGACAACCTCCTGAATTTTGATGAGGTTGCAAAACTACACCTTGTATGTAGCCTTAAGCCCCGTTTACGGCCTCGGGCGATGTGACATACGACGCAACTTGCGTCAAGCAACACGCTCGTGTGAGTCAAGTCAAGTTGCAATGATTTGTGCCATGCTTCAAATAACTACTTCAACGTCGCAAGACGCTTGTCACTTGACATGTGGCCAAGTGGTTAGATATAGGACAATTAATGGAAACTTAATAATTCCTTCTTTTTCCTTCTGCAGGAGCCAGACGAAGGCCAAAGGCTAAGAGAGCAGCAACTCCGAACTTACTCGTTCTTCCAATTGAGGGTACATTTAAAACGAGGCCAAAACTTAGTAGCTATGGACAAGAATGGTATGTTGGATCACCGCAGCACTCTCACCGACACCAGAACACGAACATCACTGCTAGGCGATGCACGGCATATACTGCAACTAAAGAAACACTATGCTAGTCAAGTCAAATTAACAAGCTTTCAATCACTAAAATGAGAAAATGGGCTGAAGAATAAAAAAAAGGAAGTAATACGTACTTTTAGAAAGCCGTTAAGCCCAAAAAGTTGTTTTCGAAATAATGGCAAAAAAATGCGCGTGTCTAATTAAACAGATAACGTAGTTAATAAAAGACCAGAAAATTATCGGCACATCCGACAGATAAGGTATTTAAATGTATATTTATCGAAGACGTGGGTTAGACGCTTTCAAGTAATGGAATCATCATAAATTCTATTACTTAAAGGCCTGCATTACATATTGTAAAAATGTTTCTTAGACAGAAAGATAGAGAATTTTGTATCGAAAAATAAAAATTAGCCATTTGAGGGTTTAAAACGGCTTGCTTTCTAGTTAAAAGACGGCAGAATATAGCGTACCACCCTTTTACGTACTCACTGCTAAAACACAGGCTTTCTCTCTATATGGACTGAGCAGCAATTCATTATGCGGGCCCAGGGTGGGTTGGTGGAGGTCCCATGTGATCGATTTTTTGACTGGCGTACAAGCCATGGTGGTTTTCTTACGATGATTTCAGTCACCGCAAAACAATACTCACAAATATAATTTATAAACCCAAAATGGCACATTTAATTTTCTTATTATGGGACAATGCTTTGAAAAAACCTACAAAATTGCAGTGAGCAAATCTTTGTGTCTAATGACACAGCAATCTTTATGAGCGATAGCAACACAAACTACTGCAAAATGTCGAACAAATTGAATGCCACTTTTATCAAAAATTCTTTTCGAGTTAACACAAAAAATTCTCCACATACACAACACAACACTAACATACTTTTGTTATTGTTATTTTGCATGTTTTCTTTTGTTTTAATGCAAATAATGCTTTTGCTTTCGTATCATAGATCACCTTTAGTATCCTATTTTAATTTCGACGACAACGGTGTATAATCGAAATGACGTAAGCGACATTGAGAGCGTTGCTGCATTTGCAACGTTAGGCGCAGTTGAAAATTCAACAGCACACTCAATATTCCTTTCGATCATTTCTGTGCACTGTCAAATTATAAAAAGTTAAGAAAATACTCTGGCCGACTGAGCTCTGCTAGGATGAAAATACAGAAAACGAATTTTCCCAGAAATGAGATCTCTAGTTCGATTTTTCTCCTCATATTTGCAACAATCATCGAAATCATTATAGCCGTTTTCGAGAACGCGATAACAAATATATTCTAATACCTACATACAAATCATCATTCTCCTGTCCAAATCCCAATTTATTTGGGGTCGGCGCAGCATGTCTTCTTCTTCCATACTTCTCTATTACTCGTCACCTCAACAGTCATCTCCTTTCATATCATCCCCATACAAATATTGCTCATTTAATAGTATAGGATAGGATACGTAACGTCCTACATTTTGGATCATAAGTATCGGAACTACAGTCAATGGAATTAACGGAGATCGCGAACTTGGTTAATATAACTTCGAATAGAACTCATGCCTGACACGTTTGAGTAATCCAATCCAAGTTCACCCTCAAAGTTCGAGACGAAACAATCAAAGCTACCATCGTGTGACTTCGTAATTTGTCGAAGAACTAAATTGGGACCTAACTCATTTCCTCAAGGATTAGGTTCTTTATTTAAATTACAATTAAGCTTAGAGCAGACGGCCTGTAATATTCTTGTCGTCAGAAAAGCGTTGACAACTACCCAATAAATTCTCAGTCAAGCTTAGTACTGTTCAAAATTCTCCCCTCGACCCTTTTCCTTGGTGATAATTAAGTAGTTATTACCCGTAGCTTACTTAGATTTTATTCATTTATTTTTGCTTTTTCCTCTTCTAACTGTAGTGTTTTGTGGGGTCCAAAACCAGGTTTGTTGTCAGGCACGAGCGATCCTTACGTCAAGTTTAAGGCTGGAGGCAGACTGTTGCACAAGTCCAGGATCGTGTATCGGGACCTTAACCCGGTTTGGGACGAGTGCTTCACTGTGCCGATCGAAGATCCTTTTCAACCAGTGCAGATTAAGGTGAGAGTTCTTTTTTGTAATACTAAATAGCGTTTGGTTGGCTGCGATTGGCCGCAACTCGCCTGATGAGAGATGTTTAAATGCAGTCATATTTTTTGTATGTAGGTACTAAATATAGATTTGGAGGCTATATTCTACTTTAAATAAAAGGGCTTTCAGTGACTTTAGCTATATATATATTTTTAATAGTGTACCACACTCTCACAAGGATAAAATTCAATTGACACTCAGTGCCATAAAAAATAGTTATTTGTTATACAAGAGTGCAAAGTTGCTTTTTAACCGCGTGTTCAATTTTGATGACCGAGCAAGCGAAGGATTCTAAAATTGAATCACGAGCGCAGCGAGTGATTCAAAATTAGAATCCTGAGCGTTAGCGAGGGAATCAAAAGAGCACGAGGTGAAAAATCTTTGCACTCGAGTGCAACACGTAACTTTTCATTCCACCTCAGCGAGGAAATGACTAAATGCAAAAAAAAAAACGTTTAAATAATCACAAGATAGGTACACTTTTATTTCAGTTTAGGTATTAATTACTACATTATGACAGGTAAGTATTACAGAATAATCTTTAAATTATAACAAAATAATACTAAGGTATAATTAAGAAAATTTTAAAGTAACGTTGCTACAGTTATTTAAATTGAGTGTAATATTTTTGTTTGGTACTGTAATATTGGTGTTAGTCACTTGTGTACTGTTTTTCGGTAAACTATCTGTCATACTTAATAGTTGTACCGATTCATCGGATTCCCTTGGCGTGAATGTTGGAGAGAGAGGGAGATGGTTAGGTGTTTCATAACGGCTTATTTTTGATGTAGAAGGGCCAGTCCAAGGATACGATTGAGGTTCTTTCAGTGTAATGGCTCCTACGATGCCTTCACATATTTTAGACTTATTTTGGATGGAATCCTCTATACGTATCCCTCTACAACTGCATTGGACTTCCAGCCTCCGTGGCGCTTAAGGGACAGGAGATCAGCTCCGGAATCAGCCAAAAGTGTGGCTGAAGTTCGTCGGAAACAATGACCCGTGTACAACAGGGGTTCTGGAAGTTCAAGAAATGTTGCTATTTCTCGTGGGATACTGCCAATTTTATTAGTACCCATAGGCTGTCTAACACACTTTCCATTGCGATACTGTAGAAAAAATCGATTGATTGGAGTGTTAGGCGGGCGTAAGGCTTGATATTTCTCAACAATCGTTACGTATTCCTTGCGAATGACGAAGTTGCGGTCTCTTTTTGTCTTTGTATTAGGTAAATTAATTAATAGTAAGTCATCTGAATGTTTCTCAATGTTTTTGACATTAAGTTGTGTTAGTTCATTAGTTCGACATGCTCCGTTTATTCCAATAATAAGAACAACCTGTAACGTAAAGAGTATTGTAGTAGATAAATGAATAAAATTGATATGAACGCATAATTATGCCTATCAACATCTACTAAGTATACTATTTAATTGAGATTAATATACTTAAGTAGATACTGAATGTGCAACTGACTTACTTTTGCCGCCAAATATATGGAATCGGGTGCTTCGTTAAGAAACTTTTCAATATCAGATACTGTGAAAACCTTCGATTTTTTTGGTTGATAACCAGATGAGGCTCTTTTTAAAAATGCCACTAATTTAGGATAGGTATCGATATGTTTGTCTTTTTTCATCTTTATTGTTGCTTTTAGCATCGAATACGTACTCCATAGAGTGCTTGCTTTCTTGTTCTCGGATAATTCTATAAAATATGCCAGCAAAACGTTTTCTGAGAAAGTTTTGGCTCCTTTTGCTAGTCGCCACGTGTTGAACATATCGTACTGTTTTAAATACTTCTCGCGTGATTGTTGAGGGAGAAAGCTCATTTGCGCATTATTAACAGTTTCAGTCAATTCTGTTGGCGTCAAGCAAACTAACTCGTCGCTAGAATCACTCATTTTAGTTTTTTCATTTGTTTTCAAGTTTCTTGTTTTTAATATAAGGTTTAACAATGACGTGAAAAAATGCCGCGTAAAGAACCGCGTACAAAGCAAATTGAAAAAAGAACACCAAGAAGGTTCCGAGTCTGAGTTTTTAACAAATTAAAAAAAAGTTGTATGATATATTCGGCACCATAGAGGTAGCAGTAAATAGGTTTAATGTTTTTTTTAATTCACAAACTTAGTGCACACGATGTTCTAAATTCAATTTACTTTATCCTCTAGAGAATAAAAACGGCTTTTCCACTCAGATATTGAAGATTAAAAATACTCTTTCCGAGATGGTGGGATGAAAAAACTATTATTTTCTTAAATTACTCTTAATTCAAAATCCTTTGAGAATTCAAATTCAGCTATAAGAAGCTTGCTTAATTTAAGATTGGTTCATCATCTGCCTAGCCTTTTCCCACCTATATTGGGGTCGGCTTCCAGTTTAACCGGATGCAGCTGAATACCATTATTTTACATGGAGCGATTGCCTATCTGACCTCCACAACCCAGTTAGTACTGGGTAATACGATACCCCTCGGTAAGACTGGTTGTCAGTCTTTCGGCCCACTGACTACTTGTAAGGACTTTCAAAGATGTACCATTGATAGCCGGGACCAACGGCTTAACGTGCTTTCAGAGGCAAGGAGGATACTCGGTATGTAATGGGTGGTCACCCATCTACAGACCAGCCTAAGCTCCTCTCCTCTTAAGATTGGTTGTAAGTTACAAAACCTTTGGCAGCTTCGTTGGTCTAGTGGCTGCGTAAGTGTGGCTACTAGCAAGAGGTCCTGAGTTTGACTCCCAGACCGGGCACAGTGCCATTAGGAATTTCTGAGTAGAAGCCCGGAGTATGGACTGGTGTCCAGTTAATGGTAATGGCCTCGTCCCCAATTACATGGCACTTAACGAAAGTCTGACGAAATTGAGGTGTATTGTTACTATTTCATTAGTAACTAAATTGGATTCCACGTATGAATCTACACAAATAAATAAAAATGAAGTGTTTGTTTGTAATTTCAAAATACATGGTTAAATTTAAGTCGTTTTAATCCTCTTAAGGGGTCATTGTACTCGAAAATTTGCTGTTAATTTTCGCCTAACTCGTCAAAATGTACTGAACAGCTGATTTTTTTTCGCGATTTCAGAGTTGGTCCCATAGTAAAAGTTCTTCGTTATAATGAGTACAATGACCCCTTCAGAGGATTAAAACGACTTAAATTTAACCATGTATACTTAGTTTAATCAATAAAAAAATGTCTTTTTAATGAATGCACATGAAAGTATAAAATTATGTATAGATAGTCCTCCTGACCTTGGTTGTTTGTTCCGGCTAATCTCAGAAACGGCTGGACGCATTTTGACGAAACTTTTACTGGCAGATAGCTGATGTTATAAGGCGCAACTTAGGCTACTTCTATTTTAGAAAAAAAATTAAAACCTTTGAAATTGTGAACGAAATCCGATTGAAATAGTGAAATTATATTTTAATAATAATAATTTCACGCAGACAAAGGTCGCGGGCAAAAGCTCGTCCATTAATAAATAAATAATAACACAATCCTACATCGGCCATAAAAACTCAATAAAAAGCTAACCCTACCCGGCTTGAATACTTTATAACACACAATTTACTTCCTACAGTGAATAAAATTTAATATTAACCCTTAAACGGTCCCAAAAGTGGCATAACGTTTCTATCATCGCTTAGGGAGGCGTGCTACGTCATCAAGTTATATTTACCTTAATACTTAAGTCCAAAAACAAGTCCTGTGTAGAACGAACGCGCCTTTAGCCGTTAGCCTGTGTTATCCCACTGCTGGGCAAAGGCCTCTCGCCATGACTTCCAAATCCTTCGATCCAGGGCTAATGTAGGCCTCTGGTCGTTTGTTCCGTCCAGCTCGACCCATGATTTCCTGCGGGGTCTACCGCGTCGCCTTCTGGCTGTGTCAGGGCTCCACATCACGGTTATTTTGGCCCACTGCTCGTTGGGCATGCGACATACATGGCCAGCCCAGTCCCACTTCAGCATAACGTCAGTAAATTGAACTCATGAGAAACGAATTTACATGTGTGCACAACGATTTTTGTGCCCGTGTCGCAGAATATCCATGCTTGCAACATTTCACACAGTTTGAGGGTGAAACTGGTTGCCAGCATCGCAAAAATATGCTGCTAAAAAATTTATATACACTTTACAGGAGTAAAATCCATGTATGTGTTAAAATACAATCTCGGGAACAAAATTGCAAGACCTGACAATAGCACAAAAAAAACCTCTCAACAGAATTTTCTTTAGGTTAGAAAAAAGGACGAATTTTAGACACTTCCAGTTGGGTTTTTTCTATACGTAATATTTTCAGGCATAAAATGAGACGTGTTTCCGTGTGCCGACTCTGCAAGATCGATAATATGCTAATATGCTCAGCGAGCTGTCTGGGTCTTAGTATTATGCTAAGAATGAGACTTTGCAGTAAATAGGGCATTTTATATGCTTGCCATAGCTCAGAATACATTTAAGAAATACGTAGACCCAGACATCTTAGCGGCCTTGCACACTGTTCTGTAACTGTAATCGCTTTTATTTTGTCAGTTCAGCAACTTTTAATTTTAAAACATAATAACATTCCTGTATTTCCCCGAAGGGTTGGCAGAGGTGTGTTTGAAACACACTCATATTCCGTCAATTATTTTTAAGTCCCATGTAGGACGCCCCTCCTACTACTACTAAGTCTATTGCCATCGTATGGGCACTAATCCAAACTCCACCCAGACTCGGACATCCCTAATGGAAAATCCAATAACAGTTGCCAGACCTGGACACCAAACCCTCATGCTCGGCAGTAACGCATCTGGGCACTAAAATAACTCTGCTTATAAAACTTTTCAAGAACATCTTTGAAGTCCATGGCCTTATTTTGAGAGAAACTCATGTCCTGCAATAAAATACGATTATGAAAAGTTATTTGCTGTACAATCTATTTTCCTGAATAAAATCCAACGCGAAAATCTAGTGGAATCGGGTCATAAAAGTAACGTCTCCAGCGACCATCTAATGAATTCCTATTCAGCTATCTTTCCTAGGTTGGAATTCGTACTTTAAAGTTTCCGTCACTGTCATTATTTACTCGTATTTTACAACAATTTAGTAAAATCAGGGAAACGAATTATTTATGAAAGTGACTATCAACTAAAATGGTCCGTAATTCAAATAACAACTTCAAAGTATAAATCGGGAAATTGAAGAAGTGTCCATATTTGATAAACAGTAAATTTCGCTGACTCACTGTTTAGTGAGTCAGCGTAAGTTACTGCAACACAAACTCTTCTACAGCGGTTTCCGAAAAGGAAGAGCTAGTGGCTAAATATTAACAGGCGCTCGGATCAATCTTCAGGTTAAGCCGCGCTTGCCTAGGTTGGTCCGTGGATGGGTGACCACCCATTACATACCAAGTTTCCTCCATGCCTCAGAAAGCACGTTAAGCCGTTGGTCCCGACTGTCATTTGTAGATCTTTGCCGTTACAAGTGGTCAGCGGCCCAAATCTGACAACCAGTCTTACCAAGGGGTATCGTATTACCCAGTACTAAATAGGTTGTGGACGTCAGATAGGCAGTCGCTGCATGTAAATACTAGTATTCAGCTGCATCCGGTTAGACTGGAAGCCGACCCCAACGTAGTTGGGAAAAGGCTAGGCAGATGATGAGCGGTCTCCAAAACTACAATGTCAAAAACCTTTTCAGGTCTTCGACTACGACTGGGGTCTTCAAGACGACTTCATGGGCTCCTGCCACCTGGACCTGACCGCGCTAGAGCTCGGTCGGACGCAAGACCTGGTGCTCTGTCTGCGAGACCCTGGCAAGCCTACCCAGGACATGGGGGAGATCGTGCTCAATGTAACGCTGTGGCCGAAGTCCCAAGAGGATAAGGAACAGGTAAGGATTAAGTTTCAGTTACTAATACACGTCAGATGCACGCGTAGCTTAGCTTTGATTCTCAACTCTACGAAGAATAAACCACTTTCAAAATAAAGTGCCATATGTTTTCATCAGATTTGCCATCGAACTTGAGAAAGTACTTTGTACTTTGTCTTCAGAAGTCTTTGTGAATTCAATCTATTTCTGACACATGACTTTTTTGACACATTAATTGTGCTGCGTGCTACTCTGCTAATACATTACATTTAATGTGTTTGAGTATTACGTATGGGTTGCACAATAATGACTTTAGACTTTGCACTTGGGTGTTACACTACTCCGGGAAAGAGCTGGGTTCTTCCAAACTTCTAAGTTAGTGCGAACTTCGAATCTAATCAGCTCTAGTCAGCAGTTTTATCAAATAAGTCCTTTCTACTCGTAGCACCCGACGAATTACGACGAATTTATTTTAACTTCGATGAAAGATTTTCATCGAAGGAATCTTTCACGAGTAGCTCGTAGCACGAGTACTAAACTTTTAAATAGAACATCAACACATTGGAATACTAAAATCTTTTTGAATTCTGTCTATTTCGTTGCAATTTCTCTTTTACGTGCATTTTATTAACACTGAATGTACTGAATAAGTGCTTTCATATAAATTGAAATGCCGCATGAATTGGTTCATCTTATTTCCAAAACTAGGAAGAAAGCACAATCTTAAGCAAACGCGATCTGCCACCTACTATTACACTATTACAATTTAACCAATAAATAAGACGTGGTGATAGTGAAAACAAAATTAATCAGCTTTAATCCTGACTGATTCTTCAACCTAAAAAGTACGACTTTTCAATGAATAAAGTTAACAGTTGAAAAAAAAAATTGATACTAGACACATGTTCGGCTCGGCATGATTTGGAAACGGATAATGCTTATATACGTTCGGGAATGTCGCTCGGCTTAAATCGGGTTGTTTCGAGCTGACCCGAACATGATTCAGCGATGGTAAACGCTGAAAGGAGTTAGCTGATCGGTATAAACCGAATGTAGTCTTTGTAAAGACTCCAAACATTGATCCATAAACAGCCATAGATGTAGCACTCGGCGGTAATTGAGTCCACCTCGACATGAAGTGGTTGTTTATAAAAAATCTCTAATATCAAAAGGAGTTATACGGTCAACATCTTCTAAAGGTAGGTTTCCTCGACGTAGGATAAAGGATCTCCATCTTTAAAGGCCGATTTCACCGAAATAGAATGCGTTCATCACATCTGAGCCGAGCCCAACATCTGCCAATGTCCGTTACAATTATTACGCTGTCAGACTTTGAACGCGATTAAGATGTGCTGATCGCAGTTTCATTATTCGTGTAATTCGGCCTCGAATAAATCCACATAATAAAATAAAGAAAGAACTCGACACAGAATGAAATTTATTACAGTGCAATTAAATAAAAACTTCACACGGTACATCAAAAAGGCAGAACGTAGTGGCGAAGCGCCGTCGATCTCCTTTTATACTGTTGTTTAAATGAGAGTAAAAATCGAAGGCAGGATACTACAACTCTACAGTGTGGAAATTTTCAGCGAGGCAGTAAGGGGAACTATGGATAGTCTCCTAAGACCAGTAGTAGCTGCAACAGTTAATGTAGTTCTCCTTACTGCCCCGCTGAACGTGTCCAGCCTGTATTTTTGCAAGCTTATACGAGATGTGGTGGAAAATCAGCAATTTAATAAGCACATTATGATTTAAAAGAGTGTCCATGGAGTTTCTTGCCCATTCTTCTCCATAGAGATCTACGCTTTGGAATGGGCAACTACAGTACTTTCACAGTTATTATGTCTTGTGACTGGGACTGTAGCTTCATTTTTTATTGCTGTCTTTGTTTCGACAATTCAAAAGTGCCTGTTATTGGCCTACTTGAAATAAATGCTTTGATTTTGATTTTTTGATTTTTAGACTAGATAGATTCTATTGCTGATTGTACATATTAATATCCTGAAAAATCTTTGACTGCGGGTTTGGTCTATTGGTCGCAATCGCGACTGCTGAGCGTGCGGGCCTGGGTTCGATTGCCGAATTTCCATTAGACATTTCTCAGTTGCAGCCACGGAGTCTGGATTTGTACCCGGTCGATGGCAAAGGCTCGCCCCCTATTACTTGGGACTTAAACATAACTAGCGAAATGTGGGTGTACTATTAGGTACACCTCTGCCTAGCCCTTCGGGGATTACAGGCGTGATGTTATATTTATGTTTAATATTGGCGGTATTACTAGGTAGTACCTATAATAACACTATACGGAACAGTGCCTGAACTTTTTCGACCTATTTTGAAGCCGTGGTGCAAAAAGGACTCTCTCATTTTGCACAAGGTACAGTTTTAAAGAAAACATTTGCGTCACTTTTGCGACAATTTATTGTGTTTCGCACTCTTTCTTTCAAAACTGAACAAAGCCACATCGGTAATGCCTCGCTGCACTGCGCCGCACCCAATGTGTGGAACTCCTAAGCTTTAATCAATGGCATAATGCCTTCATACCTCCGCACCCACAATATACCTAAGTGGGACAATGGCGGTACAGCCAGCAAAGAGAGAACCATCCATGTGTTATACTTAAGTCTGTAAACGTCAGATACACGCCAGTCAGACTTTTGCAGAGGTGTATTAAAAAAGCCTCCAGAGGCCTTGGAAAATAACATAAATTTTTCGAAGTCCTAAAGAGTAGCGCAGGCAGCTTCGCTCCCACTTTGCCAACCATAAATGTTGAACACAGCATTTGCTATCCTTGAAACGAGCTTCGTGATGACACGAGAGTCTGGGAATGCAAAAAACATCTGAACACAAACACAACTTGGTTTGAAAATAAGCTGCCTCGTTACTTATCTCTTTTGCTGTCTGTACATACCTGCACTGTCAATGCATCGCGTGGCGTGCCACTAGGCATCACGCCCGGCCCGCTCCTATTGCGTCGCGCTTCGTCGCCTGCGAGCCGTCACGCTGTGGGTCTACCTGTCGTATTTCGTATCAAGAGGTGTCGTAATAGTGGCTGGGATTATTGAGATATTGAGTGGGTTATGATGTCAGATAATCGTGCTGGTAGTTGTTATTTGATGTTTCGTGGTAAACAAATATACCTTCTAGGCAGACACTAACAGACCTCGTAACCACGACTTTTGGCCGCAGAATCTTCGATCAAGAAGAAATTTTCATGTTCATGCGACAAGTCGTGTTCGTGGCCGCGTAGTGCGACCAAATTTTCTTCCTTGTCGAACCTTCTGCCGCTTCGCCGGCTCCCTGGCAATTTTCCGGGCTTTCAAGTAAAAAGCATTTCTTGTAGGTGTGGTAACACAAAGGATAGGTGATCTATGATATAAAACTACATACATGTAGATATGTGCGTTTAATAGGCACCGTTAATTTTTTTCTGCTTATGTAGGTACCTCTTGCCCTAAAACTTTGTCTACTTAGAAATGCTCCATAATTTAACAGCACGCACATTATTTGCCCTTCATTTGTTCATCACTTAACAATATTAATCCGATACAGTAAAACAAAGTAAGTAATTCTATTTGACCACACCATTCTGTTTGATTACACCCTTTCACTGAATTAGAAATTGATTAAATTACTCCTAATAACTACGTGGACACTGTCTTCTGCTCAGTATAAAAATAACTCTGAACGTAAATAACGTTTACGTACTATCGACGGCGTCCCTTGATAGTTATTGTTATTAGGCACTTTAATTCGCATTCATTGACAAATTGCCAACGTAGTTACGAGTGTGTGACATCCATCTTGATTTATTTAAAAAGCTGAGCCGGGGACATTCTTTTCCGCAATATTTGTTGTGTATACGGATGGACGTTTCTGAAAGCATTTTACCTGTAACCAAGTTCAAGGTCAACTTAATTTAGATTACCATCGACACATACTGACATACTGATGCCACATCAAATGACCCAGTCGACATGTTGATAAAGGTGAGGATAGCTGGAAAGTATTCCCAAGCTAATGGAACTTTAACAGGTTGTTTGGGGGTACACTAGGAAGACTATCCTAAGTTTTCATCCCGAGGAGACTGCAAAAAGGAAGAAAATTTTGAGGTTTTTAGCCCCTAAGTTAGCACAGGGTCCTCAAGGTCGAAAACTGGTATAAAGTTTAGTCAAAAAGTCTAGCGAAGAGATTCGTTCTGCAAGATTGAAGGTCCACAAACAAATTGAACTATGTTGACGCAAAAACCTATTTCAAAACGTATTGTGCAACAAAAAAGCAACATTTTTCTTAGGTTTATCAGTTACATAAAGTGATTTTCTAGTCCATGATCAGATTCCATCTAGTCATTCATTTAGCTAACACAAGAAATCCGCAGTGAACCTGTTTTCGTTACCAAAATGTCGCTACCCACGTCGATATAGCTGCTCACATCAAAGTCGTACGAACTTCAAACCGTGAAGTTATATTAATTACCAACACGAGTTAATTAAATTGAACTGGGCTAATTGAACGATTAAGGGAACAAATTATATCTGAAACAATAGAGTTTGGCGAAATTAGAAACGCTTTTGTGGTTATATTAAAAGACTGGCTGTTGCCCGCGACTTCGCTCGCGTGGAAATTTTAATGTGTATGTGAGAAAAAAGATATAAAAGATAGCTTTTGTCCTTCCCCCAGGAGATAATCCATCTCCTTGTCAAATTTCATTACGATCCGATCAGCCGGTTAGTCGTGAAAAGGTTACAAACAAACAAACAGGATTACTTTCGCATTTATAATATTAGTATGGATTGTCTGGAATTTGGTATTTAATATGCTTATATCGGAATACCAGGTTCAACGTACTATAATATACTTTTTAACACGGAAAAGCGTCACGGAGGTACCCAGGGGAAAATACAAAAAAAATATTCGAGCTATAACTTGATGAAACTACTTACCTACGTAAATTTTATTGTAAAAAAATATATAAATACCTATTTCATTTGAATTTCATTTAGTTCATCTTATAAAGATAACAATAAATGTTTGTTGAACACATAGGGTTGCGAAAGCGATTATATTCCCTTAAACCGGCCCTGTCGCAAAATCAGTTCTTAGCAAACGTTTACTAACTGTTAACTACTTCCCTGATAATATTCAAGTTTGTAGCACATAAAATGAAGGACTTTCATACACTTGTGAGAGACCTTAGACTTAGACCTCCTTAATCCGGCCCTGTCGCAAAATCCATTCTTATCGGACGTCTAGTTACTATAAACTACCTCTCTTTCATCTTTATACGTCAAGTGGTTTTCGATATTTCGTGATGAGTAAGAGAGTGACCTTTCGCTTTTATATATTTAGAAGATTAGATTAAGAATCTGCGCAGCTGGATTAACTGCATCACACAGACAGTAAATAACTTCTTACAAAGTGACATGAACGATGTTAGTGTTTGCCATCGGAAAGTACACGAAACAGTTGTTTGCATTTTTAACCGACTTCCAAAAAAAGGAGGAGGTTCTCAATTCGGTTGTATGTTTTTTTTTTTTGTGTTTGTTACCGCATATCTCCGTTATTTATGAACCGATTTGAAAAATTCTTCTTTTATCTGAATGGATTTACTTCCCGATTGGTCCCATCGAAATTTCATCAAAATCGGTTCAGCAGTTTGGTTTTGAAATCAAAATAACTGGAAAAAATGTCATCCAAGTAAAAGAAATTGCGAAATTGATACTTGACAAGGATTTGTGTGTGATACGATAGCTAACGAGGGTAAAATAAAAACTTTTTTTGCAAAAAAAAAACCGACTTCCAAAAAACACACGAAAAAAGTGGAAAATAACTTTACTTTCGGAAGTCGGTGGCAAAAAAGTCAATGAAACAAACAATAGTCACCGACTTCCGAAAGTAATTTTCCACTTTTTTCGTGTTTTTTTTTGGAAATCGGTTTTTTTTGCAAAAAAGTTTTTTTTTAGTTTGCTGTTAACAATCATAAACTTACATCACCTACTTATTTATTATTCTTACACAAACTACGTGTATCGTGAAGAATTAAGAAGACTATTCATAATGAGCGGTCCAAGATCCAGAGAATATGATGGCATCATGTTGACTCATCATTATCAACATGTCTCTTCAAAACTCCAAGAAAAACCTAGAACATAGTCTCGGAGAGCATTATCTAGCTATTAAACCTTATTACATAGATAAATCACTGCACACATAATAGATACTGAAAACCCCTTACGTCCGTCACGACATGTCTGTTTACCGAGAAACGTGGTTTACTTACGACAATTTCAATAATTACAAACAAATAGGTTAACGTCATATTATACAAAGAAATGTGTACAGGAATATACCACATTAGTTTTAGTATTTGCGAAACCTGAAACATGTGTCTAGTATTTGTATGTAAAGAATCTATGTACAAAAAATCAAAACTGTATCATGAAAAATCACAAAGTTATAAGCTTGTTATGTTAGCTGGTTGTCCGTTCAAAAACATACTCACCACGCGGCGTCCCACTGTGCGCCCGCGCCTAATGCCTGTGTTGTGCGCGTATGATTGCGGATACATATGTACTAAGTGTCGCTCGGTGTCCAACTCGTAACCTTTTTTAAATATTTTTGGGACAAAATATAACACGATTTAAAAATTATTGGAATCGATTCAGTTACTTATTCTGAACAAACTATATTCTGGTTTCATATACTAAAAATAATGTTGTATAAACAAATTGCTTTGAACAGCTTTGCACATTGATTCAGGATAACTAGCCAATTATGTGGTAATTGTTTCTTGTTTTTCTAACGAGGATTTGAAGGAAAACAAAATACACTACGGTACAGATTAACTAAGGTCAGGAGCAAGGAACAGCTCCTATGCTGTATTCGAATGTACAGTCGACCACCATCGGTGGTAACATTTTGATCTCAAGCTGGCCTAGCGCAGTACGGACCTTCAATAAAATACGAGGCCAAGTCATAGGTCTCGAGTTCGAACTCAAGACACGGACCTCTGATTTTTTGGAATCATATGTATATTGTTTAATTATCACTTGCTTCAGTGAAGGAAAACATCGTGAGGAAACCAGCATGCCTGAGAGATATTTCTCGACGGTATGTAAAGCCCATGGGCTGCATTTAACCTCTGACACCAGGTTAGGCACTAGCCACACGATAAAGAAGAATACGAGGCCAGTTTATACTGGTTATTTTACTACTAACCTACCGTAAAGCCGTTTGACCCACCGTAAGAGCAACCCGTCGGTCATTCTTGGTGACCTCTCATGATTTCTCATAACCGTTTTATGTTACCACATATATGGTAGACCTATTCCCAGAAATGGAAGTTTAATGAGACAATAAAATGGCTAAGAAATACATCAGTGGCTAAACGAGTAACATAACGTATGTAAGTAAGCCGGGAAGTATTGGATAATATGTACAACTTAATAAATAAATAAATACCGCTGGACATTACACACAGCGCCATCTAGTGCCACACTAAGCAACGAGGCTTGTGTCGTGGACACCAGATAGTTGATATACTACATAGATACTTTTTGTTTGTAAATACATACTTATTATACATATAAACATCCATGACTCGGAAACAAATGACCATGCTTATCACACAAACACTTGCTCCTACCGGGATTCGAACCCGGAACCCTATGAACGTAAGGAAGCCTCACTACCGCTGCGCCATTCGGGTCGTCGAACTTAACTTAATTTAACTTAATCCTCGAAGGATTAAGCAGAGGTGTAGCTAACAGTACACCCACATTTCGCCAGTTATGTTAAAGTCCCATGTAATAGAAGGAGAGCCTATTGCCATCAACCGGGCACAAATCCAGACTCCCTGCCTGCTACTGAGAACTTCCTGATGACAAAACCCAATAACACTTTACCCGAGGTGGGAATCAAACCCAGGACTTCATGATCAGCTGTCGCACTTGCGACCACTAAAACAACGAGGCATCAGCATCAGTATTAGATAATATTGACAGAGAGTCACGAAGAAAAGCAAAAAATCTTAAAATGAGCCGGTAAACAATCCTTGAGAACCAATCGCAAGTGTTAGCCTTGAACTCTATAAGGAATAGAACGACTAAGACCTTGGACTAAACAAATAGAACTAGTCAGACATTACTAAGAATTGTCAGAACCATAAACTAACAGCTCTTAAAGATACGCTCCATTAAAATCCTGCTTAAAATTAACGACATAACATAAAGTTGACATCATTTTCTGCTTTCACGAACCTTCGAACGGCCACAAACATTTGCCGTGGAAAATGGTGGACTATAACTCATTGCATGCATATTTTGTACTGCAGCAATTGACGAACGTCCTTGAGTAGGCACCAGCGATCAAGATACAGAACATAAATTACTATCGCCCTGGCTGGTGTGCCAATACATGTGCTAACCTCGTTTTTTTAGTTAGCCGTCTGACGCCGGGGCGCACGCGCGTGCGAAACTATTTGTAAACAGAATTGCGAAAACAAAATAAACTCCGCGACTGTTAAAGTGATATTTTTTGCTGTCAACGCGTTCGGTGTTCGAAAATGTAGTGCTGTGTTACTTTTTTTTTATTTTTTAAGATGAGGTTTTATTCAGTGCCTGTTAGCCTGTTCTATTTTTTTATTGCATAAGTTTTGTTTAGTGCACGTGAGTGTCAACGACAGCTTTATTATTTTGGGACAACATTTAAAACGGTTTGACGTATGAATTGTTTTAATTGATGAATAATAAGCCGTTGATTTCCAACACATTTAATGACACAAGCAATGTCTGGTACATCGACGTAGTAAACTATGATGAAGCTAAAACTAAAGTTTTTAAATGTTTAGCGGGCTATTAAGAACGGAATGGGGAATTTATTACAAACATTATTAAAGAATAACAAGATTTTAGAAAAGACCTTAACGCTTACGATAAAAGTTACGATGAAGCTAAATATAAACTTAAACAAATGTTAAACAAACTACAAAGAACAATACAAAACAAATAACCTCCGATTTTTGACATTTAAAAGCGTTCTAGGTTGCTGAGGGCATTCACAGGACACCAAACCAGTTCTGTGGTTATCCTTGCTCTGTTTAAAAACTGGATCGCCATTAACTATTATGTACTTCTAATCCTTACAAAGGCACGGAACAAATAATTGTATGGGTGGTTCCGAGTCTGGCTGTTTGTGTATGTGAGTTTAAATGTTTGTAAACGCACCCACGATACAGAAGAAATTTCTAGTGTGGGGAAACGTTTAAAAAAAATGGCTACATCTGGAAGAAATTGTGCGTTTTAGTGCGCGCGCGGTTAGGACCGTATTTTTCTTTGTTTAGCCTATTCTGTCCCACTGCTGGGCAAAGGCCTCTCCCATTCCTTTTCAACTCTCTCGGTGGTCTAAGTCTGTTATTTCCTAAAGTTTTTAACTGACTTCAAAAAAAGGAGGAGGTTCTCAATTCAGTTGTATTTTTTTTGTGTTTGTTACATTATATCTTCGTCATTTATGAACCGATTTGAAAAATTATTTTTTTATCTGAAAGGATATACTTACCGATTGGTACCATAGAAGTTTCATCAAAATCGGTTCAGTAGTTTGGTTTTTAAATCAAAATAGCTGGAAAAAATATGTCATCCATGTAAAAGAAATTGCGAAATTGATGCTTGACAAGGATTTGTGTGTGATACGATAACTATAAAGGGTAAAACAAAAACTTTTTTGCAAAAAAAAATAACCGAATTCCAAAAAGAACACTAAGAAATGTGTAAAAAAAACTTTACTTTAGGAAGTCAGTGGCATATAAGTAAATGAAACAAACAATAGTCACCGACTTCCGAAAGTAAAGCTATTTTCCATTTTTTTTGTAGTCGGTTATTTTTTTGCAAACAAGCTTTTCCTTCCTATCAACCATCATCATCTTCTTAGTCTTTTCTCAGCTATGTTAGGGTCTGCTTCCACTCTAAGTCTATACACCTGAATACCAGAACGATTACCTATCTGACATCCACAACCCAGTACCACAATACTTGCCAAGACTTCCATTCAATGAAAAACAAATCTGAATACCACAATAGCATCAAAACCGTGCAATTCATAGTCAATATTAGCTAAGAGTACACAAACATAAAATTATCTTGGACAGAACCGCACAGCTGGCGTCTTATCTCATTAATTTCATAAGAAAACATACACATTATTATTTTGTTTACTCGTAGATATCTACTTATCATCCTACTGTTTTTTGTTTCGACTGCTACCGACTTCTTTAAGCCATTGCAGTATTTCTGAATCAGTTTCTTCTAAACATTTTGTTATCGAAAGACATTAATGTCGGACTGGCTCGTTGATCTTGTTGTCGCAAGCGCGACTGCTGATCATGAAGTCCTGGGTTTGATTCCTAACTCGGGTAAAGTGTTATTGGGTTTTGCCATCAGGAATTTCTCAGTAGCAGCCACGGAGTCTGGAATTGTGCCCGGTTGATGGCAATACGCTCGCCCCCTATTACATGGGGCTTAAACATAACTGGCGAAATGCGGGTGTACTATTAGATACACTTCTGCCAAACCCTACGGGGATGACAGCCGTGATGTTATGTTATTTTCCACGTCCTCATTTTAAATCAAATGAAAATGTGATAGATTTTTATAGCTTTGCAAAAATCCGAGCGGTGCATTATAAAAAGATGAGGTCACTTATGGCTTCGTTTCATAGGTTGAGAAGACCGTTGAAATTAAACCTAAAGTGACCTCATACTCACGTAATGCATCATCCCGTGAGTCCATTAGTGCACTTATAACTCATTTACTACAGGGTGTAAACGGACCCCTCACGAAGCCGTCAACCAAGCATTCTGTACATCAAACTAAGTAGCTCGACTCAAAAATTATTGCCGGGAAACGTTTTTTTTTCGGGTAAAAAATCACGTTTTACGCTCGCAAAACATTGTGCTTAGTACGGGGATCGTGGAAGTTATTAAAGTTAAGAGCGTTTACGCCGTCCATGCGTTGTTTGACTCCAAAACTCCAACGTATTAAAGGGTTTGAAAAGTAATGTTTCAAACCCTTTAATACGTTCAAATTCAAATTGAAATTAAATTTTACTAAGTACAACAATTGCACTCGAACGGATCATAGTAGGTTTGTTTGACTATAGCACAAGAGAACGCGCCAGCGCTATGCACACAGACAAGCGCGCTTCTGTGTGCGTAAAAAATGCATTGAATTACCTAAACTTGACTTCGCTCGATAGACGTAAACGCTCTTATGTTATTATAACATTAAAAACTTCTATTTGAAAAAAAAAACTTGAGAAAATGTTGTAACTTTGACCTCCACTATCTCTGTAACTAGAAGGTGTCCAGGTATGGTCTACAAAAAACAAAACGCAATGACGGGGACAAGAAGTGCCAAGCGGCTTCATTAATTGTACTTTTACACCTCGTAGACTTATTTTGAGGAAATTACGATTTTCATAAACAGTTTAGGTAAACAACTTTACTGAGCATAGCTATATAAGTTTTTAAACACTGACATGGTCACCAACACTTTGGTAATTTACCATGTTTCCAATCCTTTTTGACAATGACAATAAATAAGCATAGCTAGACTAAAATGTTAATTCAAACGTTGCATAATGAGCTGTAAAAGGAAAAATAAACAATCATTAAAAATTCCCTGGCGTCTATTATAATCAATGACATAAGTAATTCACGGATATTTGCATGAAGAATTGTTTATATTTATAGCACTGCATAGTTATGTTTCTCATAATATTTTTTTTCTCTCGGCGTTGGTATGTGACTGACTACCCCCCCTTTTTTCTATTTCATGTTCGTACAGTCCATCCAAAGGTCTGGAAGAGAGCGATAAGACCGCCATTGTAACCATAAAATTATCATTTTTTGTAAAACCGTTCTGTTTCAATTTTGGTGTACAATAAAGTGTATTCTGTTCTATTCTATGTGAATTTCTTTTCTGTCACCAATAAATTAATATTGACTGTTCAATGTTCACAAAGGATTTATATTCGGGGCTACATTTATTTATTTGGTAGTAGCTCTGCACTATATTATGACAGTTCAGCGTATCGTAAACCATTCTGGGTCATCCATAAATACGTCACACGAATTTCATAATTTTACCCCCCCCCCCCAGTCCTTGTCACATTTATCAGACAGAGTTGGAAATATTGTAATATATAAACATTGTGTAATAATAAGTTTACATATAATATATTATAATGTGACGTCACGACATTTAGGACCCCCTCCACCCCTTGTCGCACAATGTTACACTTCGTCGACCCCGTCCCCTCCTTAACAGGTGACGTAATTTATGGATGGCCCCTTGTTGGAAATATTCAAACCGACTACAAAAATACAAGGTCAAAATTGGTTCAAACGCTGTCGATAGCTGACGCAAAAAAAACGTAAAAACATAATTGATTTTTTTCCTTACCTCTGGTAGTTTTGCTTCGCTTTCAAATATGACTTGAAAAAAAAACTTTTTTGGTATATCCTGTATAAGTTATCGAAAACAACCCATCACGTCTGCTGAATTTCGCTGGCTAATTTAATGCAACTCCGAAAACCTAGCGAACATAACCGTAGATTGTGACCTAAATAATATAATATTGCAACTACAATACCTAAGTTTATTCCAGACATAAATATAAATAGGTTAATAATAAGAAGGTAGGTATATTTTCGTCCGTACTAGTGATGCAACGGAAGTGTCTTAACGGAAGCAGAAACGGAAACAGATGTCAAAAGTAAATCTTAGCGGATGCGGATGCGGAAGCGGAAGCGGAAGCGGAAGTGTTAATACTATGAAGAAAAAACACATTTTTATTTTTTCAGATTTTGTTTAATAGAATTTGTCATAATTGTATTTTGTACTTTTAGTACTCAAAGTTAAACAGAGGTAAGTTACATTTAATAAAAAGTAATTTGGCCGCTTTTACACCTTTGAGTCTGTTTCGGTGTTCTTCATATATATATTAAACCAGCTCCGCTGTAGTCGTGCGACCTTTTCGCGAATACACTTTTTCACAGAGTTTGCATCGGGCACTTGAGTCATTAATCTCAACAAAATAGTTCCAAATGGGACTGGTTTTTGGTTTCATAATTGCACTAGACACAAAACTAATAGGTTCCTAAGTAACAAGTAACAAAAATAAGAAAAAATCAACAGAAGATTTACGAGCTTACGTTAAACGTCACGAGGCGCGGTGATGCGCAGAATGAAACAGAAAATAGAATGATAAACAAACTCGTTGCGACGCGTTTGTGTACCGCCCCCGCCAAACCCCCGCACGCGCCGATTCCGTCATGCATGTCCAGCAGTTCACGCGCCCCCACCCCCGCGCTCCTCGCTGTATCTTCCGTTTAGAGTTCTGTTATAAAGTTGCGGAACCAGAAACGGAAACAGAAGTGAAAAAGCTTGCGGAACTTCTGCAGAAGCGGAAGCGGAAGCAGAGTTCTGTTGCAACACTAGTCCGTACTCGTAGAATTATTAAACTTGTAAGAATGGACCCATTTTTATAAAAATAACCCGAAGGCAGGCAACTTGCGAGTGCTAGAAAAAGCCAGAATGAATTAATTTTGACTTGGTTTAGTTGCGTAGTTCATTAATTAATTCATTCATTAATTATTACATTATCTAAATGTCAACTCAAAAGGTTATCATATTATGAAGCTGAGGAATCAGCCATCACTGTAAAACTATTGGTTCCTACTAATCAAATAATTTATTTTGCATGAATATTATTAATTCATTTAATTCAGATAATTGTAATCCATATACATTAAATTATTAATTAAAAGCTATTTGTACAATCACAAGACACATAGTGTTAGTAACAATGTACTTACAAACTATGTTAGTAACACACTAACAAAGACAGAAACAGAAAACAGATTGTGAAATCATTGCTGCAAGGTAACAGGCCCCGCCGAAACCTTGCAGCAGTGGTTCAAAAACTGACAATCAAGCCTGGCTGCTATCATAGATAGGATGCTGTTGGCGCTGCCCCGCACCCTACGGACCAAGGATGCGCACCGTTTCCGCATCACCGTATAAAAACAGTCCACGTGAGCTTCAGCAAACATCCCTGAAGCGCTGCAGTATCGGGGCAACCCCATCAGCACCCTGAATGCGTTATTGTATTGGACGCGAAGGGCGCCGTATGATTTTTGAGTAAAATGAACCCACAGACTGCAAGTGTAAAACGACGTGCAGTAAGCACTAAATATAACGCGCTTGACCTCTTTAGACGCGCGCCTGAATCTGCAGGCAATCATGTTAGCTCTCACACACAGCGCCCTCCGCTCCCTATCAATATCCTCATCATCTTTGAGGTCAGTGGTCAATAAGTGACCCAGATACCTAAACTGGTCTACCTTCACAAGGGGTACACCGTTTATCTTCACTGAAGGTACTGCTTCTGGGTATTTACCCCTAGCCCCAAAGACCATGACTACAGTCTTCTTAACATTATATGCCAGACCATGTAGTCTAGCATATTGCTCGCAAGTGGCTACGAGTGTCCGTAGTCCGCAGATTGACGCGCTCAGCAGCACCATGTCGTCGGCGTAGCTAATGTTATTACAACACACGCCATCAATATGACACCCGACACGCATGCTGCTAAGTGCCTCAATCAGATCATTTACGTACAGGTTGAAAAGCGTAGGCGAGCATAACCCTCCCTGCCTCACCCCGCACTCCAACCCATACGGCCTAGACAGGGCACCTGCCCACCTCACACTATTGACTTGGTTTCCATACCAGTACTTTAGAGTATTTGTCACCTCTGGTGGCAAATTTACCTCTTCCAACTTCCTCCACAAAATGTCGTAGGAAACCAAGTCAAAAGCCTTGCTCAAATCAAGGAAACATGCGTAAACTGGAGTGCGGCGATTCGTATAGTACTTCACAGTGTGCTTCACACTCAATATAGCGCTGTCAGTAGATAACCCAGAACTGAAACCAAATTGGTTGTCGTGAACACGTATATGACTGCCAAGTTGAGCGTCAAGCACACCGTCAAACACTTTCGATATGATTGTGGCAAGAGATATTGGCCTGTAATTGTTCTTATCACCCATGTCACCGGTCTTATTTTTAACGATAGGCACCACTGTTGTTTTTATCATATCACTCGGCATATAAGCATGACCCAGACAAAAAGTGAAAAGCATCGCTAACACTCTTGGCAAATGCGGACCAGCAAATCGGAGATGCTCAATGCTGAGACCATCATGACCTGGAGATTTTCCTCGACGCATCCCGTTAATCCTGTTGAAGAGCATTTTAGCGGTTATTTTAACTCCTAGGTCTTTCCGTGGCTCAACATTGAGCGTCGACCTAGATGGGCCTAGTGGCGACTGCACACAAAAATGGTCCACAAAAAGGTCAGCTATTTGTCTAGCGTCACTCACGCCATCGACGCAAACAGGGAGGCCCGGCTTGCCCTTTAGTCTATTGGTATGCTTCCAAAAAGATCGAAAATCTTTCTTTGAATGCTGTGAAGCCAGAATATCCATTTTAATTTGAGTCTCGTGATCTTGACACCACTTCAACCGAGACTTAAATATCCTTCTAGCTTCACGCATTTCTTCAAAAATACGTCCCGATGGTGGCATACCATTATCTAGCCAGTATAAAAATTTACGCCTAGCCTCCCTATGCGCGCCGCTCACATGCATGTTCCAGCCCACGACATTTCCTCGCTTTCTAGGACTTCCCCCTTGGGTCATTGTCTCAGTAGCCGACTCGCACAATGCAATTACAATTTTATTATACAATACATCTATTACACGAAAGTGGCGAGGGTCATTGCAAGTCTGACCACTACACTCTCTAAAGTCATCCGGGAAGTCAACAAGTCGCAATTTTTCATGACATTTTATGCTATAAGCACGAATCTGTGGGTATATGGGTACACACGAGTTGCCAAAGACCGTGACCACTGGGGTTCTCTGGAGGAGGCCTTCACCCTCACCACTTGAGGGGTTCATGCATGCGTAGTATTTTATTTTAAATCTGTATTTTAACTTAAATTTATTTAATGAATATTAATATTGAAATTTAATTTACACATTTGTTATACTTACATATTGCAATCAAGAATTTAAATTGGAATTTTATTTTAATATTTTATATAATATTGTCATTGCAATCAAGAAATCAAAATTGAAATGAAAACATTATGTTAAGAAATATATAAACTATAAACTTATATGAAATTGAAACAAACAAAAAGTAACAAGTCTTTTTAAATTATTATTATTTCTTTCATAAACGCAATTCTACATGGCCAGTGTATAGGACAACAGATACATACATATTTCATATTATTTTATCCGATATAAAATGTCTACCTTGGAGGTCTAGAATAATTTTTTGCTGAATCCATGGTAACAATTTGCATGTCGATGTGTTTTACACCCTGTTTATCAAACTTCTAATTTTGCAATTACTTATGCAAGTAACCATTGATTGTCAAAATACATAAAGAAACACCCCTTTTATATGTCTATATTTTTTTAAATCACGATATACTTGTATAGTGGCTTTATCATGTATCACAGTAACTACATAAAAAAAAACAACTGTGTATCACATCATATTTGCACACAATGTTTCATGCACGCCATAATTATGTAGCGTGACCATAATTTTTTACGTTCTAGGTACATGTGACATCCATTACATCAATCATCATCAGCATCTATTGTGAACCGGCAATAAAAATTGCAATATCATAAGTAACAATGATGCCTTTGAAAGATGTCTTAAAACTGCCATTAAAATATACAGTAGGTAGGAATTCAAGCTTGGTTGTCGAGATCAGATAGGCAGTCACTCCATGTCAAACAGTGATATTCAGCTGCGTCAAATAGTGGTAGTTACACGAACGATGACAAGCCCGTGGCCAAATAATAACAGCTGCACGGGTCGATTTTCAAAGTTAAACCGCGGTTGCCAACGTCGGTCTATGGATGGGTGACCAGTTCATTAATCGTTAAGCCATTGGTCCCGGCTGTCATTTGTAGATCTTTGACAGTCGTTGCAGGTAGTCAGTGGCCCGAAAGTCAGACAACCAGCCTTACCAATGAGTACCGTATTACTCTGTACTAACTGGGTTGTGAAGGTCAGGTCACTCTATGTAAGATACTAGCATCCGGTAAGACTGGAAACGACGCCAAAAAAGTTAGGAAAAAGCTAGGTAGATGAGATACACGGGCGATGATGATGAGGTAGGTGTAAAGCATGGACACAGAATTGCTGCGCAGGTAGCGTCTCTACTTACGTACTCATTCCATTCGTAGCGCTGAAAGTGCATTGTCCGTATAATTTCTGTCACATACCATCAAAGCTGTCAGTTTAGAAACCTAATTTATGTCGTAGTGCGAGAAAAGTATTCACAATCGTGTCGAGGCATATCCATGCTTTATGGGGTAAACATATAATTTTAGGTTTTTTCGTTTTTTTTTCCTTAGCCTATATTGCCCCACTGCTGGGCAAAAACATCCCCTCCACTACAATCTTCACACCACTCACTTCTCTTCTTCCACTCCTCGGGCTGTTTTCTCCGGCCAATCTCTCACATATGCCTCTAAGTCGTTTTTTTTTTTTGATGATGGCCACTCGCAGTTTTCCAGCTCTCTACGGCTGGTTTACTACTTAACCGGAACCTCTAAGTCGTCACGCGAGGCAGCGTTTTATAGGCTCCCTCGGCGACGACGCCCGTCGTCTGGCACCCACTGCGTGACAATTCCGGCCCATCGGTCCTGATGCATTCTACAGATATGGCCCGCCCAATCCCACTTCAAACCAGCAGTCTTATTGCCCACATCAGTGATTCCAGTTTTTGAGCGTATTGTGGTATTTATTTGAATGCCATCCTTATAAGGAATTTATTGCTATGGACATCAAACATTTCTAGTCTTTCAAGATACTACCTCAGGTACTTACAGCCCTACCTAATCCTTCGGGAATTACACGCAAGATTGTTTTTTTTTTATGTAAGCTAGTATGATGTACCAGGTAAATACTGCTTCAGTATTATTTCCCTATACGCTAACGAAATTCTCACATTTTGATATAATTAGCACGCCATATTTAGCTATAATTACCATTGGTCAAATCATAGACTTCTCTCATCAATAAAACTTAGACGAAATGGAGTAATGTACCATAAAAAAGTCGCGTTTAAAACTTTTAATAAATAAAAAACTGTATTTATGGGGCATTTGACAACAGCCTATTATTACTTACATAATTATAGCTGCTGAATATTGGAAAGCTAATATTGGAAAACAGATAAAAAGGCAATTAATATACCACGATTAATGGCTCATAATAAAACAGTTGGTACCGAACATAATTATTAGGTTATTGGCACCTTATTTTCGTAACAAATCGTTGCCAACCTGTTTAAAAAGTATAGGACTGTAGGTGAATATCATCATCTTCCTGTCCTTGTCCCATGTTGCTTGGGGTCGGCGCAACACGTGTTTTTCTTCCATCCTTCTCTGTCAACCGTCACGCTATCATTTACTCCTTTTTCTTTCATATCATCCCTCACACAATCCATCCATCGTTTCCTCGGTCTTTCTGGGACTGTAGGCGAATGTGTGAGTTTAAAAAAAAAACACTAAAAAAGTGGAAAATAACTTTACTTTCGGAAGTTGGTGACTATTGTTTGTTTCATTGACTTTTTTGCCACCGACTTCCGAAAGTAAAGTTATTTTCCGCTTTTTTAGTGTTTTTTTTTGGAAGTCGGTATTTTTTTGCAAAAAAGTTTTTATTTTACCCTTTTTAGTTATCACATCACACACAAATCCTTGTCAAGTATCAATTTCGCAATTTCTTTTACTTGGATGACATATTTTTTCCAGCTATTTTGATTTTAAAACCAAACTGCTGAACCGATTTCGATGAAATTTCTATGGGACCAATCGGGAAGTAGATCCATTCAGATAAAAGAAGAATTTTTCAAATCGGTTCATAAATGACGCCGATATGAGGTAACAAACACAAAAAAAACATACAACCGAATTGAGAACCTCCTCCTTTTTTTGAAGTCGGTTAAAAATTGTTCCTATATGTTACCTAAACAACCATAATATCGTTCACCTGCCCTTATACCAATTTATTTGGGGTCGCCCCAGGAGGTTTTCAAAACCACCAAGGCCGCTGTGGTCTGTTCTCAATATATTCATACGATGCTTTAGTTTTTGCCAGCTGCTGTATTTCCTCTTGTATTCAATTGTTTTTATATCATACGAATATCCTCGTTCCAAATCTCGATCGGGTACAGATGTTATTGTTCTCGGAATATTTACTCTGTTTACGGGTCAAATGTGCTAACGATTTGAGCAAAAAATTAGAAACACATTTGGACGAATAGTTACATATTAGAAGTTATTTTTATGGCTTTTATTATTCCATTTTACATAACATAACATTACATTGAGATTAAAGTTTGCATGAGAGAGCGTTTACCGACTTTAACGAACTCAAAAGTTGCATAATACGATTCAATCCACAAAGTGAGGTGTCCACCGATAAGCTCCTGAGATTTCGAATCAGTTATTAATTTTGACTCTGACAATTCAATTCTATTCTCAACTGTAAGTAGCCCTATTTAAAGCCCTACATGTGTGTAGCAAATCTAAATCCTTTCATCAAATATCGGTGGGTTTTTGTTACCTTCATACAAACGAATACCTAAAACTTTGCTATTCCATCCTTGTGTCATAATGTCGACAGTGAAGAGCAGAATATCTCTGTTATTTAAGTTCGAAACCCTTAGCCTAAATGAGCGCTTCAAGACTTGCTGACAAAGCTCTCAAAACTGGGGCATAAGTGGCGCTTTCAAGCTGTAGGCTTTATAAGTTCCAAATGACGCTGAAAAAAGACTATCAAGGTCAGCTGGGGCTCCGTGCAAAGAAAATATTACGGTTGTATTTCCAGAAGAAGTAAACAGAGTTGTAATAATAGTTTCTCACATCCATATTTAGCGGGCGAATATTATCTGCCAAGCGTTTTACTTAGTATGTTGGGCTCGGCTTCCAGTCAAGCAAGATGCAGCTGAATATCAGTATTTTGCAAGGAGTGACTGCCTATCTGACCTTCACAACCCAGTTACTGAAACCCCTTGCCAAGACTGGTTATCAGGCTTTTGGGATTATAGCTCCACATAACGACTTTCCTAGATATATGGATGACAGCCGGAACCAATTACTTACCGTGCTCTCCGGGGTCAGTTGGCGAACAAAACTGGCAAAATGTGGGTGTACTGTTTGGTACATACAGACCTGATGTTATGTTATGAATAAGTCCCATGTAATACCCCGGCAACCCTATTGCCATAAATCGGGCACAAATCGAGGGAGCTATTTTTAACAAGGATTTCATTCAGGTTAAAAAAAGGAAGGAAACAATCATTTATTATTATTAGGTCTTAATGAGACGGGTATTGGAAACACCTCAGAAGGATATAGACTGACCTATTGGTTATGTCATTTGAAAAGGTCAGGGGTAGGTCATTATTTCAATGAAATAATAAAAGAACACTTGCGCTTTTACGAGTTGAATGTTTTCCGAATCGGATTTTTTTTTCAACTCGACGTTTCGCGTATTGAGCGTTTATTGATCATTGAGATTCATTAGAAGTTTCTAACCGTTAATTTCGGAAGATTTATCAGATTTTATGTTTAATTAAGTTTAATTTCTAGCAGGCTGTTCTGCCCATTTGTCAGACTTAACTAACTGTAACATAACTGGCATATATCCTAACAAACAGGAACGCGTTACCTTCAGTTTAACGTGCTCTACGAGGTCTAGAGGGATCTCAACGTAACTATAAACAACAGTCAGCCGTGCTCGGACTGACCCGGCTACTGAATCAATAGATCTGCGCGGCTGGTATAAAATTAAACTGCAACACAGGCCCTCTCTATATTATTAGACTTACACGGAGTTGAATGAAAAAAAAAAAAGAATAACGTAAAGTACGCCAGTCATGATATAACAAAAACTGAAGACTCCTTTTCCTGCACGAATATTGTTACCATAGCGGGTGGAATCTAAATGAGGCTGGAACAAGAGCGTAGGGATTGGTACAAGCAAAAAGAGTCTTTATGACCAGTACTGTAGTGAAGTCGAGTTGAGGATGACGATGATGAGTATTTAGTCCAGTTAGTTTGAATTTGGAAAGCTATAAGAATAGGCAGGACCAAAGCTACGATTAAAAAAAAGCGTGTGCAAGTTAATGATGGCTATAAAGAGAATGTAAGGAAGAAGATAACATGCCCCATCTACCCCAAATAAATTGGGTTAGGGATAGGACAATGATGGTGATGAGCTCATGGGATGACGGGGCTGACTGTCTTGGCTACGGACTTCTATTTAAGCACCACCCGTAAAGGTTATTTTAAAGTTTTGTTTTTGCTAGCCTGTCAAATGTCCCACTGCTGAGCAACACCTTTCTCCTTCCAAACCTGTCTATCTAGTGCGATCTTTGGCCATGTTCGCCCCGCAAACAAGATCAGATCGTCACATCACCTTCGCCGCGGTCTACTTCGGCGGCGATTTCTGCCAGCCGTGGCCCTACCATGACGCCTTAATGCAGGAACGTTTTAGTTCTATTTCCAGTGTGGGAAAGAGATGGCGCTAGACAGCTGTCTCTCTCGAAATACAACTAAAAATTTCTCTGAATAAAGGCGTCATGCTAGGACCCCAAGTGTCCATTTTAAAGTATATGAAACTGAAATGTCTGACGTGAATACATTTATCCATTCCCGTAACTCTTCATGGATATAACATCGACTGAAGGCCGACTAGATTAGCAAATAGCGGCTAACAGCGGTTTATCTGTACGAACTCATTACTCAACAAACATCAGAGTCGTACGCTTGGTGGAATAGTTAAGTATACACGCAAACAATGAACAATATGCATATACGCAACCGTGGATGTGTTACCTATGGCTGTCATTGGTTTTGTCACAATAACATACTTTACGTCCGTAAGTGCCTATTGGCTTTGTTTTCTTCTGTCTCCTACTGAAGAGTGAAGTGGAAATCATGTTTTTCCTACTCCTCCGCTATTCTTTTCTGATTATTTTCGTTGCGGGATCCAAGACAGTTAAATTGTTTCCTTGGGACTTCGTCGAGCTACATTGTCTCGGCGCTTTTCTGGTGGTCGCCATTGTTGATTCTGGCTTTCAGGAGTGGCAGTGGTTAGTAGTAGTAGTTAGTGGTGGGAATAATGTGGCAGGCTTCTCACAATAAAAAATACTAACATACTTTATGCGTTGTTTACCCCGTCACGGCCTCTGTCAGAGCGAACCAATATCTGTATAGCATTATGCGACAATAACGTTCTCATTGCATGAACACAGGCTTCCTCTCAGTGAAAGAGAATGGGACGTACCTAATCCACCACGCAGGCCCTGTGCGGGTTGGAAAAGGTGGTCACATGTCTCCGGATTTTTGACTCTAGTACATATCAGTATCTGTTACTTGTTGGTCATTATGTTAGAGAATTTTGTAATATCGTGAACGGTTACTTCATGGCGTCATCTTTCCTAACACATCCATATTGCAATTGTTCACGATTATGATTTCGCAAAAAAATGCAAATGGCGTTCATACCGGAACAGTACACGTATTTCGTGACTACGGCTAGTCTTGGAAACAAAAACGTCCATGTACTGATCAGGGAGCAAAGTCACTAGCTAGCTTGTACTAACTACAATATGGACAATCCTGATTTCCTGCAACACCAACCAGTAAAAAAACACGAATGCAAAGACCAGTGTTGATATAACTTGATCACCTCTATTACCCCACTCTCTCTCGTTTTTCTTCTCTATGGAGAAGTTTGTAATCAAAAGTCATGCTGCGTTGCGCAGACCTCAAATAAATTGGGATAAGGCCAGGAGAATAATGATGATGACCACGATTACTGACACTGATGGGTACCATTTCCAGTCCAACCAAATGTAGGTTGAAACAGAATTTACAAGCAATTACCCCTGACCTTCGTTCACTGTACCAACTCCATTTAATTGCAGACACATGGACCCCTCCCTCCGGAATATTGAACAAAGTCGCCGTAAATTACTGTTGATTTAATCAATAATTCCCGACTAGACGTCATTCCCCTGAGGAAACGTTTATATGGGCAATATGGATTTGATTGATGCAAGCTTTCGAATTATTGATGGCATTGACGTGATTTATACTTTGAGCTCTGATATATTCTCTTGAGGTTGTATTTTGATTAACAGAATATAATCTAATTTTTGGGATAGGGTATGATTGGCAAAATTTCTAGCACATTTATTTGACGTAAACAAAACATTATCATAAACCTTAAATACGAACCCCTTTTTCCGTTTTCGCCAACGATATGTATTGAATGCCTAAATAAAATTGAGCTTTGGATTTTCAACTTTCGGCGCTGGACCGACCGCTAGTAAAAAGGACATTCTTTGATTTTAGCATCCAAGAAATAAAATTTTCATCTTCACATTTTTTAATGACTAGCTTTTGCTCGCGGCTTCGCTCCCGTTATGTACCAAAAATAACCCACGAGAACGTTTTAAATATAGGCTATGATACATGGGGATAATTTAGTTTCCCGTAAGTGAAAGAATTTTCGGAATCGAATCAGTAGTTCTGAAGATTACCTACTAACTTACAAACAGATTTTACCTCTTTTAATATTAGTATAGATGAAATAAGTTTCCTTTACATCTAACACATTCCAAGTAAACGAAACTGTTACAATTCCAATAAAACATATTGCTACACAGTATTTCTTACAGTACGTGCAATTGCTTACACAAGATGGATAGCGTAAGCTAACACTTACTATCAAGGACGAACGAGAATAAATAAACATCAATAGAACACAACACATATTTTAATTTCGTTATAATAATATACAGACAGGCAAAATCTTTTTAGAATTATTGTGGTCTACAATAGTACGGTGTATATTCTACAAAAGCATGCTCTATTCAAAATTCAACAATCTTAGTTTTACGGAAATAATAATTAAACTACGTTTAACGTTAAACGAAGGAACCGATATTTATTGTTACCAAAACGATAATTTACTTCGACATCGATTTACCGATTTAACGAAAATCGATCTCGAAATTTAAGTAAGATTGAAAACGAAGGTCGAATCGAGAATATTACAGAAACTGTAAAGCGGAATTCAATTATAAAGTTGGATTGAAACTGGAATCAGTTCAGAAGTAACATCGGTTTTGAATGAAGCCGATCATATTTTCATGGCCATGAAAGTTAATCAAATCGTTTGAGATTTTATTTATGACCTAGAAATTATTACTGCTAGTAATAAATGTAGGCTACGCTACCCCTTGGGTCTTAATAGCATAATACAGGGTGCAAGGTACACTGACGCTAAAACCGTTACCACGTATTCAGTACATTTTCTGAACCCCCCCTTCCCCTACATAGAAATAGAAGAAGATACAGCCGTGTTTTTTTTTATAACCTACGACAAATTGCACCGACGAAAAGACAACGAATGAGAATCATAAATCAATGATTTAAGGGTTTTTTAGGATCAAGGTGTAACATTGACAAACAAGTGTAAAGTTTATCAAAGCGCCAATCTGTCTGAACGTATCGCAATATCATATTCGACACACTCTAGTAACTCACAACATCATTGGTCAAGGATAGTAACTATAGTGTCTTACCAAAGAATAAGAAAACAAAATATAGAAGGGAAACTCATAATATTCTTTTTTAGGTGCATTGTGCGTGCACTACTGTCTGAATTGTTACATTCCGCGTAGCACTTTCTCTGAGAACTTAATCATTTTACTGGTGTTAGACCACCGGCTCCTTTGATAGTAAGCCGATGATGATGCCAATGTGTGTAACATGCTCGTTGACGGTAAGGATTGTCTAGAAGTAAGCAAGTCATGGCATCATTTACTTCTCATGGGAAACACAGACTCCGGCAGGTAAATCACTTCTTAGCTGTAAGCACAACAAATGTTTCCCAAAACCATTTCTGAGACGTTGTGAATTTTCGTCTGTTGAACGATTCTTACGCCCCGAAACTGTAGCAAATTAGAATGTGTTTCGATTAGGAGTGCCATTTCTATTCTACTCTATATGACAACATAAATGGCCAGCAATCTCGCGTCTATTAGTGTTATGACTCACAGTTGCTGTTTACTGACTGTAACGCCTGCTCATGGCACATTGTTGCCTAATAACGATGTAAATTCTTAACTCACTACCATTCGTTCTTTGTTGGTTATATTTTTAGCTATCAAAACCGGTTTAGCTAGCTCCGAACTTTACTTGTCTTGCAGTTTTTATTGGTGCTCATTTTTAGCGTGGTCGATTTTTTCCGCTTCAACTGGCGATTTGGTTTTGCGACGTTAGTTTAGGTTTGCAGCCGTCTTGAAAGATGTCTTATTAAATCTTTCTCGTTGCACGTTATAAATAAATTATGATTTCACAGGGTTGCCCAGATATATATCTAGGCAACCCTGGCCAACGCTTAGCGTATTTTTAATTCGATTTGAACAAAGCATTCAAAATAGAACAAGTGGCTTCGATCAATAAAATACTCTTCCAAGAATATTCGTATAAACATTTAGATAATTTCGATTCATAAATATATCTATTGTCATTGTTATCGTGACCTTTTTATGTATTGATTTTGGCCTGCCATTACACGATTATGTTTTTATCATGCAAATAAAAAGTAAATGTTTATTATTCGGCGGCGCCAGTCCAGTAATGTTTCTCGTAACATATAGCGATGGCTTTAGCCTACATCTGCTGTTTATTTCCAAGAATACATACTTGTATTGTTTTCCGCCTTATAAAATCGTTACTTCTTCAGTGTTTCGCGGGAATTCAAACAAACCTGATGTTTCTGTTCTTGAACTTTTGAAAACTTTACCACTAACGAAGACGCTTTCTCAAAAGCGTTATATTTAACGAATCACGTTCTTAGAACATACATTGTGTTAACGCTCACTCAACATTTTGATTAAAACTTTAGTTTTAGCTTTCCTTAATTGATTTTAGTTTATCGTAAACAGTTGTTTCGTAACTACGGAGGAGGAAACACGCTATGGTTTAATAGAACTAAAGTGAAATAAATATAAAACTAAAATGACGGACAATAAAATGGACCGATTGAAAAATCGGTTTATAACGTTACAAGGGAAGCTTCAAGACCGGATGGATGAGTTTCAAGACCAAGTGCAGAACAAAATAGAACGGTCGAAGGTATCTAAGTTCATAACACACTTGTCTGAAGAGAAGAGAAGTTCTATAGAAGATAACTGTTCTGTTGAAAGTGCGGATAAAAGTTCTAGTGATGGTGGTGAAGTTTCAAGCATACCTTCATTTGTTATTGACGAGCCGGTCGAAAGCCAGGACCCTAAGGAAATTTGCAAGGACTTCATTAAAATTGAGCAGGGCACCGTGCTGTATAAAAGTCGTTCGGCGTGCAACCTCGCGTACGATGTTGATTCGAATAATGATAGCTCCAGTGAATCTTGCCTCTCGAGTTTTTCGTCCAGTGATGAGAGAGAAAGGTAATTTTATTTGCTGTTCTTTTGTTTTCGCTCCTTTGAAACTTCGTCCTTTATACCTCTCATTGTTTTGTTTGACCTTTGCCCGCTCCTTTTGTTTGGATCATTTAACTTTCGAGGAAAGATTCTTTTTCCTTTTTGGTTTCCAATTTTAATATAATCTTTGTCCTGTTAGCAACTAAATTAAAATTCTAATTTCCTTTTCAATTTCCAATTTTAGTCTTTCGTTTCTATCCAGAATGTATAATGTCTAAAGCAGGATCAATTTTAAAATCCCATCCATCGGTTCAAAAACATCCTTTGAATTATGACCACAGAGATTCAGAACTGCGTCCAAGAGCTGGAAGCCTTCCACCTGGAACGACCGCCTTGGACCTGCCCACACCATTCCAGGCCTGTACGGATAATTTGATCGAGAAATTCAGCAATCGATTCCCGAAGCTCAAAAGCCAAGGCGATAAAATCCATAGGGTACTCAAAGTTTTTAGCGATGATGGTGTTAACAGCATGTGTGTTTTATTTGCTTTTAATATTTTGTTTGTGGTTTTAAATGCCTCATTTAGAGACGTCTCTTAAAAACTTATTATATCAATCATTAACTTTGATTGCTTAGCATATTATCCCACTGTTGAGTTTCTGGCCTGCAGTCTGTGATAGTGTGTTGTCCATAAATTAATCCAGCAGATGGGGCTCAGTACGGGTTGGACGACACTATATTTCTTTAAATTATTGCTAGATCATGCCGATGCCTTATAATATTTTGATCTTAGCACATGAAAACAAATTGTTAATAATTGAAATGTTTTAGTAGATAAAAAAAAAAATTATACGATTTTCAATACTTAACCATCAAGTTGAAGTTTCGCTAATTAATTAAATTTTAAATGTATTGAATATTTGAAGAATATTGAAACGCCTGTCAGTGAAAAATATATTACTATCAGTTTTGGAGATATGACTGTGCTAAGATTAAGCTGGTAATTAAAGTTAATGAATTCAGAAAAAATATATTTTAAGTGACGTCTCTGAATGCGGGACTAAGTACTCAAAGGATAAGGTCATGTTTGGAAGTGTCGTCATGACAGCATGTGGATTGCTTTGCTAACAATATGTACAGTCACGAGCACAACACTATAATAATATGTGTAACCGTATGATGAAGTTTTAAAAGTGATTTTCACTCACTGTTACAATATTTTAAGTGTAACTATGTTTTTAAGAATAAAGGAGTCTGCCCACTACACCGTATCATACCATGACCGTCCTATGAACGTATCAGGCAAAAAATATTCTTTGTATTGAAAAGTATGAGAAGCCCACTTTATCTCATAGTATATCTCAAAGTTGCAATCAAATGTAAATTTAATTTAAATTTCTACAAGTAAATGTCTTTTGAATTTCGCTTACTGTAGATATACATATTTGTGCTCTTGACTGTACTCCTTAATGGGGCTATTGGTGTTAACAGTACTTGTGAAGATAAAATGGTGTTTAAATAAAAGATAACATTAGCGTGTTTGAACTTAACATGATCCCTTTTACGTGGGCTGGCAAATGTAGTATAATTTCTGCTCAATCCTACGGGAATACATATGTGATCTGATGTTCTATAAGAAGAATTTTGTTTATCAGAATATTAATTTTATTTATAACGTAGGTATTGTTTTAAATAAAAACCAAATGTATAATGCCATAGCGGAAACTGTGGATAATAAACAGTGTAGGTACTAAAACATTTACGTATTACCTAATTATGCAGTCGCGAATTAGCATTTTCCGGGTGTTGACAGGTAGATATGGTGCCTACTCACAAACTCTCAATGTGGCAATTCCTAATTTTAACGGCTTCTGTGACCGTTTTAATATTTTTAATGCGATTCATAATTATTATCCTATCACGTATACCTGTATATATTGAACTACTACTATACATATTGAATTTACTAAATCGCTAGCGTCATCACGATTCTAACTTCTGGTCGACACTGAAGAAATAGATACGCGCATCGAGTTTTATTAGTGCTAAGTCACATATGTGCGGCGCGCATCAGTTGCCTTCTTCGCGGAATCTAGAGATCTGTGCGATCTGTGTGTGGTTCTTTTCTGGTTATTCTACGAGGTAATGGCGTAATACACTCGCTATCTCAATCTCAATGCCTTTGATTTTGACAGTTCAACAATATTCATTGTGGTACAATCCGTGCACTTGATAAGTACCTATTCCCATCGGCAAAACTAACTTTCATACAAACTACTATCCCCTATTGAACCCCTTCAGGGGATGATTTTCAAGAATCCCTACTTAGTGCTTACTATTCTTAACCTAGCGGTTTTGGCTGTTTGTTTTTTATATGTGAAGGAATGATGGTTTTCGGATTTAGATACCACGAGTAAAAAGGGTTTTTATTTTACCTTTACAGCATATCCTTTTTACTCGTTTATAGCAAGAAAAATAACCGACTTCCAACAAAACAAAAAAAAACACCAAACAGTAGAAAAAAACTTTACTCTAGGAAGTCGGTGGCAAAAAAGTCAATGAAACAAACAACAGTCACCGACTTCCGAAAGTAAAATTATTTCTACTTTATTTTTGGAAGTCGATAAAAGAGTTGGGAAAATTGTGCAATAACATATGTTTATAGTCGTAATATACATACATATATTCGAGTATTTTTATATAAACTTTACAATTCTAATTTCCCTATAGAAGAACGGCGTATTATGCAGAAATATGGGTACCTGTGACGTAAGTGTTACCATTAAACACTAATAATTATAAAGGAAAAAGCGTCACATCTGAGTAAACCGGAAAAAAGATAAAACAAATGATTAATATTTCGACTTCAAATATGGTAAGAAGGATAAAACTATCAAGTAACTTCACTAATTATATATATAATTCCTGCGGTATTAATTTGAAACGTAGTTTATTTTTCTGTCCGTTACTGACTATACGTTTTGTAAATCGAACGAGAGTTAAAAAAATGTGAGAATGCTTCTGGAATATACCCGTGATCTTTTTGTGAGTGATATTCTACCATTTTTTTTTATCCTTTAGTTAATGCCTAACTTGGTGTCAGAGTTTTTATGCAGCCCATGGGCCCTAGACTTGGCTTTACATGCCGTCGAGAAATAACTCTCAGGCATTCGTCACTCATCTCTTATTTTACCAATACATCAATTAATGTCAGTGTTATTTGTTGACCTTACTTTAACTCGTTTCGATGTAGGTTTTAAGTTATAATACAACTGGTGCAGTTGACGATCTTCTGGATTTTTATTTCTTGGAGAAAGAAAAGGTAACATTTATAGTTGACAAACTACAACTTTTTAAAGCTTGCTAGACCAGTTACGTACCCATAACATCACGACTGTAATCCCCAAAGGGTTAGTTAGAGGTCTACCTAATAGTACGCCCACATTTCGCCAGTTATGTATAAGTTACACGTAATAGGTGGCGAGCCTGTTGCCATCAACCGGGCACAAATCCAGACTCCGTGGCTGCTACTGAGAAATTCCTGATGGAAAAACCCAATAACAATTTGCCCGACCCGGGATTTGAATAAAGGACCTCATGCTACGAGGCAATCAGTCACCGACAAACTACCTACAACTTTTTAAACCTTGCCAGGCCAGTAAATCTGCTGTGAAATCTCAGGTGGTTTAGAGATGGCGCTAGACAGCTGTCTAGCGCTATCTCTTAGCCACTCTCGGAATAATAAAAAAAACTAAAACATTCCTGCATTAAGAGATCATGGTAACCCCACAGGTTAGTCATGTTGATCGATTCTATGAGAGCTATAAAAAAGAATTACTACAGATAGAATTTCCTCATTTATTACGACGTCAATATTAGAAACGTACTGTTCGCAATATAGAGAACCCTTTTTTATTCGTTTATAATTACCCTCTCACTAGAGTACCACATATGCCAGAATAGACTGCCTCCTTGGACTAGTCAGTCAGTCAGTTAGCAGTCGCGTTTGCGACTGCTGAGCATTAATTAGGACCTGGGTTCAATTCCTAGGTCAGACAAAGTGTTATGGGTTTTTCCATCAGGAGTGTCTTAGTAGCTGCCACGGAGTCTGGATTTGTGCCCGGTTGATGCAATAGGCTCGCCCTCTGTTACATGGGACTTAAATACAACTGGCGAAATGTGGGTGTACTAATGAGTACACCTCTGCCTAACCCTTCGGAAATTACAGACGTGATGTTGTAATTATTAGCAATTACACCAATGGAGCAAAAAAGTTAATTACAAATCAAAAATTCTTCTTCTTACTGACCCGAAACGTCATCACTTCCATGGTTTCGTCGGTGAAATCAAAGCAGAAAGCCAAACTTAATTTTTCCCTAATATCGCTCTCGAATACATTTTCTGCGAAAGCAGAGACCTGAAATGAAAATGTCACTCCAACGATTGGAATCCATCGCGGAACGTAACCGCCAAGCCCCAGTGTGTGTACTATGCAGATGAGAACACGATTCGAATAATCGATTTGGTAGAATTGCGATTTGCATTTTTCTTTTCGAATCGAGAAGGTTGCAAATAGAAAATGTGTGGGAAATGTAAGCTGGGAAGATTTTAAGCTTCGTGCTACTTACTAGGATAGAACGAGTTATGATTCTTATCTACATATTTATTCATTGTAATTTTCACTGTAGTCTTGTTAAATCCTCAGGTTGACTGTTAGAGTATGTCTTGTAGCATAAGTCCGCTTATGAACCGCTTTAAATTAAATTAGACTTGTATTTTAAAAGCTAAAGTTTATGATTATGTTTTGTTTTCACGCAAATCTGCTGAAGGATTTTGTTGAAGCATTAATATAGCTTTACTTAGGAATAACAAATAGGTTACAATTTATAAAGATACTAGCTTTTGCCCGCGGCTTCACTCCCGCTATGTACGGAAGTTAACCCACAGGAAAGTTTTAAATGTAGCATAAGTCACTCGGGGCTAATGTAGCACCCCGTTTTAGTGAAAAAAAATCGGAATCGGTTCAGTAGTTCCGAAGATTACTCCCTACATACAAACTTACAAACCTAAAAGAAACAAATATTTCGTCTTTTTTATATAGATTGTGAAAAATAAAAACATACCCGGGCGAAGCCGCAGGCGGAATCTAGTAGTTGGTAACACCACAATTAAATATTTACCGCTAAATCCGTGGGCTAAATACTGTAATTAATCTTCAGAAACTTCTAAAATCCTTACTTAGTTTGAAGCGACGGTGTCTCACGCGTTTTGATAATAACTTCATTAAAGTTTACCTTCATCTTCATTGTGATAATTGTAATCTGTACCTAATATTGTACAAGGAAAATAAATAATTGGATAATTTAAATGATTGAATATAAGAAATTTGTTTAACTGTGACTGATATTTAATGTATAAGTGTAAAATTTAAAAAATCGCTGATTCAATAATAATAATTGTACCTTATACTTCTGGACACGGCTCGTATTGTTAGGAGGTTCCTCTCTCTGGAGCCCTGACCACCGGTAGCTTGGACCCTGTTCCCGATACCGGTGGGCTACTATTTTTAATATTTTTAAATGTTTTTTTTTTTGTAAGAAATATTTAAAAATGTAAACAATAAGGAGAAAAAAATTAATAAAGAAAATATTAATTGTACCTTAAAGATATTTGCACGCCATGAGAAATGGCAGGCATGTCGTGAGCCACTCTTATTTTAGATCTTGCATGCATGCAAAGCCATGTGGCATTAAGTCCGTCTGTGTACCACTATTGTACGTGAAGTTTAAATACATAAAGAAATACTTGAAACTTATGAAAAGCCAAAATCATGATGAAATGTTTTTTATCCCTATGAGGGTAGACACAAACTACGGAACGCCACTTGCAACGCAGCTATCTTAATTACTACCAAAGTAATTAACACAATCTACATCGCTTTATTTTCAGGATCATTAATAGCTTTCAATACGCTTGATTGATGAGTCTATGGCGCCAGATAAATTTCCATTTGTCATAACGCCATCAAACATTATGGTTCATAATTCGATTTATGGCTAACTAAATAACCACATCTGACTGTCGTAATAGTAAATCTGTAGACATGGCGTTCGCACAAATATCGCAAAAGCATAAACACAATTCTGCACCAGGCCAGGGTTCCAAAATGTAACAAATTCATTCCTTTTAGGTGTTAAATAGAGGATGATATTTTGTAAGGTAGTTCGTCATATTTGACATTTGACTTATTAAGCTATAATTATGTAATGTTTCTCAAGATCCAGTCGGACGAAGTAGCGAGCAAAAGGTACTAACTTAGAAAAATTGATACTAACCTAGGTGATTGTCAAATTGTTTTAGCAACAATTTATAATTATTAAGCTTCTGAACAATCGACACCGACATAGAAATGGAGTTGAACTTAACCTAACCCAAATTGCGCATCACTTTCAATACGAAGTATTTTGTTGGAAATTCCTAATCCATTGCTTTATAGGTTCAAGCAATTCGTCGAGACAACCACGTAAATAACGCAATGATTGCTGTTGAACTGTCTAAACAAACAGCATTGCTATTATGAGTGCTTTATACAATTACTCCGCGGGTCTAGTTGTCATAGAACTATGCCAGTGATACACGGAGCAATTTAGTCCGACTGCGTCAACACAACTGCAATCATCAATCACCCAGCCATCCGTTGACTAATAATGTCCACCATTGTGTTGTTCATTGTAAAAGATCGTATCGTTAACAATAGATAGTAATAACTATACTAATTATAATACTGACTCACATGAATTAAACTAGTACAAAAGAGTTGTAGGTATGTATGTATATGGTTAAATTGGATTATCTTTTTGGACACAGGAACATTTTTTGCAAGTCTGAAAGCCTAAACAATTGACGGACACTTGAAGCCTTTGTATGTCAACGACTTTCAGGATGGACTTAAAAGCGTGTACGTCGTACGGCATTAAATACAAATTTTCAAGTCCTCATTTTTCGATATGACTGAACCGATTTTAATGAAACTTCATACCCATAAGCAGGATACAAAGGTGTAAAAAGTTAGTAGAAAACATTTTCGCAAAATTGTGTTACAGTTAAATTAGACCAATTTTAAATTTTCCATAGCAACAGAAATTTCCAATTCTCTTTTTTTAAATAACATATTTCGAAATTAGTTTCTACTAACTTTATAGACCTATGTATCCTGATAATGTGTGTGAAGTTTCATTAAAATCGGTTCAGTCGTTTCGAAAAATAAGGACGCTCTTAAGCATATCGGTACACTTCAACCAACATATCTCTGCAGGTGTGAAAACACAGAACTAAAATAAATGTACCAACTTTGACATATAGCTATGCATTTTTTCTCGACAAGCAGCGCCGCCTTGACTGCAAACTTAATGTGGTCATACTCTAGCTAAATGTCAACCTAAAACTTTTGTTTTTGACTTTCCCTTAATCGTAATTGTTGGTAAAATGTCAATGATCAATTTTTGGATACTGTCAAATCCCGTTGGCTTTGGGACTAGTTGATAGAAATAATCATTTGACAGCTATGGCTCGTTGAAACCAGAACGCACAAATTGCAGACACGTATTTGGCAATAGGCTCGCCCCTTACGTGGGGCTTAAACATAACTGGCTTAATGTGGGTGTACTATTAGGTACACGTCTGTCTAACCCTTCGGATATTACAGGCGTGATGTTATGTTATGTTTTTGTCGATGTCCAATGTCCATATCCGGTCCGCTATCTGGTTTGACAGAACCTTTAATAAAGTCATTTCTTTCTTCAAGAGATTATTGAAATTGATGAAGCTTGCCTAAGCTTTCATCTAAAAGCCGGATTCGCAACTTTTTGTGGTTTTTAAAAAGTTTAGTGACTCGACTAATATACCTATTGCGCAGTTTTGTGTTTTATAACAATTTGTATTCCATTTACGTTCATTTCCTAATTCGTGTGTGAAGCTTTCAGAGACTAATGGACGTTATTTAGGATTCTCGAACTAAATTAAGGAAAAGTAACAAAATTTATACAGCTATTTTTCTCCAATATCACTAAATAAGACTAATTTGGACTTTTCTTAGGCTAGGGACCAACCTGAGCGAAAAAACGCAGTGGACTCTCGCAATTGACATTGCGTTCATCGCGGCTAGACACGCGTTTTTAACACGCTTTTATTAGTTAGCTTTAAGTACCTGTAACTAACAATGTAAAAAAATCTTGACCCACTTCTCGGTTTTCGATTTAGCTGAAATTTTGCATACATGTTTAGTTTGGATGACAATGCATGGTTAGCTTAGTGACGTCCTTCTAAATCTAATATGGTGAACTCCCAAAGATGGCGGACTCGTTAATTTTGCATCTAATGAAAGGGTTTGCTGAGAAATTAAATGACATCACTCTAAGTGCTCATTTACGGATACGCGGCGCGTCGGGCGGTGCCCGCCACGGGCAACTCGGCTGGCGACGCGCATACACAAATCAAAAAAGTTTGCGATCAGTTTGATCGATTTGATTTCAACTGAAACTTTTTTTGATTTGTGTATGGCGTCCAACGCGCAACGCGCCGCCCGACGCGTAAAGTCGACGCTTCTCCGTAAACGCTCCCCATACATCACCATATGTTTGAATTGGAAGCGGGCCGCGCCTCACAACGCGTAACAATAATATTATAACATTTTATTTCCACCCAGATGACGGAATGGAGACGCCAGCACATCAAGCTACCTGAAACTGTAAAATTTTCCCAATCAACCTTGAACCTTATACTTCAAAAATAAAGTTGAAAATCCATTTAAGAAATTTGACAGATTGTTGTAAGTAGCTTTATGTACTGGCGTCTGTACTTTCAGAGACGGTGCCATTGAAACGGTGTTCACGTGAAATTCCGTATTGTTACGCTCAGGTTTGTCCTGCGTTCTGGGAAGTCCTTGACTTGTCAGAAAAACTTTGTGTAAGTGTTTATACTAATAATAATAATGTTGTTAAAGTGTATGTGTGTGCCAATGTAAATACAATTGATTGATATAATGTTTATGTTACTGTTACTCTAAATCTAAATGCTTCTCTAACTGAGATGTAAGCATATCTTTCAGACAAAACATTTGTAAACAGTGTTAAGTGGTTTGTTAAAAGTTGTGTGGGTGTTTTTAACCGACTTGAAAAAAAGAAGGAGGTTCTCAATTCGGTGGTATTTTTTTTGTGTTTTTTCGGTGTTAAAACGGAGGTAGGCAGAATTACAAGAAGACCGAAATAATAATGCTAATCAACGATTTAATGCGGAACAAATTATGACTTCATTAGATACTTTGCAGAGTGTATTTATTACGATACCAGCTACTAATACGTTTTGAAAGAGTCTAGATTCAAAAACGTCAAACTGAAATTATTGGATAGCAGCCGGCTTAAGGGGGAAACGCCAAGGTAGCCAAAAAAATTCAAATTTGCTTGAGTTTTTTGCAATTTGCAGGCAGATAGGGATACCTTAAGCTCTAATCAACCGACTTCTAAAAAAGGTTCTCAATTCGGTTGTATATTTTTTTTTTGTGTTTGTTACCTCATACGTTCGTCATTTATGAACCAATTTGAAAAATTATTTAGGTAATATAAAAGGATATAATATATTGGTCCCATAGAAATTTCATCAAAATCGGTTCAGTGGTTTGGTTTTTAAATCAAAATAGCTGGAAAAAATATTTCAAGAATGTAAAAGAAATTGCGAAATTGATACTTGACAAGGATTTGTGTGTGATATGATAACTAAAAAGGGTAGGTAAAATAAAAACTTTTTTGCAAAAAAAATAACCGACTTCCAAAAAAACACAAAAAAAGTGGAAAATAACTTTACTTTCGGAAGTCGGTGGCAAAAACTCAACGAAACAAAAAATAGTCACCGACTTCCGGAAGTAATTTACCATTATTTTAGTGGTTTTTTTTTAAGTCGGATATTTTTTTCGGTTTTCTTTACATTTTATTAGCAGAATTCCTTTTTAACCGACTTCATATTGGATGCCTTATAAAAATGACCAACGGAACCGAAGCAGGATCATTTGTAGTCCTTCTTACCCAATATTTTGGTTGACTGGTAGAAAATGCCTTTGGCATTAAGTACGCTTATATACCACTCTTGTACATGAATTTTAAATAAATAAATAAATATTCTCGACATTACAAAAAGCTGACAATCCTCCAGCTACTGACGAAACAGCAACAGCATAGACAGCCATTAACACCCCCATTTTTTTGCAGTATTTACTGAAGAACACAAGGCTGAGCGACGTGAACAAGCGGTTGAAGGCGCAGATATGGAGCTCAGTGGTGACCATCGTGCTCGTGGAGGCTAAGAATCTTCCTGCGATGGACCTGGATACCAGGTCCAGTGATCCTTATTGTAAGTTTAGGTGAGTACTAAAGGTAGCTGTAGCACTTGCAACCTTAAGGCGATTCTCATACGACGTCGTGCGGTCGGGCGGAGGCGGCGAAGCTAATGTACAGGTGGGGCGCCGCGCGGAGTACGTGTGTCAGGCATAATCGGATTTCATACCAGCCAATGCCACGTAAAACACGCTTCACCTCCCGACCCATAGACTCAGAACACCGAATAGTCGCGCCCGCCGTCAGCGTCTAGAGATGGTAGTGTCCAAACACTAATAAAATTCGAGGCGCTGAAAGTTCGTTGAGCGCGCAACTCCTGTCATGGACCGCCTTCAAAGTCGTCTGTTTCTGTACCTATTTGTGTCGTAGTGCCAGTTATGATACGCTTGGTTTGTATGGGTATGTTGACACTGCCACCTCTAGCAGCGGCCAGCGACACCGTGCTCTGTCACGGTAATATGTAATTTTGCATGTGTACAAGTTCATGAGTATTCTTGTGCATAATTCAGCACACATGTATCATTTTGAGCCTCTTATAAAAAAGTCTACTAAGACGATTTTCACGCTACACCGCTCGTCTGCGCGGTATGGCGGAGGCGATGAAGCGGATGTACTGGCCGTGCGCCGTGCGGAGAGACGGTGAGCGCTGTTTGACCGTGCGGTCAGGCGGTGTACGTGTGTTAGGCATCAACGGATTTCATAAAAGCCAATGCGAAGTGACATCCGCTTCACCGCCCGACCGCGCGGACAAGCGATGTCGTGTAATAACAGCCTTAGACCTTTAACGTTAACTTAAACGGTCTTAAAAATACACAAGGACTATACAACTATTTAGCCGAAAGAATTTTGCTTCATTCTTGTGAGCGTCGTATTCTACATCTTTATGTAAACACATCACTATTCTATGCATTTCGTAATACTCTCGCCTGAAAGGTTTTGCATCTATAATTCTGAATGTATTACATCGTGTGTGTAGACTTTTAAGCGAAGTAGTGGCAGCATCAGACAACAGACATAATTACCTATTTCTGATTCAACAATATTAAGTCTGTCCAATTATATTTGTCTGCCAATTTTAGAAAGTGGTCCCTTAGAAAATAATCCTCTCTCTGCCATTTTAGAATTGATGTTTTCTTCTCCTTTTAATATTTTTCCTTTTATTATATGAAGGGGCAATGTGATTTTTTCACTTCAAATGTACTTTTCTAAGTTTATCTTGGACATCACAGACATCGGTGAAGGAAAACATCGTGAGGAAACCTGGACTTAGAATTAATATAAGTCTGAAATCGCCAACCCGTCTTGAGCAAACGTGGTGATCAATGCCCGTGCCTTCTCTGTATGAGAAGAGGCCTTTGCTCAGCAGTGGGACAGTTACAGGCTGGTATTATTATATATATGAAGGTCCAAATATAACGCAGAACAAAGCAGAACATAATTTCTATCAAAACAGCTATTTCCGAATATAATTTCAAAGTAACTTGTCTTCTATTCGGTGTTACATAATTAGTACCAAGAAACTTTGGATGCGCACCGTTTGTTTGTACAAATTGGAAATTTCGCAGACACCAAACTGATTTCCAGTAAGCGTGAATTCGAAATTTCACTCTCGACGTAATTAATGTTGCCAAATTACTTTGAAGCATTATTTTATATCGTAAATTCGAAATATTTGGTTTTCAGTTTCATAATCAAAGATTAGGTGATTTCAGGGTACGCGGTTTTTACTTTTTTATGTATTTATTTATGAAATATGGAAGACTTACAACCGTATCAGTAATTACTTTAGCCTAAGTAATTACTTTTCAATTTTTTTATGCAATAGAATAGAATTAAAACCAAGTAAGAACCTTCAAAGAAAGCAAAGCTAAGAATTCTAACTTTTTACAGTTCTAATTTTAGGAAATAACTAAACTGCAGAATAGAAAATGGTATCTTAAAAAATTACATTTACTCAAGTAAAGACTTTGACTTGTTTATAGATACGGGTGTTACAACTAAACAAAACAGAATAAAAATAGTAAGTGAAACTGAAAACCTTCGCTTATAAAAAACAGGCAGGGCAAAAAGAACATTAGATATTTTTCTAAGTAAACATATTTGTCTAAAACAAGTGCATGGAAAAAAGACGGTCAGCATTCTGCATATTGCAGGAAACTGTGTAAGATGACAACGATGCTATCTAGAATACTGAAAATATGACCGTTTTTACTGCTGCCGTAAGTAAAAGGGACGCATCTGAGCGATTGGGGAAAAATTAACCGTACTAGATGCACCTTCTTTTGTTTGGTAGGTTTTAGTTATTTTTCCTACCATTTTCGTCAGATACGCCCTTTCTAAGACGCTTTTATTAGCTTCACATGTGACTAAGTTAAAAAATGTTAGAAGCAAAATTTTACCAACTTCTCGGTTTCCGATTGAGCTAAAATTTTGCATACATATTTAGTTTAGATGACAATTCAAAATACAAAATGAAAAATTTTTTAAAAAGAAAAAAAAAGTAATAGGTTAAGTAATTAGGATAGGAGTAAGGAATATTGATACTAAACTATTGAGTCTTGTTATTTTTTCAATAAGCATAAATATGTATATTCTAAATTCAATATGGCGGACTCCCAAAGATGGCGGACTAGTTATTTTTTATACATTCCTATGATATGGGTATCAAATAAAAGGGTTTGCTGAGAGGAATTCGAAAAATAATATGACGTCACTCTAAAGCGTGTTTTTGATTTAATGTCAGATTAGTGACTCAAGATGTTTCCCTACTAGTTAAATTCTTTCAGACACCTTAATTTTGTCTTTTTTGTGTGCTACAGGTTAGGTAACGAAAAATTTAAGAGTAAGGTAGTATGGAAGTCATTACACCCGTCGTGGCTGGAGCAGTTTGACTTGCATCTCTACGACGATCAGGAACAGATCCTCGAAGTAACCGTCTGGGACAAGGACAAGCAGAGCAAGGACGACTTTATAGGAAGGTAAGAAGAAAGACAAAATTATTTAGCCAGACATCATCTGGCCAGCCTTTTTCCCAACCTTATTCGGGTCGGCTTCCAGTCTTACCGGATACAGCTGAATACCAGTTGCATCCGGTAAGACGTACGAGTAATACGGTACCCCTTGATAAGACTGGTTGTTAGACTTTCAGGCTACTTACTAGCTGTAACGACTGTCAAAGATCAACAATTGACAGCCGGGACCAACAGCTTAACGTGATTTCTCTCTGAAACTCGGTATGTAATAAATAATGGTCACCCATCCATAGACCGAACTTGGCAAGCGTGGCTTAACCTTGAAGAGCGACCCGTGCGGCTGTTATTATTTAGCTACGAGCTCCTTCGAACTCCCGATGTGCTTTCAAAACTCATGAATCTGAAATTGATGAGGAGTAGGATTCATTTCCAAGTATCGAGCTACTTTCGGAAGGGCCTTTTTCTGCATTGACGGAGTTAGAGGGTAGACCAGGGGCGTAGCTACCGCCGTATCAGCCGTATCAATGATACGGGGCCCCGAGAAACAAGGGCCCCCGATGAGTAGAGGAAAATACTTATTGATAAGAGGCTCATAATGAGTAATCAATAAAAAAATTACCTATTGCGGTCCAAAAAGGCTCAATATTTCGAGCTCGCTCCGCTCGCTATTTAATAAAAACTACGCATTTTGCGGGCCAGAAACCTCCAATTTTTTCAAGCTCACTTCGCTCGCTCTTCAACGGTGACTTCGTTTATTGCGGTTCAGAAAATTTACATTTTTCAAGTTCGCTTCGCTCGCATTTCAATGAACACTTGTCCTTATGCGATCCTCTTAACATCGTTATTTCATAATCCTCTTTTTGGGTTTCGCGGCACGATATTTGATACATTTTGATACATGGCCCTATTAGGACTAGCTACGCCACTGGGTATACCCACTGTTTCGTGCAGTTGCCATAAACCCAAGTACACAGCCACCTGTATCTAAAGTAGTAATGAAATAAGGGTACTTAATATTTTATCACGCTTGGCAATTAGGGCTGTAACCGTTATTGCCCGGAGGGAACCTAATGGGCGTAACATGATTTAAGCACTACGCTCCGTTCCGTAAAGTGCCTAAATAAAACGAAAAGATAGGTTGGAACAATTATCTGATTGGTAGAAAAATTTGAAAACAAAAGATGAAGATGGAATCGTAAATATAGTATTCTGACAGTAATCCCCGAAGGGTTAAGCAGAGGTGTATGTACCTTACCTAATATCATCATCATCGTCTGCCTAGCCTTTTCCCAACTATGTTGAGGTCGGCTTCCAATCTATCCGGATGCAGCTGAATACCTAATACCTATAGGTATATAACTAATAGCAAACCCACATTTTTCCAGTTATGTTTAAGTCCCATGTAATAGGAGGCGAGCTTATTGCCATCAACCGGGCACAAATTCAGACTCCGTGGCTGCTACTGAGAAATTCTCGATGGAAAACCTAATAACAATTTACCCTACGCGGGTATCGAACACAGGATCTCAGCAGTCGCGATTGCGAAACTAGACCAACTAGGTAGCGGCACAACCCGCACGACCACATTCCTACTGTATTATTAGATTTTGCAAGCACAACGATAATAAAAGCCATAATATGCTAGATAATGAAGAGCGTTGAAAATTGTATGTTGTTATCACAATTAATTTATTCTACGACCAATTTATTTACATTGGTCCAATTTTGAGAGGAGAGGTTAATGTCCTTTGGCTCGCATTCTGTATTTTGGTGTTGATAATGCTGACGATGGTACTTTGCGTCGTAACAAAAATAATAGTAACACCAATATTACTTTACAGGTGTGCGATAGACTTATCAAGATTAGAAAGAGAGAAAACACATAACATTTGGAAGGACCTGGAAGATGGGAACGGACAAATATTTTTGCTATTGACAATCAGTGGGACGACTCAATCAGAAACAATTACAGACCTCAGCAGTTATAAGGAGAATCCTAGAGACCGCGAGATTGTTGAAAGGCGATATGTAAGTAGTGGTATGATTGTTCATTTAATGGCTGACGAAATAGAACCTAAAAGCTGAATGACAAGATACATCGATCGAACTACCGAAGCTCGTTTTAACGTGGATCCGCGAAGTAAACTTAAGTAATCTAAAAAAAAGCATGATGTCGTTTTGTCGTGTATCCGCGTTCCGACAGTATAACGGGATTGCGCGGGTCCACGGTATAGCAAAGGTTAAAGGAGAATTGAATGAAGTTTATTGGTTACCTATCTAGTATAAATGATCTTAAATTCAAAGAACCGTTATCACCAAACATGCTAATGGATAAAACCAAATTAACTTTAGACGACTATCATTATGTAACTGATATAATAGAGGTTATTTGTAACAATGGTTTCTTTTAGACATGGTACAACATGAACGAGCAATCAAGTGGAGTAGGATGGCTTTGCGTCAAAGTATACGGTGCTAAAGGTCTAGCAGCCGCCGATTTAGGAGGCAAATCAGACCCCTTCTGTGTTCTAGAACTTGGAAACGCAAGATTACAAACACATACGGAATACAAAACGCTAACACCAAACTGGATGAAGATATTCACTTTGTAAGTAATGCTCTAAATTAGGTTAAATCTATGTATTTTAGAGGAAAGTTTATAAACTACTGCTCAAGACAGTTTGGAAGTTAATTTAGACTTGAGAAATAGTCTGCATTGTATTGTACTCGCTAGTCAGATTACATTAGAAGTTGTTACTACTGCACATTAGTATATTGCCTGCGATGTGCATTTCAATTAATCTTTAGTCAATACGTTTATTAAAGTACGGGATCAACATCCAAAATATCTAAAATACTGTCCCTATCCATGAATTGCTTTCGACGAAAATACATAGAATGAACAATTTTGAATCTTTAAAAATTAAAATCACGGAGAACTGATGACCTAGTTGTACAATAGAATTAAGTTATCACCTTGGTAATTAGCGGATAAAGTATGCAATGGGGGCTATCGCGCATGAATTCACCGCTAGAGGCGTTCATGTAGAGTAAGGTCTACAGAAATGTCAGATGTCATATTGTTCGCACTTTGCGCGCTTATTTATCACGTAGTTTTACTAAAATTCACGATTGTGGTCCAGATCGGAGCCATTCCTGATTAATAATAACTTGAAGATTTTGATTAGCAAGTTAGGATCTAATTTGTTAGTACTTGGAGGAAAAATGATTTTTAAATGTTGCTTGCTTCTTTTAGGAACATTATTGTGAATATGTATCTGAAGCTAACACCATGTTGTTATATGTAATACAATAAACTTTTAATGAAGTTATTGTTACTTCAAAGTATAAAATAGAATTAATAACAGGACTTTACTCGCCAGTGGCGCCATCTCGGGCTCGAAAACGATAGCCCTCATTGCTGTTTTATGGTAATAGATACTTTGAATTGACATTAAGCCTTCATGGTGTGAGATATTCGAGTAAAACTTTTTTTACATTATAGGTACCTAATAATATTTTAATCTTGAAAACAAAACGACTTTTAATAATTATGCAGTATCAATCGGCAATTTCATACTTTAACCCTAATATTTAAAGACATCATGTAACCTAGGCTTACAAGTATTTACAAGTATGTCAAAATTTCATTCTGAATCTCTTTTCAGTACAATAAAGGATATCACTTCAATACTAGAACTAACAGTATACGATGAAGACCACGACCACAAAGTGGAGTTTCTGGGGAAACTGGCGATTCCATTGCTTAGTGTAAGAAATGGAGAGAAACGATGGTACGCTCTCAAGGACAAAAAGATGAGAGCACGAGCGAAAGGGAACTATCCTCAGATATGTTTGGAGATACTGGTCATATGGAACCCGGTAAGTCACAACTCGCTTTTGATACATATGTGTCCGCAGTTCGACATAAATTCTTAATCGAACGTTTGCCGTGAGGTGAAGAGGACAGTTGCAAGACCAACAGTCAAGAATGGATAAACCACAAAAGAACACAAATAAAACTTGAGTGAGATTCGCAACGGTAAAGCATGTGTAGCATGACAAAAACATAGAGTACCCTATATTCAGCAGTAGGTGAAACAATGTTTCAAGTTATGGTTATGGTTACAATTTAGTGTTTTTTTTTTCCATCTTCACCTCAAAAAATAGAATATGTATTGATAATGAAACAACCGATACTGTTACAGCTAAAAGCAGCCATCAGAGCAGTGAATCCAAAGGAACCGAAGTACATGCACCAGGACGCCAAGTTCAAGAGACAGCTATTCATTCGAAACGTGATGAGGCTGAAGGCAATCATAATGTGGTTTATAGAAGTGGGGAAGATTTTACAGTAAGTATTTTTCCTAGTTCTACTAATTGGCGGAATTCGTGAAATTCTGATTGCTGCACTGGTTTAACTAACGACGAAAAAGTTTAAATCATAGCTAAAAATTACTGAAATATAAATATTTCGTTCAAATCATTTTCAAATATCTATATGGGTCACCACAAAAAGAGCGGTACCGCAGTACTAAAGAAGGATGAAAACAAAAGCGTTCAATATAAGGTGTAAACGGAGACGTCAACCGAACATTCTGTACATCAAACTAAATAACCCTACGCAAAAATTATTGCAGCAGTAGTAGAAAATATAATGGAAAAACCAAAGCCAAGTGCACTAGCACCTCAACCTAGTAACGGGTTCCGTTTAACACCATAACATTTTCTTTGCAGAGACTGTTTCGAATGGGAATCAAGGATACGTTCGTTCCTAGGCCTCTTGGTGTGGCTTGCATTCTGCTACTACTACGAGATGTGGATGCTACCGTTTCTCATTCTAATGTTTTTCGGGAGAGCCTGGCTGATCCATAGGCTTACTGGTAAGTTGCGGTTATTGAAATATTTTATTACTAAACGTTAAGGCGTTTATCTTTGTTTTTGCCTTCATCGTTATACTACAACTTATTTTTTTATCATTTTAGTCTTTATTGGCTTACAGCCGTAGATATTTTAAGGCTGATGCCTTAGCAAAGGCTAAGTTTTGATTTGCCACTATCATCTCATTCTGCAGGTTCATTCTTATAGTACCTTCAACGATTTCCTTAATTGATATTTTAGTTATCTCGTTAAGTTTATATTTTTTATTTTTGACTCATTCGACGATTTCCGTAGTTGATATTTTAGATAACTCGTTATGTTCTAAGTTTTTATCATCCCATTCTTTTATTTTATTTTTAGTCAAATTCAAAACTTTCGTGAGATCTGTCAGAAGTGACCCGAAGGCTTATTTTTCATATGTATTTCTTAGTAAGTCTATGAATGTTGTATCATTGCATGCTTTATGTTTAGTTGTTGTCTTTATGTTATATTTTCGTGTTGTACAGACGCTAGCTTATCACGCTACCCGTAACTGTCAAATTTTCCCAATCAACCTTGCACCTAATTTTTTAACGATAAAGTTGAAAATCCCTTAAAGAAATTTGACAGATTGTTGTAGCTTGATGTGCTGGCGTCTGTACATTAATAGGGGTCGAGTTTTAAAAGACGAATGACTTTTATATTAAGAATAAGTATGGTAGTATGTATGTATTTTATACATTTTCCATATAAAAGCCATCATGTTTATTCCTTTATACTTACAAAAGTTATCTGACGATTAAAAAATCTTGGTGGGTTGGGTTAGCTAATAGATCTATGGGTAAGTTAGTAACTTAGTTCTAACAATATTGTTACACTGTTTATTTCAAAGAGATGTTTTTCTATGTATTTCTGTATTGACATAAATAAATAGGTAAATAAACCGCTGTTGGTGTAACATAATATGTAGTTAATAACAATGTATTAATAATAATTATACACCACACCACAAAGCTGCAAAGTTTATAAGCAAGACAATCATTTGGGTATGTATTACCACACTCCAAATCGATATATTGATAAAATTAATGTCAAAATGCGGGAAATAAAGTCCAGTCGATGTCAAAAAAGGCTCGGCTGGCTGCTCATAATGGTGTGCTGGTGCCCACACTTATTATTTTATGGAAGTGAATGTTGAGTTTGTGCAAACGAGGCATGGAAGTGAAATTAATACTGTGGAAATGCGTTCCTTTCGAAGCATGTGTGGTGACTCTGAATGATAAATTGAGGAATGGGGTTATACGAGAACGTCGGTTTAAAAGAAGATGTAGCGACAAAAATTGAAAAGAGTATGTTTAGATGGTTTGGTCATGTGGGGAGGGTGAGTGAAGGGTGACTAACAAATGGCATTTACAAGGCAGATGTAAGTAGCAACCGCCGGGAGGGGATGCCCTAGAAGGACATACGGTGAACTAATTGGTGAGGTTCTTCAGAAAGGTCAGGTGCGTAGTAGGTACTCGCAACCGGCGCAGCGGCGTGTTTGTATGACCAGAAATTGTATGAACGTGGACGAGGCAAAAGGAGTAAGTAAGGATCGTAGCAGGTAGCGTTCTGTGGTTTCTGCCAGGTACCCCTAGGTAAACTAGAAGTATTTTTGACAGAATAAGACTGAGATTAGAATGCAACCGTTCCTACGGTAATTATTAGGTTTCCCTCAGTATTAAACCAACTGTTGTTTTCCTACACACCTTACTTTTAACCTACCGTAGTACCACTTTACACATTTTCTGTTTCAACCAGGTAGAAATAGCCAGGTAACCACTGATCTGGTCTTTCACTTTTCACGCTTATGCTCTAAGTAATAAGGTTGAAAAGTGGTCGACCGTCAGTGAACTCGGTAATACTTGTTGCTTAATATTATAACTGTTGCCCTCGTCACTAGTCGTCAAAGATATCAAATGCCAATACCATCTATTCATTGTATTACAGGAGGCAACCCTTTACTCGTACCAGTTGATGACGAAGACCTTTTAGCTGAAGAAGACGACGAGGATGAAGAAAATAAGGTAGATAATTATAGTAGTAATTACAATGACATCATTTTGTATAGCAACACATATCTACAAACATATGCTTGCCTAGTAACTAAACAAGCGTTTACAGATGATGTCATTGGTTCTTAAAATGGTCATGAAACTGTTTAACATTGTGGCATTCTAGAATCCTTCATTAGCAAATAAATCTCGACTGCAAAATCTTGATTGACCACTACTCCATAATACATAGAATCAGCAATATTGCCAAATAGCTTTATATCAATTTTGGTGTACAATAAAGCATATTCTATCTATCTACTAAGCTACAATATAAACTTCATAAATGCACCCCTTGCAATGCTAGACTGACCAAAAACGTGTAAGATCACAGGTAAGACCGTGATGATACAAGGACAGACCTGCAGGGAAGCATAGCACAAGAGACCTTGCATTGCTGGGAATAAGGCTACCATTGGTGATGATACAATCTTTGCTTTTGCAGGAGGAAAAGAAATCTCTAAAGGAGAGGTTGCAGGCGATACAAGAAGTGACACAAACTGTACAAAACGCTATTGGTTACGTCGCCACTTTAGGGGAGTCGGTTAAAAAGTAAGTATTATGTAGCTAGCAACCTACATATGTGTGAATGTTGAAGTTAGCATTTCAATAAACCTTTAGTAAAAGCCAAACCTTTTGCTCAGTAACTGTAAGCACCCAAGATTTAGCTTTATCAAGGGTCATATTTTCCATATCTGTTATGGACAAGGCATTTAAAAGATGAAAATTTCTCAGAAAGCAACTGTTATTTCGTTTTTAGCAAAGGTTCACTGCAGGTACTTACCTGATTGCCGCAATCTAATACGTACGTAAAAAGCCCATCAAAAGTTACAATTGCTGAAGATAAACGACCCGTTTTATGGCCGCAGGAATCGGCCATAAAGCTTATAGAACTATCCGGCGCTGTATTATGAAAAACTAAATGAATTTTCCTCGTGAAGGAATTAGCAGTATCTCTAATAGCCATCCATTCATCTGTACTATTCTGAACATAAACATAGAGTGGGTAAGAGATGGCGCTAGACAGATGTCTAGCGCTTTCCCACTCTCGGAATAGTCCTGAAACATACCTGCACTAACAGGTCATGGTAACCCCCCTGAATGGTGGATTAAGGCCCACTTTCTCTCATAGCGAGAAAGATTGTATTCCAGAAATGTGAACAATACAAGGTGGAAGGTACACCGACGCTACGATCAGGGTAACCCACCAGGTCCTGTGCTAGTTGGCGGATGTCATATGCCTTCGAATGTTTTATTCTTGGACATGTCGGTTTGCTCACGATGATGTTTTCCTTCACCGTTGTTAGAATGAAGCGCCAGGATAGACCGCGAAATTCCAATTTTCTTGTTTTCTGCAATTTGCAGGTCAGTGTCAGGCCTGTATGTTAATTAAAATATGATTCGCGACCGTATCAAATATGGCTTTACCCAGTTATACTATCATTAAAATCATCAATGCAGCCCTCTAAGTGGGTTACCCTGGCACTTCCACCTTAATTTATCTACCTACACAAAGTAGGTAGGTGTAGGACTGCTGGGTATGATCACGACCTAAAAGGCGTAATTCAGGGCCGTTACGTCGGACCACTAGTACTGGTGGCCCACCATGACGTCTCAAAGCAGGAATGTTTTAATGTCATTACAGTGTGGGAAAGAGACAGAGCTATGCAGGATGCCTAGCGCCATCTCTTTCCCACACTGGAAACAAACAAAACAACAAACATTCCTGCAACATTACTGCTTTAAGACGTTATGGTAGGCCACCTGATCTACTGAGTAGGATTATTTTTATTTTTCGAATTTTATTAATAACGTCTTTGTTTATTTTCAGCCTGACGAACTTCACAGTACCATATCTAAGTTATTTAGCTATTATAATGTTATTCGGAGCCATGGTGGTGTTATATGTCATACCTTTGAAGTACCTGCTTATGGGGTGGGGTAAGTTAAACTATACCATTTTGAATCAAGCTTAGAGTAAAAGACTCAGAGTGATAGTTTCATTCAATATTCTGTTCAAAGTTTAAGGAACAACACTTATGAACAGTGCATAAGCGGTACGTAATTCTAGACATCAGAAGAATAAGGTCGGATGTACAATTCTCTCTGAATTTGTACGTCTTACGTCATGCTGCTTCAAGAATTATGTTCGCTGACACACAAACGAGTACAGCGACGCGTACGCACGATTCGAACGTAGCCTTAAAAAGCTAAAATTGCTTCATTTTGCGTGCGACTGCTGCGGTTCTAAGCCTATTCAGTCTATGGAACCAATATTATCAAACTAACTACCTACTTAGAGCCCACGCAGCAAGGCAGCGTTTTGATTATTTGGCTACTCAATGTAACCTCTTAGCTACGAGCAACGCGCTCGGTTTCCAAAAAGCGGAGACGAGCAAGATTCCACCAATCACAGGGAATACGAGGGGAATCGGGATGGATATCAACCAATGTGATTGGTCGATTCCTGCACATCTCCTCTTCGTTCCACTTGTAAATATTTTATGTTGGGCGCCTAACAAACAATCCTGCCTGAATCTTCCTGGCAGGCTAAATAAACAAATTCTTACATTTCAGGTATAAATAAGTTCACAAGAAAGATTCTTCGGCCGCACACGATACCTAATAATGAAGTTCTAGACTTATTATCACGGGTACCGGACGATGAAACTTTGGTAAGGACTGTTCAAGAATCTTCTAGCTGTTTCTAAATCAACACTTGTAATAATCTTGTTATAATCGGGCTACAAGTCTACCAATGCTAGAACACAGACATCAATCAAGATCCACCCTTAAAGATCCAAGAGAGACCTTCAAAAGAGAGATTTTCAATTTAATTTATTGTTGCCTTTAACATGTACTAAATCCAAATACAACAAAACGTTATTTTAATTTCCCAGCTGGACTGTAGAGAACTTAAGCCCCACCCAGCGAATGAGCACCGAAGAGACCCGAGGAAGAAGCACAAACCTTCGTAACATTCTCCAATCGCGATCCGGAAAAGGGTCCGACACTACGTAAAAAATCTCGGCAATAAGGACATGTAGGATAGTAGGACATTGACGCGAACTTGGCAGGCCACATTACCGGGCACCTACAGTCGCTAGAAAGATCAAATAAAATGGCAACACTTTTTTTTTGATGCTTCAACGTGCTTAATGTCTGGTTGATTCATGTTATTTGCTTCCGAATGCAAATTCTAGCTTATAAAATTATCATAGCGCTTATTCTTTAGGGATAAGCAATGATACCTACTTATCAAAGATTGTCGAGATTAAGAAATAGCATTTATGTAAAAGGTTTTATTGATTGTTGTTTAAAATTATACAGCTTGGCAAATATGCCTAGAAACGGAACAATTTTTTGTATAACTGGCAACATTCTATTAACTGTTCCTTTTTAAATACTTGTTTTGCCAAATGAATGAATAACCTTCAATATTAGATCTTATTATTATTTCAGGTTGGCTTCTAAAAATGTTACAGGCTATGTTTTGTTACTCCAGTTTAAAAATATTAATTTATTATCTGAACACGTTCTTGTTCTAGAAAAAAAAACTGTGATTCTGGAAGATCTGGTGATGGAAAATAATAAAAATGTTGTTTTTTATGAAATAATAACTAAATTATGACACCAAATATTGTGAGTAATAAGCAATATTCATTATACAATGAGTACTGCAATAATAATATCGTTTTAGGTAAATATTTCTTCCATTGTTTTCCATAATACTTATTCTTAGCTAGAACAATGCTAGTTGAATTTCGATATAAATGTTTGTTGTGTAAAAAATGCAAAATAAAGTAAGTTTGCATCATAAACCACATCCCTCGTCACTTGACGAAGAAGTTTGACAAAAAAGCTAGAAACTGAACAATTTTATTATTCCTGGCAACATTAATTTAGCTGTCAAGTGAGGTGAAGTGGCGCCACAATCGCACGATTGCAGCGCCACTAATAATTTTCAACGCTTTTTTGCCAAACAACTGCAAGGAGTGGCACTGGTTATTGTTGTTCGTTTGTTTGCAAATTGCCAATCTACCTAACGTAAATATTTAGCTAATCACTTAGGTGGATTGGCAGGATGCAAGAAAACAAAATTTGCGGAATGATTATGATGTGTGTAAATAACTGGTATTGTCGGAATAAAGTTAAGATTTTTAATGAAACAGAGCTCCAAATTCCTCGTTAGATGTTGCATTTAAGTCCCAAATTGTATAAAATCCAATAGATTATAATACTAACACTTAGATAGGATTTTTTAATAACGCCATTTTTGTAAGAAATGTTATTGTTATGTCGATGTTAATATTTAAAAACATGAGTATTTATGAAAAAAAAAGTAACCATCATAGCATAGCTCATTCCTCTACACTACACCATATATTTTATAGTATAAGACTGAGACCAATCTCATTAATTACTTGGAGAAGATAGATAGAAAATCATGTTTGTACTTTTATTCAAGTAGAGTACCTATTTAACTATATGAAAATAAATCTATATGTCAGCTTTTCTTTAGCTGGTTTCTCATTCCAATTTATAAACTAATTCTAGTTTAGTGTTAAGCCCGGTTCAAACGATTCCAGTCCTTAGTAGAGTGCGAATCTTTAGTTGTCAAAATACCTACATAGCTGACTCGTATTGAGGAATTCATACTTTAGTGTTGAGTGGTTCTTAAGGACGAATTACTATTTGTTAGTGACCATAGATCACACACTTTACTGAAGACTGGGGACGTTTAACAAACCGTTAGATTATCACTATTAACTGTTGTTTCTATATTCAATCTCTATTTTAATCCGTGACACAATAAAAAATCAATGTTACAATCTATTGTCTAAAATTGTCGCACAATATCATGCACAAAAATATCTCTTTCAAATTAAAATCTGTGATGTGATCACTTCTAGTTAGTTATCAAAACTTGCCAAGATTATTTAGAAATCCTTTGTTAAAAATCTTGGGTAAAGTTATGTGCTAAATGTGCGAAATCATGAGCCGAAAATTGGAGAGAGGATTGGCCATTATTAAACTCTAAAGCTGGGCTCACACTGGGTCGAATCCCGCTTGGGCAAATTCGCTCAAATCCAATAGATTTGCTCTCGACAATTAACTCCTAAGAGCAGATCGACGGTGAAAAATGTATTAGCCGAAAGGGACATAGGGCGCACTGTTGGATCATAGTCAAAACACAACCGCACGCTCAATGTGCCTTACGACAATATAATTTTAAACGCGATCAAGTAATTGATAGAATGAGTACGAACAAATCCCAGGCGGGATGCGCCCACAGTTTCTTTGAAGCTTAATGCAATATCATGCTATGCTATTAATCAGTTATCATATCAAATAATAATTATTTATTTTATGTACCTTCTAAAACGAAAGACAAGCTTGATATCACTGAATGAAGCCTTTACTAGGTAGGTACCAAACATAATCATAGCAATAAAAGTTTTAAAACTGTAGGAAGTTACGAACTGATTATATCATGTGAACAAACCCCAATTATATACCCATGACATTGTTTTAATCCGCAATAAATAATTTGTTAATTACTCCTTCATTAAAACAACGCACAGACGTGTTATTTGAATACTTGAACCAACGCCAACTGCAAATTTAGAGATAATTTGTTTTAAACTAGTCATTCGCTTTTTCTAAACTATGTTCCTGAATTTACCTTTTGTATACGAGGAGAGTACGCAAGCGAGATAATATTTTTTTATTATTTTTTACATCTCACCAAACACCGCCGTGACCAATTTCAACTTTATCCTGACGAGACAGTATTTGAAGTTCTGGTCCATGTGTCACCAAAAATCACACTAATAAATACTTTGACTTAGAAAAAAAATTAAAGTACGGTCATGCCAGCGGAACGAAAAAAAACTTCGTAGGAAAATGTTGCTTGCGCGATGTAGAAATCTGAAACGTTACAAGCGGAAGTGGCTCCATCTAAAACTTGCAGTTCGCTAGCTAATGGCTAGGTGGCGCTACAAATGTACAAATACTACCTATTCTCAGAATCTTAATTTACTAACCTCGTACACAAAAAGTTTTAGTTTCTAAGAAAGATACTTTTACTAGTGTTACGCACGGCTTGCACAGATCTCTAAGGTACAATGCACCTAGCACATCTCATTACTTACCTAAATATATTTTGTATACCAGTGTATTTGTGATAATAAACAATAATTATTCTTGTTATAAATATAATTATTATTATGTTGTTGCTTGTCTGTCCTAGGGGTGGCCAAGCTACCGAAACTTGAATTAAGTACAATAATTGTAGTAGACCGTCAAAAAAAAAAAGTTCAATATGCAGGCAAGAACTAGACATCTTTACCCTTCACAGGCAATCAATTTAACAAAATTTACCTACATTTACTACAACATAATTTAAAAAGAAAAGTACAATCCTTTCACAGTTATTTACTCCTAATTTGGCATAACTAAAAAATGACAGTGGTATTTATTCTCGTTTTTCTATGGTTGTTGACGGGTCGCTGCTGCCAAGGGTAATATTATAACTTTTAACGGACTGTACCATTGGTCTTTGGCCGAGTCTTATGAGTTATAATGTGTGACAGAAGTCATAAAATATGCTTTAGCTTAACAAAATATTACCTCCAGTCCATTTCAACGTATCGAACAAATATTATTTTTATGGAGCACAAAGATAATAATGTTAACGCTTACATATTTTAAAGAATTAAAAAAATATGAGAAGACTTAGTGTGCCTTTTACTTTCCTATTATCCAAATTCCTATATTGTGTAAGTTTTCCAGTTGTACCTGAACCTTTCGCCGCATGACGTGTTTTTTTTTTCACAATTTCGCAAATATTGTAGGCGCCTGTCGCCCTCTATGTTCATTTTGATTCTATTGAATGACTTTTTCATGAAATAGTCATTCAATGGGATTAAATGAACTTATAGGGTTGTAATGATGATTGTAATGATTATAATTATATATATACATACGTGTTACGATCGCGAATCATATTTTGTTCAACATGCAACCTGACACTGACCTGGCGATTCCCCTTTAATTAAAGCCTCTTTGAAATGGTACAACAACACTAAGTCAGTAAAAAAGAAGAAATTTTTATTAGATGTTGGAGCCACTTTGGCAACCAAACTCCTGTAACTTATTAAGGGTTTTACAAATTCCAGGATCGGGCCTACGAATTCTGCTAGTTTACTTAACACTGGGAATATCCGTATTTAAATATGAGACATTAGCCCTCAATCCATAAGGACATTTTCCTTCGTTTATTGACGGTTGCCTGAAATTATTCAGTACAGTTGTTTAGGGATCTTTTAGCGTTTGGTCAAAATCAGAAATACGTTTCACTAATGTTTATCAACAGCAACCTGGATGACAACGTCATTACAGCGGCAAGAGATCCCTGGAACACTGTATTTTTGGATGATTGTCAATAACATTATCAGTCAGCAATCTACTTTTGGCCCACAGTTTGTTCGGCATGCGGCAGACCATGTCCTGCCCAGTCCCATTTGAGTTGGGCAGGCTTTTGAGCCACGTCAGTTATATTTGTTTTGGAACGCAGTAGGTATATGTTTCCACCCATGAGTATGCACCTGCGCTCCATTGCTCGTTGGCAAACCTTGGTTTTGGACTTCTTGATTTTAGTCAAAGACCAAGTCTGTGCACCATAGGTTACGACGGTGAGAATACACATGGCCATTTTGCGTTTCAGTGCCTTGGGCAACTCTCCCTTGAATAGTTCCTTCATGGACCAGTAGCTCTTCCAGGCGTTTTCTGTTCGTATTGCGACTTCTCTTTGTAAAACCTCGCCTGGAAAGAGACTACTTGACCCAAGTAAAGAATGATATTCCTGGGACATGCTGTATTGTACCGTCTCTACATCACAGACGTATCTCTTTATACGTCTGTGCTCTACATCGACTTTTAGCATTTAAGGTTATCCATTGCACATAAGTTTGCATGAGTTCGAATTTGTATTTTATTAATTTGAATTTTTTATTTACAATCAAATTAACTCGTGAAAATATGTTTGTTTGAATCAATCATGGGACTACTTGAACTCAGAATATTTCACTCGTTATATTTGTATCACAACTTAGATTTTAATGGCAACTATTTATTGACTAAACCAGGGTAATTGAAATCTTTAGCCTGGTAACACTTTAAAAAAATAGGATCCGCCATTATTTTTCTGTCATTATCTTGTCAACGAGCCGTGGTCGTAGGTCACCACAGAGTCAATTTATAATTCCAGTAAAATAAAAGTTCCATAAGCAAAATGTCAGCGAAATTGCAAGATTATAAGGCTAGTTTGGAACGCGCTCTCAACGACAAAACCAAGCCATGGTCGAAATACCTCGACGCGGCGGAACGAAAAACCGGCGTCAACCGGGTATATCTCTTCGCTGGTACGTTAGTTTTTTATTTCACGTTTATTTATATCTTTAGCCGTAGTTTTGACGTTTTATTTTGTGTTGTGCAGGTGCAGTAGCGTTCACTGGTTTATATTTAGTGTTCGGGTTTGGAGCTGAATTGATTTGCAATTCGATTGGTTTCGCTTACCCGGCGTATATGTCTATGAAGGCACTGGAAACGCCACAGAAGGACGACGATACTAAATGGCTGACATACTGGGTGGTGTACGCATGCTTCTCTGTGATCGAGTACTTCTCGGACCTAATCGTCGGCTGGTTCCCGCTCTATTGGCTAATAAAGGTTAGTAGTGACCTCCATATGTTACAAAGCATGCTTTTTAACACAAGTGCTGCTGTTACGAAACCGCAAGTAACAGTCATTGTCATGAATATTCCGCTCATTAGCGGAAATCTCTGTAATATTCCACTGATATTATGGAGTGTACTGCAAAAAAACGTGTCTTGCTGTCATAATCGTAACAGAAATGCCTTTCACAATTTAGTGTAGACATGACTCAAAAACTGGGCAGTTGAGATAAATTATCTTTTTACTCTTATCTGCTTGTAATGTTTCACAAGTACTTGATATTACTTTCAAGATGGACAAAAGAAAACAATGTGATTGTTATCAGTTCACCTCCAGGGAGAACATGCATTTCTCAATTACTCTTATACATAGCAACACTATAATATTGAAATGCATCTTAGTTCCATTTTCAGACATTTTGATCCTAATAAGATAGTGGCAAGTAGGTATCATATATCATTAGATTACAGACTTAGATAATGTTTCTATAGTTCAAAGTCAAAGCCAGTCTATAAATTACTACAAAAATAATTTTAGATTGTTATCTATTGTTAGTAGGTAACATTAACAACTGGCCTAATTATTATAAAATGGGAACTCATTATGTTTTAATTAAGTTGAATGTTGAACCAGTTTTTGACCAGTAATGAGGTTATAAGAGAGTACAATGTATGGGTATGATGTTGTATTATGTACTTTCCTAAATTGAATGCCATAAGGGTCACAATTGTATGGCAATCTATAATTTTTAAATGTGTCCGCTACATATACCTTTCAAAAGGTACAATACTGACTATTATTATGATCAGTGAGGTTTGTTCCAACTGACTTCCTGTTGGACATTTTCCAAGAGGAAGTAAATAGTTTGAAGTTTGTCTTAAACTATCAAGTTGCACCCAGTGGCGTACATAGGGACCAACAATAGTCAGCCCATAAAGCGAACAGACTTCTCAGAAACACTAACATCATTAAGAGGAGTAGGTTATAAGGGCAAGCCAAGCTTGTAGGCTTGTATGACAGTACCAACACTAGTTGCACCACACATTTGAAGACATCTAACATCCAGAAATCCACACTGGGCTCTTGAGGTAGATTACTGCACATCCTTTCTCAGGGAGTGAGGCCTGTGCCCTAGCTATGGGATTTTTATGGGCAGGTAATGCTAAGTAGGCAAGCGTGCTCCACCCGAAGCCGCATCATTGCTTCACATCAGGCGAGTTGCGGCCAAATACAAGCCTAATTCAAATTAAAGAAAAAAGTTGCACCACACCCATCCTAGATTTGAAAAGGTGGTCTATCCATATATCTGATTGTTGTCTTATTCACAAGTCATTTGTAATAAGTAGTTAAAACAATTGTGATCAGATTTATGTGTTGTATTAACATGACTGCAATGAAATAATAATCTGTTGTTGTTTAAAAAATATATAAATAACTATCTGTAGTTCATTCTATTTTTAATTTTTAAGTTCAATAACAACATAAATGCAGAGAAACTGATAAATTATGACCTCTAAATGGGCTGTCATTATGTACTTTTAATGCTTACTAAACATGATAGTACAGTGTTTACAAAAAACTTGTAGTGAGGTAGTCGAGGTAGATAATGACTGAATCATCAATCACAGACCACAGTACAAAGTTCAAAAAGTTGTTATTACTAGCAATTGCTACATCATAAAATTGTTAGTAGCAGGTATTATGGAACCACATACAGTTGGCCATTCTTATTTTACTCCAGTAGGTTCTAAAAGAATAATACAATACATTATTTAATTATTTTCCCATCTGTATGTATTGTTTAGAGTTTATATAATAAACTAGCTTATGCCAGCGGCTTCGTCCGCGCGGAGTTCGATAATTGACCCACGGGATTGTACAAGTAGTCTATGTGCTATTCCAAACTATAATCTATCTTTGTGCCAAATTTCATCCAGATCCGTTCAGCCATTTTGGCGTGATTGAGTACCAAACATCCATCCATCCATCCAAACTTTCGCATTTATAATATTAGTATAGATTATTAATATTATATATACCTACATTGGATGCCCTACAGTGTGGAATTTGGATTTGTTTATTACAGTTCATATTCTTATGATGTATGCCCGACTAGTTTGGTGACTAGTTTGGTCATTGAAAATGCGTTCGCGCTGAAATGCTAGCAACACCAATCTAGTTGTAAATTAACATCAAACAAAATGACCAATAGAATAGGCTTTGCCACTTCGGCTTGCTTATTTTGTGAGCTATTTTTACAACTTCTATATTCTGTTGGATCACCCGTAGATGCAACTCATTGTAAATTTTACATTTTAATATTGTGAAATTTTTAGCAAAGCAACAATCTCATAATGATTTGGGCTTAAATTTAATCTGAGATCATAAAATAGATCTAGATAAAGACAACCTAATAACACACAATCAATAGACAGCAATTTCTTTAGAAAAAGATAAATAATATCCAGACATACAATTTTTATAAAAAATTATTGATAAAACTGGTACAAAATTGATAGCATCATTTTCTGATAACTATTGCTATTATATTAAGTATTAGTCATTGGCAAAGATTAATGAACTCTTGTAAGTGTGGCCATAAATATTATGTTCTTTTTCTTTATGTATTAAAGAGGCTTTGTTCACATATAAATATGGTGATAATGGCTTTGGCATGAGAATTACTGGAAGAAGAATTCTTCAAAGTTTACATACACAGATACTATGTATTGGATTGGTTCATGTTGAATTACACTCTCAACAATATAATACAGTTTTTTTTTTCATAGATGGCCTAGTTTAAAATAAGGTTTTACCCTGGTAGTACATGCCTGTAATAACCAGTCTTACAATGGGGTATTGTGTTGTGACAGTCACATAGGCAGTCATTCCATGTAAAATACTGCAGTACAGCTGCATCTGGTTAGACTCGATGCCAACCTCAACATAGTTGAAAAATGTCTAGGTAGAGATGCTGATGGGGCCGCCCATGGGATAATTTCCGACCTTGGTGGTCTAATTTTTGACCACCAAGGTCGGAAATTATTCCATGTATGAAACATAAATTCTTCTTTATCGTGTGGTTAGTGCCTAACCTGGTGTCAGAGTTTTTATGCCGCCCATGGGCCTCTGACTTGGCTTTACCTACCGTCGAGAAATATCTCTCATGTTCCTTCTTTCTTCCTTCACCGAAGCAAGTGATAATAATTATTCAATACGCACATGATTCCGAAAAATCAGAGGTGCGTATCCTGGGTTCAAACTCGAGACCTATGACTTGGCAGTTCAACTGTTACACCACTAGGCTATCACTGTTTCCAACATAAATAAAAATATACCTCGTAATTTTATCATTAACTTGAAGTTGAACTGCAACATTGGTAAAACATCTCTGCTCTTACGCCCCATTCCAGCACACCTACATTCATAACGTGCCGCTGTTCATACCTGTATCGTATCGTGTGGTATAGTATTACCCAGTACGGACTGGGTTGTGGAGGTCAGATAGGCAGTCGCTCAATGTAAAATACTGGTATTCAGCAGCATCCGGTTATACTGGAAGCCGACCCCAAAATAGTTGAGAAAAGGCTAGGCAGATGATGTTCATACGACCTGTAAGTTTAAACAACTCAATTGACGAGAAGCATTTGAGCTAATGTTCGTAGGTGCTCAGTGCCAAGTAAACAAAACACATTCGGCCAGAGTTGTAGTAATAGTTTGTTGACCTACAAAACTTTGGTAGACTGATATCCGACACCTATTTCTGCTGCCAGACGCCTTTGTTGTGTTCCGGTTTGAACGCGGTTCCAGTGAAATTACAGACGCGTGACACTTCAATGTGTTGCCTAGAAGTTAAGGTCGAATATTAAATGTGGAATATCCCATTGCACCTTTGAAGTATTTTGGATTTCAAAGGAGTTCGTATGTGGCTGAATAATAACAGCCGCTTGGTTCGATCTTAGGTTAAGCCATGCTTGCGTAGGTTGGTCCGTGGATGGGTGCAGAGATGAAAAGACTCGAGGCTTTTAAGTCTCTAAAAAGAACTCGACTCGGTTATGACGATTTGCAGTCAATCGAGTCCTTAAACCCTGAACCCACCTTTAGAGTCTTCGACTCATAACTCGAGGTTTAATCTTAAAATTCGTCGTTTTAAAAATACTCCTATTTTTAAACGACTCAAGCGCAACTAAATGGTTCGAACCCTTTTGAAAACAATTCCGCTCGTGAGTCGCGCGCGAAAGTTTCGTAGTACAACTGTTAAGGGCCCTACAGACTCACGCCGACAACCCCCGAGAACACCCGAGAAGTGTGAATGTGATTGGTTTCTCGCCATCTCGTTCTCGCGCTCGCCTGTTCTCCGATCGGTGTCGGTCTTTTTGCTCGCTTCAAAGGGTTGCTCGGGTCTTGGGAGAAGGTCGCATGAGTTTAGAACTGGGTTATGGAGGTCAGATAGACAATCGCTCCATGTAAAATACTGGTATTCAGCTGCATCCGGTTAGACTGGAAGCCAACATAGTTGGGAAAAGGCCAGACAGATGATGAAAGGAGTTTCCCAAATAATAGGTTGGTAACAGCTACTTTGCTCAGTCATTAAAAATCCATTCAGGAAACCGGATAGAAAGTGAAGTTTCCTGTGAATCAAATAAAAGTCACTTTCATTTCGGTCAAGCACTTGATTCTCATTTTACACTAGCGTTTACCACCACGTACGCTTGCCATGCCATCGGCCGAATGGAGGTTCAGAATTTTATCTCGGGAACATAGTACCGGTATAAAAAAAAACTGATGTCCAGTATTCATGTCGTGGTCTATCCCTGTACTAAATTTAGTCGAAATGCGTGTAAGGCGTGACAGGTAACAGACGGTATTCTTCTTCGTGTCGCTGGCACAACAATTTTTATATTTTGTTAGCCCACAACTTCGCCACTTCCACCGCGTCGTCGGTGGCAGTGCAGAGGTCACTGCTGCATGTTTTGGGCTAAGAGGGCAGGATAGAACGTGGAGCATAGTTTGCGACACAGCTGACACCCCGCTGCTGTTTACTGATCAGAATTTTTTATCTACTTGCATTTATAATATTGGGATTGATAAGGACCAGCCATTCTTAAAGCAATTCGGACCGGTACCATTAGTGGCAGATCTTACTTTAATTAATCTTCACATTTGCACACATTGCATTGCGTGCGCACAAAGCAAGAGTAATATAATTAAGAGAACTTATAACAAAGAGCAGCAACGTTACGTTAGTCATTGTTTGCAGTCATTCTAGTTCACGGTCGTAAAGTGTATGTACTTAGTATTGTATTATCGCTATCAGTGTCTTCTATTAACACCTGCCCATTAGGCTGACATGTGGAGCAAATCTGGTATAGTCGACTTCGTTATGGGTTTACCACTTTTGATAACAATTTCAATATGAAACTTCACTACAATGTCATTCATCATTCGACGAACTTTTGGCACTCTAATGACGATGACAGGGCAAAAATTTGTGATTAAAAAAAAACGATGACAGCTTTAGTTTCGATTTTGGCCACGCGATAAAAGGTCCTTTATAACTCTATGAAATGATGAAACTAAAAAACTGGCAGATAGACAAATTCTGACAAAAGATTCGTTATATGAGGTGGCAGTCAACATTAGGATGAAAGCAATTAAGTGGTCGAATATACGTACATGATTTTCACCTTGTGGTATCATGTTGGTTTTAAGTGAGGTTTATCAAACAATAGAAGGAAGTACCTACACCTGCTAAAATATGAGCAGGTTAGTTCTATTGTTTGAAGGATAAGGTGCTCGTTCTCTTGTCAAAATATAACCTGTGTGCCAGATGGGATTTCTCAACGGCAAAAAACATACCGACTTGCATTCCCCAGTACTGTACTGGGGGCTTAAAATGACCGCTTTGGCAGAATCATAATACGTAATACGAATCGCTTTAAAAATCATAAAATGAACTTATTTTTGAATTGCAACCTTGTGGCTATTTGACGAATTGTAATGTAATTCAAAATTACTATCCTATTATAATTCCAATCGGCAATTATAATTGCAAAAGCGGCCATTTAAGGTCGCTAGTACAGTACTAACGAGCAATTCTTGAGTTTAACAAAAAGAAATCCACCCTTCTAAGGCCATTTTAGGCCCCCTGATCTTTGTTGTGTCAAAACTTCTTTTGTAAAATTGCATGCTTCTGGACTCAACTCTGGGCTTACACCTTTGTTTATGGCCACTGACTGAATGAATGATTAAAATTGCAATTACGCCAAGTTGAAAATATGTGAAACATCTATTTCTAATGAACCATTTGTTTTTCCGCAGTGCATCTTCATCATATGGTGCTTCATGCCGACCGAATACAACGGCTCGCTGATCATCTACAACCGCATCATTCGCCCCTACTACCAGAAGCATCACGGCCGCATCGATGACATGGCTAACTCTGGTATGTACGCCAAATATTTACCACCACCAAGGACTAATAATACTCTTGGCTAGTACTGGGGGTCGGTCTTCTAGAAAGAACGCTTGACGAGGTCCGAACGATGAATCTCTAACATGGCACGATCTCTCCGGGCCTCCGTTAAGCTCTCGGTCGTAGCTCTTTAAGTTAGACGGAAGCCAGAAAGTCTTACAGTCTTACCAAGGGGCATCGGTTTGCCCAGTAGAGCAGCTAGGTTGTGAAAGTCAAATTGGCTGAATGCCAGAGCCTCATTTGTATTTGTCGTCGTCCTATCGACGCAGTTGCTCGCTAAAAAGTTATCGTTCTGATGCGTTCGGCGTACTCCTCCGTCAATAGTATACTACAGCAGTGAGTGTAGCATTACTATACAAAACATGTGGCACGTGTTTTACGGCGTGGCGTGGCGTTAAGCAAGTTTATGGTTATGATAGGTACATTTTATTTTAATTAAGACATCAGAAAGTCCACGTAAGATTTCTTAAAAAGAAAACACTAAAGTTCGTTTATTTCTAGAAGGCCTTGAGATTTTATTCGTGAGTTATCTGAAATATTTCGGACCGTTCTACTTTGAAGTAAATGAATCTTTGTTGGTAAACTATTTAGTAATTAGTCGTGGCTAGTTAGCATGTTTCAATTAGCAAATAAAGTGAGGATATGGAATCTTGGTAGAGGTTCATATAATGCGGTATAACGAACATAAAATAAACAGACTTGAAAAATGGCATGATTTCCGAGGCCATGTTAAAGCCCAATTTATAAGTAGTAGCTTCTCAATTATGTTCGTGAAAAAATTGAATGATAAAACCAGATTTATTTTACTCCTTTGTTGACCATAATATAAGGTGTCAAAATTTTAGGTCTGGAGAAAATTCTGAAGTCTGCTGACAAACATATTGATAAAACTGTTAATGCAGTCACCAAAACATTGAAGGAGCTTTAAAACAGGTACACAAAGTACATTTTAGCTCAGCAAGCTTTGCATGGCGAAGGGTAGCATTATGTATATGAAAATGCTATATTATATGTTGCTACTTTGTGTCGTAATACGGGTTTATTTTTGTTGTTTGAGGGTTTCATTTAATAGTATCGTCCTTCACACAATTTTCCGGTATTAGATGTTACAATACACAATTACTTGTGTTTAGCTGCGTTGGCTATTGCATCGGTACATGACTGTTTTAAAGATTGTTTTGAATGAATTACTGATTTAAAAAACTGTTCTTCCTGGCTTCGTTGAAGGTCGGGTAAAATATTGCCGCATACGAATAGACGTGTTCACTTCGCAAGCTTTTAAATGATTGTAAAAAACCGCCACTGTTTAAATTTTTCGTAACCGACTGATGATGTTCAACCCGTGTTTCACTTTTTTGAGTGAATCTTGGGCGAAAAAGGTCTTTTAGAGTAGGTACTTAGATTTTCTCACTAACTTAATATCCTATGCTTACCTTTTAGTGCATGCAAAACCCGGTCGGTCCCATAGTAAAAACCGGGAAAAACTGGTTTTAATATGGGACCGAAACCCGGTTCCGCATGCCCTATTCCCTATAAGATTGCCCAACTTGAGAAAAGTTCAAACAATTTTGCGTTAAGAAACTATTATATTTAATTTAAGAAAAAAATATATTAAAAAAAAACACAGGCATCCACCAGTTCAGTAATATTAACTTTCTTAAAAAGTGTTTGATCTTTTCAATGTACAATGACAGTTTAATTTAATTGTATTTATTTAAAATAGGAACACGTACGACATCATCAAAATATCCGTCATTCTCGTATGTTAATTAATAAAGTTATATTACAAGGTAAGGCAATTTCTTAGGAAGCTGGAAAATCCTTTTTTTATATATTTTGAAGTTTCTTCTCCATGCTCAGCCAACGTGGCACACGTGGTAAGGGTTAACAATGCCAAGATAAAGGATACCGTCCAAAAAATGGGCTAGAAGGAGGTGGAACGCGCCGAGATATACATATTGTTTGTTGTACGTTTTATTCTTTATTTATTTTTCTCGTAGTTCGTATTTCATCGTGTACTTTGCTCTGAAGCAGAAAATATTAGAATCATTTTTTATTATTCACAGATGATTTATGAGTGCTTAGGATTAATCATTATTGCGGTAGAATAGTGATGCAAAAAAAATTGGCACAATATCTATCACGTTACATACAGAAAAAAAGCGGCATCCCAAATCTACACTCAATGTAACGATGGCTCTTACTATTAAACTAAAATATCAGAACTTTAACAACTAAGTATGATGATATGCTGATGATTAAAATGCAAACCAGATAGTTCTCTTTATCTGAACCTGAACAGTTTTGTATTGCTAACAATTTCATCAACAAGTTTTCGAACAGGAGGCATGTAAACACGAGTGCGCAGTGTAAAAGTAACGTCAAATACGAGCGATTTTAAAATTGGAAACTTATACCTGTTCTATTTTCAAAATTTACTCATAAGGGTGAAACAAATTGAGCTTGTCGCATAAGAAAATCTAAATTCTATTGTATAATTTTATTTTGGATTAGAAAACCGACGTATTTACATTATGTTTACACCGCGCTTGTGCTTACATTATGTTTACATCGCGCTTGTGCATAGGGTTTCGTTTTCCTCCGACCGCAATACAGTGGCAAGTGCAGCTGTTTTGTGTAATCAATAAATCTTGATAGCACCTAAAATAGACTATACATCTAAATGATGGTGTCTAGAAAAATACACAGGTCGTGTTTTTCGACGTAATTATTTAGCACACGGCGTTAAGGAAACTTCGGTACAGAATAAACGGTCAAAATAAACCATCGACAACCGACGCTGAGGGTTACTTGTCATCCCGGTAAATTATAATGTGTGTATGATTTCAAACATTTCTGATAAGGCCTCCATATTTTTTTGAAGTTGACTTTCACGCGAGTTTCCTTGAAAAAACTCTTCAGCACGTTTATTTCTATAAGGCTTTGAGATTTTGTTCGGGAGTAATCTGTCATATTTCAGCCGGCTCTCATCATCTTCCTGCCCTTGTCCCATGTTATTTGAGGTCTCTTCCATTCTCCCATGTCAACCGTCACGCTATCATCTACTCCAACATTTTCTTCTCAAAAAGTTTCGCATGGCGAAGGGTGAAATGTGTCTTAATGTTATGTGAGTTAAATGTAGGTGATTTGTGACAGAACGTTTTTTTTTTTTAATATTTAAACATTTCAATTAATAGAATTGTCCTTCACACACTATTCCTGTATAAGAAGTACATACCATTCAATTGGAGTTAATAGCTGAGTTGCGATTTGTTTGGTATTCGATTGCCGTAAGATTATGTTTGGAGTGAATTACAAAAAAATAAAACTGTTCTTCCTGGCTTCGCTATAGGTCGGGTAAAATATTACTCTTAGAATGTTTTATGAAACCCCCGCATTCATCAGATAAGACTAAGGTGTGTTCACTTCACAAGCTATCCAATATAAATACTACCACTGCTCAAAACTATTCCCAACCAACTACCGAATGCTCACCTTGAAAGTGCGCGATACTTACTTACGACTTACTTCAAGCTCGTCAACCTTTTTCGCCCGTGTGTCACTCTAAAATTCGGTGTAGGATTAGAGCATGCCAAAACCGGTTTCGGTCGCTTCATAAAACCGTGTTTCGATTGCCCTACTATGATATTAGTATTAATGCTTACCTATAAGATTGCACGATTGTAGAAAAGTAAATATATAGACATTTTCAAACAATCTTGTTTTAGGACAAAATTAGTATTTTATTCCGAACCAAACTATACTGTATCTTTGGAATGGTTGCTGATCTGTCGTATAATCGTATTTACCTGCACTGTATTGTGCGTAATCAATAAATGTGCAATTAAACTATACATCTGAATGGCAGTGTCGTGGAAAAAAATTATAAAAATTAACTATACGTAGGTCAAAAGGCCTTGCACCAATTTTTGTTTTTGTTTTATTTGATCCAAACAAAAATAAAAAATAAACAGGAACCTTTATAATCTCACTTTACGTCCTGAAATTAATTAAATGTTGAACGTCTTTCACAGAGAGTACATAAATATATGTAAATGGCGAAATGTGGGTGCACTGTAAAACACTTCTGCCCTAACCTTGTGTACAGTTTATGCTACATATTCAAAATACGCGCTTTTCGCCTACAGTTGTGGACAACATCTCGACATCAAATGCAATGCATTGCATTTTTTTGCAATAAAATTTTTGGTATGTTAATGTAAATTGCATACTGGGGGCCTAAAATGACCGCTTTACAAGAATCATAATAGGATAATAATATGAATTACGTTGAAATTCGTAAAATGGCCACAAAGTTACAATTCAAAATATTAAGTTTATCTGTGACCATTTTAACACGATACATTTTATTATCCTATTATGATTCTGCCAAATCGACCATTTTAGGACCCCTGGGGGCCTAGAATGGCCAGCCAAAAACAAAAAAAAAACCGTTGTTATCTTTGCTCACGTGATTCATATTTAACAATATGCCAAAAATCCAAATTCAAATTCGGCTTAAACTTCTGTGATAGACGGACAAGCCGATTATAAAGGTTCCGCACCGCAACACAGACATCAATACATTTCGTTAAACTGGCAAAGGCGTCGACATAATAAAATACAAACTTTCTTGAAAAAAATGTTTGATCTTTTCTAAATAAATCAACATTTAATTAATTTCAGGACAAGAATGTACAGGGGCTGGGTGCTATCAATATTAAAGTTTCCTATTTATTTGCTAATTTCCTATTATACAAGGTAAGGCAATTTCATAGGTAAACCATAAAACCAGTAGATTCTTTTGAAATATTCTTTAAAGTGATTTCTCTATGCTCAGCAAGCGTGACACGTCTGGTACATGGTGCCACAACCAAGATAGATAGTTCACTAAGAAGGCTGAAGGAGGTTAAACGCGCCAATAGTTTGTTGTACGTTTTATTTTGTATTTATTTTTACTCGAGTAGTTCGGTTTACGTCATGTATTTTGCTTTGCGGCAGAAAATATTAGAAGTATTTTTATTATTCACATTTTTTATGAGTTCTAAGATTACATCATTATTGCGGTAGGATAGTTATGCAGACTTGGCATTCCACAAGATCCACTCTCAATGTATCGATGGCTCTTTATTATTAAACTAAAACATTAGAACCTTAACAACAAAGTAAGACGATATGCTGATGATTTAAATGCAAACCAGTAAGTTACCAATATCTGGTTTTGCATGACAAAAGAAGTACTGTAGAAAAAATGGTATTTTTGTTATTTTTTTTTGTACTCTTTTCACAATGCAGTCCTATTTGACCCAAACGTTGACTGGTAAAGAATGCCTTGTAGCACTTGTGGCATTAAGTCCGCCGATGTACCACACTCGTACATGACGTTTAAATAAATAAATGACAGGGTGTTCAATTCCGACGCAATACAGTGGAGATTGCAGCGTTACCAAACTCGTATTGGGCCACCTTGTATATTAGAATTGGGGGGCCCGATTTAGCTGAAACCTATCCGAATGGCTACCCGAACATGTGCGTAGCGTCCCTAACAGTCTACAGAAACAATTGTTGTATTTTAATAGGTACTCATAGTACTGAAAACTTACCATAAAGGCGTTAAGCAAGTTTTCGGTACCGAATGAATGGTAAAAAAAACCGCTGACGAACGAGTGCAGACCGGACTGGTCCACAGCTCCAGCTAGGTAAATGTACGCATGATCAGAAACAATGAATTAACGACTTTAGAGACTAGAGTTAAGGACAATTTTCTTTGTTTTCAACATGCAGATTAGTATTGATGGATTTGCGATTCCAACACAAATATATTTACAGAATTCTATTCATAGGGTCATCAATACAATTCTTAAATCAAAATATTTTAATACACATAGGCTTACGTGCCTAAGTGCCCATCACTTAACGACGACAAAGGTGCATTAGGCAGAGATATATCTAATAGTACCTCCACATTTCGCCATTTATGTTAAGTCCCATGTACGAGTAATAGGGGGCAAGCCTATTGCCATCAACTGGGCACAAATCTCCGTGGCTTCTACTGAGAAATTCCTTAACAGAACTAGGTAACTGTAAATAAATAAGGAAAATAGATACATATGATTCAAATAAACAACAATTAACTAGCTGAATTATATCCATCCATTTTCCTTGTCTATTTACAGTTATCTTTTTCTTAGAAATTAATATTACGTAGATCTATACAGGGTGGGAGGGTCACCGACGCGAAATCGGAAACCACACACTCATTACAACATTCTGAACCCCCCCCCCCCCCACATTGAAATTTTTCGACGGTTATTAAAAAAGAATCAGCTGTTTCCTACAAAAGTGCAATACCTACACTGTCAAAACGTATAGAACAGCTGATTTATTCTTTTTGAATGATGTACTTAGTATGTGGTTTTTCGCGTCGGTGTCCCTTCCACCCCGTATAGGCCTTCGTCATTAGGAGTCGTCCTTTAAGCACGTGAGGTTTTACAGGGCGGGGGGTTAGAAAAAATCACGATGGGGAGGGGAGGGGACAATGTGACAATCACGTGTATTTTTTCGTGGGACGAAGAATATGAATTTTAAGTGTGACGGGTAAAATATATTTTGCCAATAATTAATTAAAAACTAACTAAAGATTTTTGGTCTAAAAAACCTAAGCAAGTGAATTTTTCTCTAAAATATCGGATTTTTTTGTTGGAAACTGTTTCAGAATCAGTCTTTTTTTTTCATATTAAAAAAATACACGTGATACTGGGTGGGGGGAAGACGGGTAGCCTTAAACTTCACGACGTATCACCAAAGGGGAGGGGGGCTATAAAAGTGGCTTAAAAAACCACACGTGATTAAAGGACCACCCCTTAAAGATAAGCACCTATTTTTTGTACTCACATTACATACAGAAAAATCGGCATCCCTAAAGAACTTGGCTTCCCAATATTTACTTTTAATATAATGATGGCTCCTGTCCTGAAAGTGTAGCACACGTACCTATTTAACTAAAATATTGCAATTTTTCTGCATAGTTAAATAATAAAGAAGTGCAAGAGAGAGAAATAACGATAGCGATATGAACTGGTTTGCATTTTAATCGGATGATGGAAAAAAAAGTAACAAAAAATACAACCGACTTCCAAAAAAGAAACAAAAACACTACCAAGGTATAAAATTACTAGTTGCGGGAGTCGGTTACTTCTTGTTTGTTTGATTTACACTAATTTTTGCCACCGACTTCTGGAACCTTAACGTTTCCTAGTTTATGTATAAGTATATTTTTTGTTTGGTGTCCCATTAGAATTTGACTTACCTATTTTAATTTAAAACATAATGCAAAGAACAGCATTGTTTACCATCAATTTTGCACACACAAACACTAAGTAGAAATAGTATCCATTCTCTAGTTTGTATTCTTTCTCCTGCCCTAACTAAAATCACTCATTTATAGGTAAACAAGAGTAGAGCTGAAGTAGCAAACAAAATTCAACTTTGGTAAGTAAATTATAAAAAAAAAACTGCTTCATTCTTATCTGGCAGGAAATATTCTAGTTCCATTTTTCTGGCACTTATGTTATTTTTGGGAATTCTGATTTCGTAAAATTTAATTGAAAACAAATTCGCTTTTTCTGGTGGGGGATTCCTTTGAGTTTTGGAAAATTTTGTTTTTGTCAACATTTAAACATTTTGTGACGTTTATTTATTGCTTGATGTAACCAACTATTCTCAAAGTTTTTTTAAAAGCACTAAAGAAAAGAATAGTTATGGTGGATTTATGTTCTGTAAAACAAGTACATATTTTAGAAAAAAAAAATGCTCTTGTCATCTTGGTACATAGTTAGGTATATTTTTTGCCAGATAGAAAGCGGGAACGGTTTGGATGTCGCAAGTTCATAACTACATTAATGTATATCTTTGGAAATTATTCAAAAATGCTATTAACACTGCAAATGCGCTTATTTCGTGCAAATTACATATTAACAAGTGTGTACCTATTAACATGCATTTAAATATTATACCTAGACTTACCAGTACTACTCCCATTAGTAATTTCATTAATTTGAAGTAGGACAATCAGTATAAAATTGTATAGTCGTTAAAAAAAACTAAAAGGCATCTTGTTGTTAGTCGTCAATTCATACCAAATTAAGTATTTAATGCGTCCCACTTGCACCACACATCACTTAATATATGTATATATATATTTAGTGCTTAATGATATTAAAACATAATTTTGTTTTTTTCAATCGTTTGAATCTGAAAGTGACAGAATTATGGTTTAGCACAGGGGGCCTAAAATGGCCGCTTTAGCAGAATTATAATAGAATAATAAATTTGTAAAATGGTCACAAAGTGAGAATTCATGATATTATTAACTGCGGCTGTGACCATTTTAAGAATTTTATTTTATTTCCATTATGATTCTGCTAAAACGGCCATTTTAGCCCCCAGTCTGTCAAGTCTGTTTTTTACGTTCTTGCCAATTTGCAAGTCAGTATCAACAGAATCTGGGTACAGAATTATAATTATTAGTACAATTCTCTTAATTAGTGATGGCCTCAATGCCATGATTTCATAGGTTGTAAAGAACTTAGTATTATTTATGATTTTAATGTCTATAATTCTGTATCAGTGGTGCAAGCAGGCGAAATATCAATATTAATTAAGCAATATTTTTAATTTTGTCTTTCTTTTGTTTTACAGCCAGCCGCTTGGTAGCAGACGTAATCAATAGGAAGACCGAATAATTCTATACATTTGAAATAAAAATTTGTGAGGAGCGAAAGTACAAATTTATTTCTGCACCCCGCTTCTTTCACTAGCTTTGCAACACAATCACAGGCGAATGAATTAAATATTTATAAATCGAGTACAGAACACTATTGTCTCAAAAGATTCAGCAGGATGGAGGAAAATTGACGGGCCCGTTGATGTTAATGTCAATTAATCATTTGTGATCAACATTCCTTGCAATTTGTGTTCATGAAATAAATGTGCTTAGGTGTTTTTGAGACTTGCAACAAATTGGGTGTTGATTCATGATTGGAAATGAATTGTTGAGTTGTACAATTGTAAGCCTCATCTCCCACTGTAATAACTGTGTGTTCTTGCCACTGAGCCATTTACAACCTAAAAACTGACCACCAATTTTTTTAACCATTGCAGACAAAATTACTATGACTTCACATTTATTTTGACTAATATGTAAATTTCCTACTGACCCGGTAAAGGGCATGTTGGTTTTAATGTTATTTTGTAAAGACCTTGTATTATTAGCTAAGTTGTTTATAATCGTGACACATTTTTATACTTCTAGTTATAAAATTATTAGTTGAATCTTATATCTATTCTTGGCTTGTATGTTCTTGTAGGGATTCGAATCCTTAGAAGCGTAAGTAAAGCCCTCATAGCGTTCTTAGTTTTTCTGTATTAAGATCTCTTGTGGAACAATGAATTTCTTAATGTTTTTTCTTTTCTGTATTTATGCAGTTTTAGATTTGCTCAAGGATTGTTAGTAATTGTCATGTTAAAGTTTTGTCTTTTTAAGGTTAAATATGTTGTTAGTGTTGCCAGCTTCAAAATAAAGAATCGTGTTGCCATATTATCGACAAAATTACCTGTACCTCTTTCAAAACCAAGTATGAAATAATTATTTAGATGTATTTTTGTATAATTTTAAGAATATAATAGCTAGCAGCAAAACAAACCCCAAAGTTTTCATAGTGTAATCATGTTTTTAAGTGTTTGGTGTTGCTTGAGATGTAAAAATCCATGTTATGTGCCTTTTAACGTTTGGCTGCTATCATTATTGTATTCACTCAAGGAATTGTTATACTTGTCATTTTTCACGTAATAAAAAGGAATTCATTGTATAATTTTTCACTCTTTATCATCGGCACCTCTATTTTATACTGAGACAATTATATCCCTGGGGTAACATGGGACTTAAAGTAGTGATTTTGGATCAGTGAAATACTTTAAAAAAACATGTTTATTTAACACATGCCACAACCACAAGTGTAAAGGCAGTGTTGTTAAAAACTCCCTAGTCCTTTAGATTATCAAAAAAATCCTTGTGCATCTTTAACGGGCTTGCTACCTTAATGAGTCTCAAGGTACTCTTCATTATTTTCTTATAGGAATGGGACACGAGATTGAATGTAGGTGAAAACCAACTAGAACACATTGACCACAAAAATTTATATGCAAGAAGGTAGGCAATAACCACTAGCTAGGTTATCCATCTGTATAACTTCATCCTTTACTCTTCCGAGGGCATTGTAGATTGTCAATTTTAAGCCTACCGCTTAACTGAGAAGGTGCCCTATATAGCTGCTCCTTGTATGTGGTTTGTCGTGAGAGCTGCGATGATTCGCCCGCTGGCGGCTGACCGGCGAAAATAACCCAGCGTGATGATTCGCCCACTGTCGGCCGAAAACCCCTCCCGCACCGCAGCTACCTCAGGCACAATGTTAAATGATGGGCTTGAAACATTTATACGAGGTGGTATTCAGTACATCGTTCTGAACCCCCCACATACAAATTTTTCGTCAGGTAAAAAACAACAGCTGTTTCCTACAAAACTCTACGCGGTTAAAATTATGTAGGTACTGAATACGTGGTAATCGTTTTAAGGTTGGTGTCCCTTCCACCACGTATTTGGCTTCCTGAATCCAACCCTCATTCAAACTGGAAAGTGCTGACGATCGTTGAGAACACGCTGTTGCGCTTGCAACAGTGTCGAAATATCGGGAGCTCACAATAATTGATAATCACAGAAGATATCCCGTAAGTGACAGTGTAGGTATAGTTATAAACGGTGAAAGCTTAAACCAGTGTTTGTTCTTTGAGTATGAGTACCTATTTTATCAATAAAACTAAGTACCTATTCATTAAAAACTAACCAGTATTAAGGACCTGTCTGTCAAAATTCATAACGTTTCTGATTGAACCCACTTTAGATTTGCGTTTAGTCTCATTTAATTTCATTGATGAACTTGGCCCTGAGACCAACCATAGAAAACTGCAAGAATTGGTACAAAAAGCTGTTTCAACAATACAAAATTTACAAAACAATTATTGCAATAACATTTATTTTTCAATTTACTACCTACACATAAACTAAAACAATAAAACTAGACTATTATGAGGCGGTTTCTTTAGCCTTAGCCTGTTCGGCTTCCAACTTGGCAAGGTTCTCTTTCTCCGTCCGCCTGTTTCTCCAAGCTGTCATGTATGACCGAGGGTGGATGGGGAAGAAGCCTGATAGACCTGCAATTGTGAGAAAGGTGGAATTAAAATTTAATTGAAGTAAGTATTGTTGTTATCAAGTGTAAAATCTCTGAAAAGTATAGGAGTCAAGACAATTAATTTTAAAAGACTAGAATAAACAGCTAAGAAATAACCTACTCTATGAGGGCGAGCCAGCTAGGCGGGGTAGCTGCAGACCGAAGAGATGACGGGATGCCTTGGATTGAAAAGTGGAAGGAATGGGGGGAAGCCTTTGCTCAGGAGTGGGAAAATTCAGGTTAATGAAAAAAAAATGAGGGAGAGCGAGATTTAACTGATCACAAATATTGATAGCCATATTGAGCGCAATTAAGTATAATACTCAGGACATTAGGCGTGGAATTAATTAAAAAAAAATCACTCAATCACTTATATTTCCATGATTTAACAATTCGGAATGAATCTTATGCAAAGGCACCACTCGTTTTTATAATGGCTAGCTGGCTGGCTAGGCGGCAACTATCACATCCCCGTTTGGCTGGCGCCACTACAGTGGCGACATCTTTTTGGCAGGTGTTACTAAAGATTGCATACTGAGTCAGTCACTCTTTTACCAAGCAGGGCACTGGAAAAAGTGACAATTCATAATATTAACTGTGACTGCTACCATTTTACGAATTGTAATGTGATTCATATTGTTATCCTTATAATATCCTGCTAAAGTGGCCTATTCGGCCCCAGGTTTATTAAGGCAATTTAGTTATTTTTCCTCAGACAGCAGCAACCAAATAGCAACCTTATTGAAACCAGAATAAAGATTAATGTGATTTTGACAAACTTCAGTGGTGATTGTTGAGACTGAAAAGTTGATTTCTGCGATTTGACAGTGATGGAAAATTAAAGGTAAAATAACTGAAGGTAGCATTACTATTATTATACCTACTATCTTCTTGTGGTAACCTCTGACTTGGCTACTATGACTAAAGGTAAGACTTACAAACATATACTCACCAAGCAGTTCGGCAACTGGATCTGTGACATGAGCGCCTTTGCCTAGCCAGAACTTTATTCTTTCTAAATTCAAGGCCACCAGCTTCTCATTATTTGTGTTGGGCATTGGATCATAGGAACCTAGCTGTTCAATTACTGGCTGAGTATTCAATCTCTTACGCTGAAAAAAAAAAAAAACAAAGTAACCTATAGTAATATCAAAAATTATAATGAAATAGCGGGCTGTGGGGTGCCTGTGATGATTTCCAGGTGAATATTTATGCTCAAAATAAATAATATTTCAGTGATTTGTCGTCAAAAATCATGAAATTACGGCCACTTACGTGAGTTACAGAAATGTGGAAGAATGGTCTGTTTGTGCATCCCTGACGTATCAAACGAATAGATTTGGCTGCTCTCGCAAAATATTTGCCGGTACCACTCGCTGGAGGCAATGACATCTCTCAGGTTTTTATTATTCTGTACCTAATACACAATAACACAAAATAACCTCAATCAAACAGCCGATCGATTTCACGACGTTTTGTTGTTCGTTTAGAAATTTATTTCACACAGAAATGTAACCAAACCTTAAAGCAGCTGCATAAGTACTTTACTAACTTAAAAATATATGAAATGAGAAAAAAAGTACTGTTTTTGTGCATTTATTACCGACAATATAATTAATCTTTTTGAAAAAAAAATTTTTTTAATGTGGTTGCATTGCTTACATTTCTAAACCATAGTAAGTATGCCACCTCTATTCGAAAGGCGGTAAATGGCGGTCAAGTTTAAAATCAAAGAAGAGCATTACATTTTCGTTAGCTATATTATCTTATTGTGTAAAATTAAACAATTCCAAGATATTGAACTCCTATGGCCAACTAAGACAAGCTCATCTTCCTATTAGTGATACTAACGCCCCTTAGACAACCCACTGACCAAATAATCTGGTTTAATTATGTAGTAATTTAGGGTTCCGTTGCGAAATGGCAAAAATGGAACTCTTATACATTCGTCCTGCCCGTCTGTCTGTCTGTTTGTCATTTTACGCCGAGAATGTTGGAACCACACAGTTGAAATTTGGAGAGCAGGTGTCTTCTATGAACCGCTACATAAAACTGATGTGAAATCACGAATTAAAAATAGGCCTTCCATACATGTAACAAAAGTTAAGTATACACTTATATAACCATTTGCTTCCAAAATCGTAAAAATTGTGTCCCTTTAATTTCTAAAGTAAGAGGAGGAACATTCTTAAAAATACAGATTTGTAGAAATTAAAAAGAGCTTTCAACGAATGTCGTTTTGTGTAGTTAATTCGATGGTAAACTATAATTTATTTTGAAATGGAAAAATACGACATAAAAACAAAGAAGTACAGGGGATTTTAAATGGTGCTTTTTCAATCCAGAAATTAAGTTTTTCTATAAGCCTTTTTTTATTTATCGACAAAAAAGTGCCTACGCTCTGTTAGAGGAAAATATTACTACGGTTTCTTAAAATAAAGGACTTGTTCTTACAAATTACTTACATATCTTAGAGTAGCAGAACGCGAAAGTAGGTAGGTAGGTGTGGACTAACCTATTTTCGGGTTAACTGCTGAAGGGCATGCGTGTTTAATTAATTACTCACAATTTCGTTATAAGTACTATACTATACTACTAAGTCCGAGTCATCAGCAACCGCCCAAAACCTAGGATAAAGCTTCATAAAAAACTAAAATGGTGGCAATTTCACAGTTCCACACTTATTTTTACAGTACCTAGGTATACTATCAACAAATATTATAGTTTTTGTCCAAATCATCTTCAATATTTTTTTTTGCCATGTTATAAAATCAAACGGGGTACCAGGATTTCATAAAACGCAGAGAGTGCTGAGCAAACCAATAGAGGAGCAGCTATTGCGACGGTGGCGCCACTAACGACCGCGACGGACCGACGACGTCGGTGTAATTTTTTACGAGGCGCGCGCTGTTAGCGATTCTCCGCTTTTCATTCATCCTGCGCTTCGCTCGATGTAGTGTTGGATGCTTTGTCGACTGGATATGAGCACTGAAAAGTGCTACAACATCGGAAAATGTTGATTAACGGACGAGTTATAAGCAAACTAGTTTCTTTTCAATTAGGTGCTCAACCACACTGTGGGTCTGCTGTCCAAATAGCAGGTTGGGATGGTTTTCCTATAGTCCGAACTGAAAATACTATTATGTCCTAATTAATTTCAATAAAAACGACCTTCGCAAGATTTCCTGGGAGGATATTTAAATTATTTCGGTAAAACTCTATTCTCGGTGCAATTAATTACAAGACAAATTTTATTATTTGAACATTCAAAATTCAAGTTCTCAAAATAGTTGGTACCTAAGTTTATGTAGGTACTAGAGTCCGACGAACCTGAACACCTAGGTACGTTGAATACTACATTATGAAATCAACATGTTGTGCCGGCGACTACCGACTAGGTACGTTTCAATTAGATTACTTCTAGAACGTTGACGTTCTACTTACTCGAGCTAAATGAAATTCTCATAAAAATATCACGTACGGGATAGAAAACAAATGAGACATGCCCTCGGAACATGTTCCATCGACATAGTTCCCATCACTAGCCTCTTCCCGATCGCTACCAGCGCCTCTGACCGACATAAGTCGACCTTACTATAGAAAGAGACGAGGTTATACCAAATACGCGCACGCGAATGAGACAAAAAATGTAAGTGGGTCACGGGATGAGAGCCGTCTCCGTGCTACCGCTTTTATTAAGCGCTGAAACGCTGAAAAACACGGCACCAGGGAAATGGGTGGTTGAAAACAGAGGTTCTAAAAATAGAAACATAGGCCCTTTTGAGGAAAAAACTATAATTGATTGAACTTAAAAGTACCAAGATTTTTTGAGTGGGATTTTTGGTAGGTAGGTGGGTGGCTTTTGGAAGGAGTAAATGTTAAATGTAGGTAGGTATACCACGAATCATTAATTTATTATCAAGTGGGAAGTAATTTAATAGCCAAGTTTCCTACAACATTGATTAGGTTTAATTGAAAACTTCATGAATTTCTCATAACTGACATGTAGGCACAGTCAGTTTTCAGGTTAAATAAGTTACACGATGAACTAAAATTTTAGGAGGCGATACTGAAAGCTTCCCTTTTCCAACGTAGGTAATTCAGAGCGTTAAAATTTCGGCTTTGATAACGATCAATACACCAAAGACCATATTAATGTAATTGATTGTTTCAGAATCGCAATCAAAACTCAACATACTGATCGGAGATTATCGAATCCGAAAATATCATATGATGTTAATTAAATTAGTTGCGAGTTTCGCGGCCGCACTCGATCCCGTCGCGCGACAAACACCGACCGGGAATCAATCGGTAGCGCTCCAGCCGCTAAGTTGTGCACGGATCGCGCATGCGCAAGAGGAGAGCGATCGATGCGGCGGGCGTTCCGTTCAGTGGTCGCGTACCCGTCGCGCAGTCCAGTGCACAATGCGTCCCCACTGACGCGGGAAACGAGCCAAGCTGTATCTCCGCGAGTACGCCGCGGAGGACGACCGGCCGCCGTGCCGGGAGGAGTGGCGCCGGGGCCAGGATTGGGCCGGCGGCGGTGGTGCGCGGACCCGCCTGCCTCAGGTGGACCGCAGCCCGTCCCGCCGAAGCCCCTACCTGAATCGAGATGACGAGCCCTCGCCGGCGCCCGACGAGCGAGGCCGCTCGGCCTCGGCCGGCGCCCACCACCGCGCGCGTCCTCGTCCACTCCGCTACCAATCCCTCGAGCGCGAATATGACCGCTCGTACGCACCGCCGCCGCCCCCCGAAGAAGACTACTACCGACGCGAACAACCGCCGGGTATCTTCCTTGGAGAGCTGCAATCTCAGAATTCCGATCTGCACCGGGAACTGGGGAACCTTAAGAAAGAACTGGAATTGACCAATCAGAAACTGGGCTCCAGCATGCATAGCATAAAGACCTTCTGGAGCCCTGAACTGAAGAAGGAGCGGGCGTTGAGGAAAGAGGAGAGCGCCAAGTACAGCCTTATAAACGACCAACTGAAACTGCTCAATCAAGAAAATCAGGTTAGTTCTGAACTTTTTACTTTAAATGCATGTAGTCTTTATTTCCTCGCAGTTGCAATTTCCCTAGGAAATTGTTTTCTATATCCTGACCTCGCTAAGATGTCTTCCATACTTCCTCGCTAAGATGTCATAGGTACGCCATGTGTCAATCTGTAAATCTGTTAGGCTATCTCCCTCACACAATACGGGAAGCGTGGAAATGTGCTTTTCCTCTTTTTGCGTGTGTTTAACGTCGCTGCTATCCTACTCATGATGTATGTAGATTTAACCCGTTACTTCCAGATGAATTACAACGAACGTATTTTATATTTTACTATCAAAAACTGAAGACAGCGTTATTTTGGTAAAAGTACGCTAAGATATAATGAGGCTTCTAAGAAAACGAGCTTCATAGACAATAGGTGTTTTAGGGCATTTAGTTACATCCCTAAGAAAGCAGAATACTGCATTGCCACAGGTTGAGGTTACAAAAGGACCCTTACTTTATAAGGAGGTCACATCCGACGGTGGTTTTTAATAGGCGCTCATTATAAAAGCATTAAGGAGGGTTTCACCGAGAACCTAGCAATCAAAATCAAATCCCAGCGTAAGTTTCTTTTGAGCTACCCAAAATCGCAACAGAATATCAGTCCGAGTTCGCAAAATTACTTAGTTTACGCCGGAATATCTTCTAAAGCCGAGCTTCTTAGCCGTAGTGTCTGAATATCTAAACATTCTGAACAAAATCAACAAACAGACGTGATGACTCACATTAGAGCCATCCGATACGATACTTCTAAATCTTTATTTCGTTGCTTCAAACGCATGCTTAGAAAATTCTTACATTTATTGATGTCAGAGTTCAGAGCAACTACTTGTAGTAATGCACCGTTCTACTTTTCGATCTTGGTAAAGTCTTATGTACTGACTACCCAAAAGATCACATTATTGTTTATTTAAGGGATACAATGGCATGACAGGGGCAGGAGGATATGGACGATGGTTAAAAATAGGCAGGTAAAGTAGCTATTGCTCGCGACCTCGTTCGCATACAAATTTAACCCCCACGCCCGTTAGATTCGCGCAGGGGTCGAGGTTCGAAGAATCCTTTCTTATTGCATCACTACACCCACTAAGGAGATCGTCTTAGCATGTTGCTATCTTCAGAGGCTTTTGTCTCTCAAACAGTCAGTCACCGGACTGTTTTTCACTACATAGTATAAAACAAAGTCGCTTCCCGCTGTTTGTCTGTCTGTCCCTATGTATGCTTAGATCTTTAAAACTGCGCAACGGATTTTGATGCGGTTTTTTAAATAGTTAGAGTGATTCAAAAGGAAGGTTTATATGTATAATATATGCATATTATAGTAGAGAAAACATTAGTATCTACATTGCACCCCTACGAAGCCGGGGCGGGTCGCTAGTAATGAATAAAAGATAGTCTGATTATGATTCCAAGAGAGGAAACGTACAGATGGCTTTTGCAGATGGCATCCTCCTTGCTAGAAAAAGATAGTCGGATCAAAATCGTTCCTTATGAACTTTTAGTAAGAGTTTGTGTACTAGACGCCTTTGAGAAACACAAAACCTCTTCTACTTTTTAACGATTAAGATATTAAAATTATAATTTTTGTTTGAAAGTTAACTTTTGTTTTTATTTTCAATACACTACCTCGAAAACTCTCTTATGTACTCGGCTCTTATCGCACTACGATTAGGTTCAACATGCTATGGATTTCACCCTCGTGGTTTTCTTCTTATATTCCCGCACAGTAGTGCAGAAATAAAAATTCCACAGCCAGGTGGTGAGGCGGCTCGCCCCCACATTCATTTTTATTTTTCATTTTTTTTCTATTCCATTGAATCAATTTGGACTTTGAACAAATTTGGACTGAAAACTAAAACCAAAAAAATAAAGTGTACTGAAAAACGTCGTTTGATAAACGTGGGCATTTGTTACTGCAGTTCTCGGCTCTATAACACCCTCGCCTGCGGCTCGTGTGTGTATTTCGTCACGGCCGCAATAACAAACTTTCCCCACTTATATCAAAATGTACTATTTTAGTTTTACCGAAAAGTTAAGACCATCTCGATATTACTAATCTTTCAAATGTACTGTGTGTTGTTTAAATCGGATTGTGTAGACTAGTGGCTGAGTGACTAGAGTAGTTAAAAATAAAAGAGAAAATAATTCGGATTGCCTTGTTGGTCTAGTAGTCCAAGCGCGACTGCTGATCATGATGAAGTCCTGGGTTCGATTCCCAGGTCGGGCAGTGTTATTGGGTTTTTCCTTCAGGTTTTTCTCAGTAGCAGTCACGGAGTCTGGATTTGTGCCCGGTAGATGGCAATAGGCTCGCCCCCTAGTAAATGGGACTTAATCATTGCTGGCGAAATGCGGATGTACCATGATGTATATCTCTGCCTAACCCTTCGTGGATAAAAGGCGTGATGTTATGTGTAGAATAATTCGGATCAACATTCTCATTCTGTTTTGGCCACCTACGCAAAACGTAATCTTTTTTTTTTATTTAGTCTACTTGCTATAATTAGCTGTCGAAGTGGTCTAGTACAAATATTTATATCGTCACTTTGGTCGCGTGAAATAGTGTTTGCGCTGAGAAGTGTGAGCTTGCACATCCCGCATGGACCAATAGATGCGATTTTCTGTATGAATGAACGAGATATTACTCTTCAAACGTCAACGAAACGAAACGTATCAGTTTTTGACGCAGAAGACCGAATCTAATGATTAGAATCTTTGGTCTTAGATATAAATCAAGCTTCACATTACAAAGGCATTACTCATCTCAAGAGAAGAAGATATAAGGAATGGGAGCATGAAATCTTATAAAGATTCCCACTTCGCCAAGTAGGTTGAAATAAAACCACTTTGCAGAACTACAAGCAACTTCTCTCGTCCCGCTGCAATGGCGCCGCGGGACGACCATTTATTTCCAGCGAGTTTAATTTTCATTTAACTTATTTAAAAGTCTGTCAGTGCCAGTTAATCTAGGTTCCACAAACCGAGGAAAACTACTGATTGAAACAGGCCGCTGTAGTTTCTTGAGTCTGGGCAGGACGGTCGATAAAGGGACCGACTGTGGTTAACTGAAATTCTATGTATCGTTGTTACGTTTTCTGTGTGACGATATTTTGTGCAAGTACCGCGTTACAAAGCAAACGTTGGTTATGGACGAGGTTTTCAGGATAAGTCCTGAAAATCTCTAAAACACCTTGACCCTAAATAATTTTATTATTTGAAGTAACGTTTCATGAATTGGTGTACGCAATAATTACTTATTGTAAAGGCCATTAAGATAAAAACGTCATATTCAACATTTTTTATTTGCATTATTATAGGTGTAAAAGGTGTAAATTTAAAGTTTAGAGATCTCTATGTTTTGCCGTCAACGGCGCACAAATATCAAAAAAAAAAATGAACAGAATTAAATTTTGTTAAAAGGTGATATTAGCAATCCACCATAAATTAATTCTTAATAATAGTTGTTATTTCTAGGTAACTGTTGGTAGGTTGTATTTAAATGTAAATTGTGGTAACAAAAAATAATAACAGACAAAAGTGTTTTTAAACATTATATGACTTTGTTATAAACTGTTACAATAAATATATTAACTAAAATTTTCTAATAAAAATATATTAGAAAAAATATATAAACAGAAATTTTCTGAAAATCATATGAACTAAAATTTTCATAAATTACCATCTAATCTACTTAACTTGCATTATCGTCTAGGTATTCTTTAGTAGAATAGTAGATATGCCTTTTTAGTTCAATATTTTTTAAAGTTATCTAAAATAGTCCTATAAGTGAAAATGTAATAACCAAAAAGGTTTGTAATACTGAAACCAAGCAATCCAGAAAGCAGAAGTTCCAAAAGTTTCTTACCAATTTACTCCATGATCTGATTTCAAAATTCTAATCATTAATTTAATATTGGTAAGAGTTTTCGATCTTGAAAGTATAACTTTCCCGCTACGCAAAACTCCAACCGATAAATTAAGGACTTTACTTATTAAACCTTAAATGTGAGATAACGAAAATTGTGTTATAGTACGCCTAATTTATTCGAAACCTTCGCAGCCTACTATTTTACTAACCGGGAATGTTTAATACATAAAAACATTTATACTTACATAAAATCTTGAGAGAGCATTTTTATGTGTTTTTTTTCATGTTATGTGACGGAATGTAAGTATTTTCTTGAAAATACTTACTTTTTGTCACATAACATACTAGACTACTGAAAGCTTTCCCAGACAAGCCAAAAATACCCAGACTTTATTAAATTATTCTTCCTGGAAAAATAGCTCTCAAGTTTTCTACTCAAAATTGCGATAAACGTCCCAATTTTCGTCATCGTTTTTAGACGGTACTGACTTGAAGTTTGCGTCTAGAGAAAAACGATTTTTTTTTGAAAGACGAGTAAAATTCTTACCATCACGCAATAAGTACTGCCGACCAACATTCCAGTACCGAAACTTCATACATACTCAAAGACATTTCATACATATTATCACGTCTTACATTGGCAATAACAATCTGTTTAATGTCCCATAAAAAATTTGAATGTGAGTTCCATTTTTTCTGACCTCAGTCGGTTTGCCTGGATATCCTTAATGTCAGCCTAGTCTAGACATTTCCGTCTTGTGCCAAATTCTAGCTATTGGCACTGAATCAGAATGAGGACATAATCTTGCTAAATATTTTTTGCTGTCCTACTTCCATGTTTGGCAAGGATCCCTATATGTCATGGGAATGTGGCATCGACCTCTTGAATCTAGGCCATTCCCTTGCCAAGTCCCTGGCCTCAATCCCTGGGCGTCTTATGTAGCTTATTACATTAAATCTTGAGTGACACATTTCCAAATATTTGCTTCACAACTTCTGTTCTTACTTGCTGTTATTCTGTCTCATCAGTTACTTTTCATTATGAAGTTTCATTCTATTTTTTGAACCTGCTAAAAATACCGCCGGATCTTTCCCGTTTAAACCCCATCTTAGTTATACTATAAAGTCCCCTATAACATACAATTCACCAGTTCTTTCGAAATGACACTCAGATTTTAAAAGGATAACTGTACCTAGTTGCGTACCCAGCAAAATCTGTGAGCCGTTCGCACTAATTGAACGAGTTGGAGGTGTGAAGGCGGGAAACAGGTCATTACTGAGCAGCCGGTCTACCTGCAATGCCGGAGAACAGATCAGATTAACGTATTGTCTGATTGCCGACGCTATTGTTATTCTGAATCCATACTGCAGTACTGCAATTGAATAACCTCTAATTGCAAATTGTATGGACGGCTGATATATAATTTTGTTGCAACTCGTGCGAGCTCTGGATTTTTCAGGACTTTGAATTAAGCGACCGGGAAACTGTTACTGAAAAACGAACTTATCTGAACAGAATTTTGTAGAGCGTTGAAAACTCACTCACATTTTTCAAGGAACCACCTTCGTTTTAAACGTGAAAGTTATTAGTACAGCATGAAAAATAATAAGGCCTGAATAGAAACGTTTTCAAGTCCTCGTTGCCACTAAAGCAACAAGAATGGAGGTCCGTAATCACTTTTATGGCAATTTAAAGTTTGACGCCATTACGGCTGTCAGTTTGGCGCGCAGCCAGCGTCCGACCTGACAGGTGCCGTTCAGAAACGTTCTAGTGATTGTCCTCACCTGTTGACTTACTTGACTTTATTGTTAACTTGTGATTCATTAATGGACGTCGTTTATTATTTTCACATGCTTCGGTACTTGTTAGTTCAACATCTTATGATCTTGGGGTCCCATCACCCATGTCACATTTTCTACATTCGAAATTCAAATTTTTTTAAGTACGTGAGAATGATGATAATGATCTAGATCTTATTTATGGGTTGGCAACTGTAGCATCTTTATTCCTATCACAAATGTTTGCCCTTTTATAATTTAGACTCCCTGTTAAGTCCTCGAGAGTTTTTCAAATGACCAGTAAGAAATTGGTTTGTCACGTCGAGTTTAACAAACGAGGCGTTCAGTCTCCTTGAAGGTTTTTTTTTAAAGCTTTAAGCTGCTTGATCAATACTTCTTTTATTTCGGACTAAATCGATCATTTTTTTTATAAGTATTAGAAATATAAGATTTAGTAACATCACTTGTGTCAATGCATGCACTCCCTAGGAGTCACCTATTTCACGCCATACAGTCTTGTACTTTATTTCTATATTCTAACTTCACTACTTAAAACCACTACTCTACTTCCGTTACTAGGCACAGATCGGAACGGCTTACAGCGCTGACATATTGGTTTAAAACATTAAAGTTTTATCACTTTACAACTTGGCAACGTCCTACTAACATATTTCCTTTCAACTCCACCAACTTCCACTGGAAAATAATCTTTAATACACCACGCCTTTCCTCTAGCAAATAGAAAATACCACTATTACCTACTTATTAAAATTCTCTAGCTCAGGGTACAACATTCCAACATCTTTCGACGAAAGAATCCTTGAAAACGGCGAAGAGAATGCTTGGAGCGCTTTATTAGATGTATTTCTGCGAGAAATTTTCGCGTTCTTCAGTCATAAACACTTGATGGGCTAAGAGGCTCATATGAAGTGTTTTAGCAGTCGAGTGGCGCATGCCTGCTAGAACGTGCCAATGGGTTGTTATACTTTAGCTTTTGAGGTAAATATGTTGGCTTTTCGTGATGTTACTTAGTAGTTTTAGACAGAATTTTAGGTAAATTCTTATTTTGGGTGTCGTGGATTTGTCGCAAGCGCGACTGTTGAACGTTAGAGTGGTTGAGAAATTGTTCTTATTTGGATAATGGGTCTGTAAAAATGGTATTAGGTCTTTCATATTTTAATGTCATATGAAGGTTGCCACTGCCATTATTCTCCTGCCCTTATCCCATTTTATTTGGGGTCGGCACAGCATGTCTTCTGCTTCCATACTGTCTTCTCTATTACTCGTTATCTCAGCAGTCACCTCTTTGCCACTGCTATGTAAAGCATTATTTTTAATGTTCGCGTAATTTACATTGTGCTACAAATCTTGATTGATTATCAACATCATTTGTCTGCCTTACGATCTCTAAAATGACTTATTATGTAAGATATTGATGTTAGTACTGCCAATTGAATATCCCGCTTCTACACCAGACACTCTTTAAACAATCAAATTGGTATTAATTAAAAAGCTCGTAAAAACTTGGTTACATAAAGCGTGTGTAGTGTTTCGAGATGATAAGAGCAATTGAGCAACGCTTGACCTGTATGAAGCGTTTTTATTCGCGAGCAAACGAGGGTTGCGGTACAGACGCGGGATAAAAGTTTAACATTAAAATATATACCTATTTCTTTTTGTTTTGTCTGTTTTAAAATGTCGTTTGAATTTTTTTAGTAATCTAGGTTGTCCGAGGTCATTTAGGTAGGCATCTAAGTAATCACATACATAATTTGGACATGTTTGGTCGGACAGCAAGTAAAGATGGATTCGTTGTCTTTCACAGCGAATCTATCTGCTTTACTTGCTACGTGCATTTGCACCTATTGCCTCAGTAGACAGAAAGATTTTTCATCGAAATTAACATTTTTAACCGTATTAAAAGAAGTTCAGCACACCTGTTCTGTATCAAAAATAACAAACAAACTTTGTAGATAAGGAAACACAAGTACTTTTTCCGAACAACATTAACATGTTAATGTAGCATCTACGCGATATTGCTGACATAGGCAACTATGTAACATTTACACAGCAGAACAAAAGTTTTACTGCTTCAGCCAGCGGTGGCTGTGAAACTTTTATAATTAACGAAATTTAACTCGTTAAATAACAGAATTGTTACATCGGCGGAGTTATGAGGAAATGCATGTTACGATACCTTTTGGCTTCAGTTTAGTAGTTGTTACTGTTGCAGAGAAACTAGATAAGCATCTATTTTCCATTTATATAATTTATACTTTTTTTTAAACAAACTTTTTTTTAAATGAAAAGAAGAAAATTAAGCTTATTTATCAACATAGAACGCGTATACAAAGTTTCGTGTCCGTGCTATTAAACGTTGAGGAGTTCTCTCGTACGGAGGCGATCCTGGCTACAGGATCAAGTCATGTCTGTCATAAAACGTACTGTCACCAGAACCAAAGGTGTGTGCAAAATTTCAGTTGGGTGTTTCTTATTCGGTTGGGGGGAACTGGTTAGAAAATCAGTTGCAAGATTTGAAGCTAGCAACTAACATTCATACGAAAAATGCAAGTTAAATAATAAAAAAAAAAACTTGTAAAAGAATGTATACGTAATCGTCTCCTAAATAATTACAAATAAGGTGGTGAATTTGATAGTTCTTCTCTAAACAACCCCTTTCAAATCGGAATAGTGTCTATTTCAAATTGGAAATCAATCGATGGCCTTCTTTAAACTTAACTTTAGAATTTATGTCACCTCACTGTAGTGACTAAGAAACGATGGATGGACTGTGTGAAAGATGACATGGCTGGAAAGAGGGTGACTACTGCGATGACGACTAATAGAGAAGACTAGTGTATGGAAGAAGAAAACGTTCTGTGTCGACTTCAAATAAATAGAGTTAAGGGCAAGTGAATCATGATGACAACAAGTGAGGTTCTAAATGAACTTTACAGAATAACACGAGGCACCAGTGATTGCGGTAGAATGCCTGGTTTTGTATCTGTTTTTAGACTACAGATCGATATCTAAGTAAATATTATAGCTTCATTTGTTTCATGCACGTCTAAGCTTTATGGGTAGTTACTAGATTAATTATTTATACGCCAGACTATACGGCGTCTCGGAACAGAGTGGGTGCCAAGGTCTTTTGTAATGTTCTATCTTTGTTTTTTCTCTATGAAAAATATCAGCTGTCTAAAGCGGTTACTAACAATGTACTCTGTAACGTAAATTGTATCTACGATGCGTAATCTTAGCTTTACTGGCGATGATACTCTGCAGATTTCATCAATATCTACATTGTTCTATAGCAGTGCAGTTCTTGATATAAGATGGCTTCGCCAATCACAAGCCATTCTAGTTGATCTATGGCGACTTCTAATAACCCTTTAGCAGTTTAAAGCTGGTAAAAGGCCTCTACAATATTACAAGCCATTTAGGTCTATTTTGGCCCCTTTTATCCATCTTGTCAAAATTTATGATTAAGCTTGTCTTCGGGCGTCCCAATCAACATCATATTTGTCCATTTGCGCCATCTACTTAAGAACACGTCTACCCAACAGTTTGAGGTCTACTATTGCCAATTTCTACATCACCTCGACTTGTACGAATCTCTATTTTCCTCTCCTGAAATTTATGGGAAGTAATAATAAAAGCTCTTTGCATCACAGACATTAAATTCTGGACACCCCAAAAACTGGAAGAGTTAATTAAAATTAGTAAATTCCGTCCGCATACGATTTGAGCCCACGTGGTAAACGAAGCATGGAACACAACGCCACTTACCCATGCCTACCTTAAGTGATACGTTTCAGTCGCTATCTAGTGTAATTCATGCAAATATAGGCTTTATTGATGAGATTGAAGAATGGATATTAACTGACATCGCAGTGGTGATCGATGAGTGGACGAGGTTGTTTGTGAAATAAAATTAATTGATAAAATTCATAAAAGATATTGGTACGGTAAAACAATGATGTCGAAAACAATGTTTCGTTTACCTCATATCGATTTTCTTTTGTTCTGTCGTGGTAAACATTTTCGGTTTTGGCAACATTTTCGAGGTACCGCGCTCACTGATGGTTGACCACTTTTTACCCTTATGCCCTGACTAATAAGGTTGGAAAGTGGTCGAACGTCAGTGCGCGGCAGTACAATAGGTCTACGTTAGGTTGGGTAGTAAAGCTGAAAGTTTACGGTACGCGGGACTTCCTTGAGTAAAAAAATCATAGAAATTGTATCAACGCACTTTAGAATGTGATACATCAATTTTCAAAATAATTTGATTACTCACTTTCTTGGAATTTTAAACTAATATATATTTATAAATTTTTTAGGATAACAAAAATCATGCATTGTCTCATCTCGCTAAAAATAGCCAAATAAAGGTCAATCACTATTAAGAAACATCTTTTATAGCCAATCGAGTCTTTATTCCGTTTTTTAGGCTACGATGTATTTTATGGCGCTAATAATATTTTTATTGGGTGTCGTTAATTTGGCAATTGGTGCTATTTAGGCGTGCTATCGATCTGGCCCACCACGTGGTAAGAAAAGCGCTGATTCATAAATAAATATACCCTGAGGGTAATTCCAGTTGGAATCCTTAAAAAGAATGGATAAAATATAAGCAATGAATATGTACATAAGAAGAAGTCTTAAAGTGGTGCCGGTGACTGAAAATGTGTGTGGTAATCGGTTCTTTTGGTATGGGCATGTGATGAGGAGGAATCAGGAAAATGTGAGGAAAGTTTTGAGTATGGACGTGGATGGCTATAAGAGTAGAGGAAGACCAAAGAAACATTGGATGGACTGTGTGAAGGATGATGTGGTTAAAAAGGAGGTGACTGCTGTGATACTAGAGAAGTATGGAAGAAGAAGACAAGCTGCTCCGACCCCAAATGAATTGGTATAAGGTCAGGAGAATGATGATGACCCTTAAAAAATCGGCCCTAAGATGCATCTTCGGAAACTCCCGAAAATCCAGCCTAGGCCATAGAGACCAAAGAGAAATTAGAAATTCTTTCGGTTTGCCACCTTGGCAATAGGTATATCTTTCGGACATGCGTATCCGAGATCCCTAAGGCAGGTCAATAGTACCTGAAAGTCATCAAAATGACAATATTACATGCATTTTTCCCGTTCCCGGTAACTTAGCTGCTGTTACTGTTTTTAATATTAGTTCTGCTATATTTACATCAGTTCAATAGTATAATTTTCCACCAACAGTCGATGGTCACTGAGTCAGTCAGTCAGTCAGTCAGTACTAGTCTAGTGCCAATGCAAGTGCTAGTCTAATTTAGAACAGTTTTGAGAGCTGGAGTTTCATGCAATTTGATAACCAAATAGAAGTTCTGCTGCGTTGGTAAGAAAAACAGTTCGTTACAAGTAAAATAACAAGAGAGTTGGGTAATAATTTCATGGCAAAGTTGTACCACCCACTCATAATATTAAATGATAAAAAACCCTGAAGATATTTCCGGAAAATAATGAAAGAGCAAAAGGCGAGTATTTGCACGCTGTACGGACGCGACCCTTGTCACATCTTTGACGCTAAAAGTTGCCATTTTTTATTTGTTTTATATATTGTAGCATGATATTTTTTATTATCCTTAAAAAAATGCCCAGAATACATAATCTAACATCAGGTCTGTATTTACCCTTGGGATTGACGGAAGTGTAGGTACACTCATAATTTACCGGCTATGTTGAAGTCCCATGGGCAAGGTAGGTAAGTGAAATTACAAATATATGAAAGAAAAAATAAATTGTCGCAAGGGCATGACGTGCATATAAAATAACCACAAAAAAAACAATAAACATACAAAGCATAACAAATATTTTTAAACACAACAGGACGGAACAAAAAAGTTTACAGCTTGCACGTCGTGACTGCGACAAGAGGGTTACCTACCACTTAGCATGATTAGCATGATGTATTAAAAGTTAGTTTTGCTATTGAGAAACTCCGAATGAAAAAGACCAATAACACTGCGCGACCTGGGAATCGAATTCAGGGCCCTCCCTTCGCCATGCTTACGAAGAGTCAGAGTCAGTAAAAAATACCCCATTTGTCGAAGCTCTCTGACTCAATGTCAGACAGTATTTTATTAAAGCTAGCATTTTCAGCTTCATTTTTATCTCCGAAAACGACTTCTAGGTCACACCAAGACTTCAATATTAAAGTTTTTCTCATTTATAAAACACACGAGTTTAGCCACGTTTTTTTGAAAATTCTAAAAGCGTCAGAAAAATCAATGCTTGCTTTGATTTAGAAGCTTAATGTCAAGTGTATCAAACAAGAAGTAAATGGATCTGTACCTAAACAGAATTAATGAACAATTAATTAAATGTTAATGAATTAATTCGTTAAGGGTAAACAAAATTAGGTTAGCTGTTCATAGATGAAAGTGGAAATTGCTTTTAAAGCTTGGAAGAAAGTACCTAACAACATCGTAAAGGAACTTTGTAGTCGGAGATCTGGATGACTCGTTCGGAAACATACTTACTTCTTTTTCTTTGTCGATTGTCAACAGCTCAAATTTTGTCCGACTAGTAACCAGTTGCTAAATGGACAGCTCTGTCATTTGCCTCATTCCAGTCCAGGAGTGTGCAGCTGATTGGGCAAAAAGGACAGGAAAGGAGATTTAAAATGTCCACAATTCTATTTTGGAATCCCCTGCTCCGGGGACTGGCATTGTTTTTGGGCAGGGTCGATGAATACCTCATTTGGCTAGATTGTTTCAACAGCGGCTAATGTGGACCCGTAAACGGATAAGATTTTAAAATTAGCCACTGCAGTTCGTGTGCAGTGTCCTGGTGGCAGGTGGTCTGGCGGAATGATAGAGTGTGGAGGGGTGTAATCATTTGTCTAAATGAATTCACAAATTCCGAGGTTCCAATTCCACACCATTTTCCTATCTATTTTTCCTTAATCCTGGTAATTTCTACAAATAAATGAATAAAGCTAAGTTACAAATAGAATGAATTAACTGCTTTTGACGCTTCGTATTACCAAAGGAATAATATTTCATTTGGCGTGAGAGCCTTTGTAATTAGTCTGGGATAGATTCAAATAGAGAAATAGACATGAAAAAAATCTGATATTGTAGCCTAAATGGGTGCTTACTGTTGTGTAAACTTGGCAGCTTGGCTTCCAACCAAATGTACCAGTTTCGTGAAGATCGTGGTGGATGGACTGCTCATGCTGTTAACAACTGCTACTGTTATTGGTCAACAATGGCGGCGGTCCAAATTAGGCTTTTATGGCATTATTCTCTTCGAGTCACTTGTTTGGCTTCTCATTCGGTCTTTGGGCTTTGATGTGTTTGCCGACAGTTAGATCATCATAATTAGAAATGGCAACGCTTATACCAGGGTTCCAAAGCTCAAGCTTTATAACCCTGGTATAATTAAGCAGTCATTACCACCATTCTCCTGCCTTATCCCAATTAATTTGGGGTCGGCGCAGCATCTATTCTTCTTACATACTTCTCTATTACTTGTCATCTCATAAGACTCCTCCTTTCTTGCCATATCATCCTTCACACAGCCCATCCGTCGTTTCTTTAATTAAGCAGTAATTAAAGGAAAAAAATAGAAAGATACTCTTGTTTTAGTTTAATGGCAAAAAGTCTATCATATCTGAGGTCGATCTTTCAACAAATATTTTACGTGGAAAAGTAACGGTAATATGTAGGCATACAACCTTTCCATTTTCCTGTACCCGGTCAAAGCCTGTCAAAGCAAGCTCTTCTACTCGACATCCAATTTAAATAAGACCCTCTCAAAAAGGACAACGGTAATACCAATTCATTGTGAAAAGTTCGATGTTCAAACAATACAGCCGTTACACAAAGTGCTGATAGTGCGAAAAGGACCAAACTGATTAGGATTGGGTTACATCGCTGCGGGGGCGATAGTCGCGAACTGTTTGTGAAGCTCCAGTGTCAGCTTAGTGATGAATGGAACGGAACTAGTTGAGCTTAGACGGGATTTTCAAATTAGGAGTCTTTATTTGAATAGTTGCAGGGATGATAGAATAGAATAGAATAGAATATACTTTATTGTACACCAAAATTGATACAGAACGGTTTTACAAAAATTGATAATTTTATGGTTACAATGGCGGTCTTATCGCTGATAGCGATCTCTTCCAGACAACCTTTGGATGGACTGTTCGAACATGAAATAGAAAAAAGGGGGGTAGTCAGTGGTGTACTGCAATTAATATACAAAATTTAATATAATACAAGTTATATACTACTTATCATTTAAAACATTTAAAAAAAAATTAAAGAAAACATTTTCGTTTTAGACATTCGAGATTTCAATAGTTGTTTCTTTGAAATAATACAATGCTACTCTAAAGTCTTTTATAACTGGAACCATAAGAATTGATAACCTTTTTTTTTTTTTTTTTTTTTTTTTTTTTTTTTTTTTTCCGGATGGGAAATCATCAAATGACTTCTCCCGCTCTGGGCTGAGCGGGAGGGTGTGTCAGACTTTTACTGACTAAAACCCACCCATGTTCCTTCATCGCCCTTTGTGTTCCGGGGCCGCGGTATCTCTTTCGAACAACCCGCAGCACCCGGCAGGCATCGGCCCTTGCGGGCCCCTTCCCTATGCTGACATCTCTTTGAGGCGCGCGTGGAACACGAACGCGCCGTCGACACGGCCTGTCGTCCTAAGACGGAGGGACGGCGAGCTAGCCCTTAGCTCACCGTCCACAGGCCCGCGTCTACGGTGGCCGGGGGCCACCACTTGGCCCCCGACGCCCGGTGCGTCTCCCGCGGCGGCTGGGACGTGAGGAGGAACGCTCTCTCTCACGTTCCGCCTCCTCCTTTGCTAGCATGACTGCTTCGCAAAAGGAGGTGACGGCTTCCCATTCCGTCTCGCTCCGGACCATGGCTCGAACCAGGGCCGGACGCGAGAGGTCGCCGCCGCCGATCGCCGCTAGGAGGACACGGCGTTGCTCCGCCCAAGCGGGGCAGACCTCCACCGTATGCTCCACCGTGTCCTCCGGTCGATCCTCGCAGTGGAAACACCCGGGCGTCTCCTCCCGCCTGATTCGGTGCAGGAACCTCCCGAAACAACCGTGTCCGGTGAGGACCTGCGTCAGGCGGAAGGTGAGGACGCCGTGGCGCCTCTCAAGCCACTCCTCAAAGAGGGGACTTATCGCCACTATCGTGGCGTGCCCTGCACGGGGTTGCGACAGTCGCTCTCTCCATGTCACCATGAGATCGGCTCGGAGGTTTGTCCGCTGAGCGGCAATTAGCCGCGGCAGCGGAGTAACCCCCCGGCAAGAATTGATAACCTGAACCTTGCTTCGAAAATACGAATGAAGATTTAAAATCAACTAAATCGTTTCTGCCTGTTAGTGTAGTGATCGCAAGCACGACTGCCCAGCATGATGCCCTGGCTGCGATTCCCGGGTCGAGCAAAGCGTTTTCTCAGTAGCAGCCACGGAGTCTGGATTGGTACCTGGTTGATAGCAATAGGCTCGAAATCTGGATGTACTATAATTTTTAACACCTCTGCGTGACCCTTCGGGGATGAAAGTCGTGATGTTATTTAATGTAAATAGTTCATTAGAAAAGCTTCATCTAACAGGCAAAATGTTGGCATAATCAAGAACAAAAAGCATTATTTACCACAACATAATAGATACGCACGTAAGTTACTGTAATAATTTGCGAGTACCCACAACACATACGTCCCATTAGACACGAGATAATGAAACTACATGTCATAGCAACGTCAGGGCGGAATGTCTGACACGGCAAGATATTACTACGCTTTGCGGCATATGTACATATGTATGTATGAGTGGTTATCAACGGCCGACCACACGAGCCTAAATAAACGTAGATTGTATTAGTAAAGTCGATAGCAGTTAAATGCTTTTAAAGGTTGGAGCATATAATTTTTTTTTTAAAAGAGGAAGTTCTCAATTCAGTTGTTTTTTTTTGTGTTTGTTACCTCATATCTTCGTCATTTATGCACCGTCATTTCTGAAAAATTATTCTTTCATCTAAAAGAATATACTTTCCGATTAGTCCTATAGAAATTTCATCAAAATCGGTTGAGTAGTTTGGTTTTTAAATCAAAACAGCTGGAAAAAATATGTCACCCAAGTAAAAAAAAAGCGAAATGAATGAATGAAAATGAATGCAGTTTGGTTTGGCGATTATTTGTATGAGTCCTATGAGTCTTCTATCATTGCCTTAATGCCATTTCAGAATAAGAATATCCTTTGTTTTGATTATCATCAGCTTACAGTAGTTTACTATCTAAGCAGTGATAGCCTAGTGGTGTGACCGTAGGACTGCCGAATCATAGGTCTCGACTTCGATCCCAAGACACGCACCTCTGATATTTCGGAATCATGTGCGTATTGTATAATTATCACTTGCTTCGGTGAAGGAAAACATCGTGAGGAAACCAGCATGCCTAAGAGATTTCTCGGTGGCATGTAATACCAAGTCAGAGGCCCTTGGGCGGCATAAAAACTCTGACACCAGGTAAGGCACTAACCAGACGATAAAGCAAAGGAAGCAGTTTACTGATGGCCAATACATTAGAACGTATCGATGCATTGTCATTAAATGAGCTGCTTGCAAAATTTCGTTCAATTCAGAACAACAGTCTTCTCTTCCAAAAAAATATAGCAGAGCAGTATGATAGTTTTTCATTTCGTATTGTTGCACTTGACGCCCTACATGTGGTAGTCCGGAATTCAGCGCTTCATCGCTGCAACTTACAGTCCTTGTTGATCAAAACAATCCATGTGCGCTGGAATGACGGTTTTCATATCGTAAATGCTGCGTTCATACGTGATTGTCTTTTATGTCCATTTCGCGCCGAATTACGGCAGTTTTGGATGCTGATATATATACGAGTTTTTATTACTATTCATATGAAGGGCACGTTTGTGCATATATGAATACTTTATTTTATGTTATACCTTATGTTCTAAGCTAACATTGCTGCCCCATATTGTGAGTAGTCATTAGATTTTCCTTATTGTAATTTATTAAGGATCTCTACGTAGCACATCCTTCTATTGTAATTTATACAAGTTTTAATCGGGTGTCAATCAAACTTAAAAAAAACTGCTCAGACAATCAGACAGTAAATATCAGCAGTTAATTTGAGTTTGTCAATCTGTTAGTGAGTCCCGCCAGACTTCAAAAGACCCAGTTCTCTGTATGTATAAGGTTTCGTCAAGAAACAGTGGGGCTCTAACTTATTCAATCCCGTCTAATCTAGCTCCTCCATATTTTTATTCAACTATAAGTTTCCTTTTTGTTATTAGCCGTTAATGTCCCACTGCTGGGCATAATACGCCTCCCCCATATCTTTCCTGTTACACCTCGAACCAACCATCGCAGTCCGCGTCCAGGTTATCTAGTCACCGCTTTCTGGGCCTGACTCAACGGCGACGTCTATCTTAAGGCACCCATTGCTGAACTTTTGCCCAGCGGTCGTTATATATCTTATAGGACTTCTTTAATCTCAACAATTACTTTACAAACAGGCCTGTTATATCACTCAATATATTGCTAAACCCAACAGGTTTAAATAAGAGTAGGTTTACTTTGGCTCTGTTTCTTCTACGAAGGATAAAAGCTTTAGTCACTCGCATATTTACCCACCTCTTGACCCTATTACGTGTAAGAAACTTTACTTTATCGATCGCGCCTAGAAAGAGCCATCTATTTCCACTTTATCTATACTCATACTCTAAGTGTCTGTTTGTAATTTTAAAATAACAGTTTTATTTCTGAATGAAAGTATACATAAACGGTACTTATAACAAAAAATCTTTTTTTTAAATTATTTTTGTCTGTGTTTCTGTCGGTCTGTTTGTCTGTCTGTTTCTTCCGGCTAATCTCCGAAACGGCTGGACCGATTTTGACGGCACCTTTACTGGACAGATAGCTGATGGAGTAACTTAGCCTACTTTTATTTTAGAAAAAGGAGTAGGGTATGTGCAAAAAAATGAGGCCCTTTGAAATTGTTATCAAAACCCGATTCAAATAGGGAAGTAATAATTTTGTAATAATTTCACGCGGACGACGGTCGCTGGCAACGGCTAGTTATGTTAATAAAGTTTATTTGTTAGTAACTAGGCATTTGAAGTAATAAATAAAATAAATAAATAAATATCGCTGGACATTACACACAGCGCCATCTAGTGCCACACTAAGCAACGAGGCTTGTGTCGTGGACACCAGATAGTTGATATACTACATAGATACTTTTTGTTTGTAAATACATACTTATTATACATATAAACATCCATGACTCGGTAACAAATGTCTATGCTCATCACACAAACACCAAGCATAATAAAATAATGAAATATGCCTACAAATATTTCTTGTCGTAATGAAATTCGGTTATCAAATTTTCAAGGGTTGACTGACCTCGGTCTTTTTTTATTAATTTTAAGTGGTTTTATCACTAGTGATAATGTCGCCCCCGTAACAGATACATTCAACAACTTAAAACTAAACAATAGGTAATACACAGTTAAACCTCGGTCTAGAATTCATCATTCAATACATTCATTCATTTCAATGGTCATTTTGATACAAGTGGGGCAACTTTGTTATTGCAGCCGAGGCGAAATTCACGCCCGAGCCGTAGGCGAAGGTGTTATGCAGCCGAAAACTGCAGTAACAAATGCCCATGTGTATCAAACAACGTTTTTCTTTTTAACTGATTGATAAGTATTTTTTTTAAATCCAATTCAATATCTTATGTAAAACGTTAGTTCATTAATTTGATTGACTGACGTAGGTTTTTCAGCAAATTACTTAACTGATCTGAAATTTCATCCGGCTTTTCAGAAACTGGACGTCAACGTATCGTATACCATTGGTATTTCAGGGCTTCGTCAAAATAATCAAGACTGCTTCGTTGATCTAGCGGTAGCAAGCGCGACTGCTGAGCATTAGACTCTGGGTTCGATTCGCAGGTCGGGCAAAGTGTTATTGGTTTTTTCCATCAGGAATTTCATAGTACCATCTAAGTCGTGCTCTTTGATACGTCATCATCATCATCAGCCTACAGCAGTCCACTGCTGGATATGGGCCTCCTCAATCGCACGCCACTCAACTCGATTTTGGGTAACTTTTATCAAGTTTCTACCAGCTACCCTGCGAAGATCGTCGCTCTACCGCGCCTGAGAGCGTCCCACCTTAAGCTTGCCGATTCGCGGTCTCTACTCAAGAACACGTCTACCCCAACGTTCATCGGTTCTACGGCTAATATGGCCGGCCCATTGCCACTTCAGCTTACTTATTCTGTGAGCTATGTTTACAACTCTGGTTCTCTGTCGGATCCCTTCGTTCCGGATGCGATCCCTCAGACTCCCTCATTGATGCGTATTACGCTCGAAAGAACACAGTGTCTCAGTCAATGGCGTAAGGCGCGATGTATTGTTCTAATGATACGTAATATCCTATTATCGGTAACCCGAGCCCTTTCACTGGAGCGTGGAGTCACGGGCGCTACGCACGCGACAATGAATACTTAATATTATTGTAAATTATTTAATAGATTGGAACCTATTTTAGGGCATTGTCCTGCTTCTCAAGACTTGCTATGTTATATATCAATGGATTTATTGTAAAAGAACTCGTTTATATTCTTGCTGTTTCTTATTTGTTCGACTACTTTTTAGTGGCTTACCATAATCTGCAGCTGGACAAAAGCCTCCTCATAGCATTCCACACTCCGTTGAGTGTAGCTTTTTTTTACTATCTCCTATGGTGATATGGCACATGATTCTGGGCCGCCCAACATAGACAATTTTGTTCAATTAAAATAAATCAGCTGTTACAGCAAAACCTGCCCAATCAAAATGAATGAAGGAGCTGTTTTTGATTAAATAACGTACGAAAATGTTCCGTGCTGGTGTTGAGAATCATGTACTTACTGAATCCATGGCACAAGAATGTGTCACATGTATTTTATACTCGAACAACTTAATTTAAGAAAGATATTTATTGACAACCAAGAATAGTTTGTGTACGTAATCTATGATTGATCTCAGGAATGAAAGTCAAGATATCCATCCAATGAAAATGATGGACGATGATAGATTAGTCTTCTATCAACATCCGATATTCAAGACCACATTTACGTAATTAAGAACTTATTATTATTACTAAAAAAATACTAAAACTCCGTAGGCAGTAATAGGTCAATTATTTTTGATTGTGTGCATTACTATGTTCTAAAAAAGATTTTCAAAGAAATTGGCGCGTTTAGTCAAATACACCTTCATTTTCTATTTTTCGCAACACGACCCGCTTGCATGCATTGTACGGTTTTCAGCCTAAACAAAACATCAAGATTTCTTTATTATAGCCAGTTTTTTTCTTTTTCGAGTGGTTTGTTGTACATGCCGTCGAGAGATATCTCTTACGCATGTTTGTTTTCCGCACGATGTTTTCCTTCACCGAACCTAGTGATAATTATACAATACGCACATGAATCCGAAAAATCAGAAGTGCGTTCCTTTGTGTTCAAACTCGTGACCTATGACTTGGCAGTCCGACGGTCACACCACTAGGCTATCACTGCTTTTATATGTCAGCTTAATATTCATGTTTTATACATATATGCAACTTCCATTATAGCTCTTAATTATCATGAAAACCGCATCAAAATGCATTTTGTGGTTTGGTAGATTTAAATTGTCATACAAAAACGTTTTTGCAAAAAAACCGGTCAAGTGCGAGTTGGACTTGCGCACCGAGGGTTCCGTACAAACCTGTGGGTATATAACTTTTTTTTATATGACGAAACTAAAAATTTACGGTTTTCGTAATTTTTCCTATATCTGTACTATAAGACGTGACTTCGTACAAAATTTCAAGATTCTAAGTTCACGGGAAGTACCCTGTAGGTTTTGATTCCCGTGCGAGTTTCGAAAATTTGCGGAAATTTGCGGCCTAAGTGGCTGTATCTTTTGATTGCATTGACTTAGAAGGTTGATTTTTCTACAGCTTCCAGGGACAGTAGAACTAAGTATCATATAGAAATTTCAGTTTGATACCTCCACGCGTTCCTGAGAAAAACGGTCTTGACAGACGGACGGACGGACGGACGGACGGACGGACGGACGGACAACAAAGTGATCTTATAAGGGTTCCGTTTTTTCCTTTTGAGGTACGGAACCCTAAAAAATAACCGACTTCCAAAAAAAAACACAAAAGAAAGTGGAAAATAACTTTACTTTCGGAAGTCGGTGACTATTGTTTGTTTCATTGACTTATCGCATCACACACAAATCCTTGTCAAGTATCAATTTCGCAATTTCTTTTACTTGGATGACATATTTTTTTCAGCTATTTTGATTTAAAAACCAAACTCCTTTCAGATAAAAAAAGAATTTTTCAAATCGGTTCATAAAAATGACGAAAGTAACAAACACAAAAACCTCCTCCTTTTTTTGAAGTCGGTTAAGAAGGACACATAAAACGATTTTGTTATATAATTTGTGGAGATATAGATAAAACAAATACAATATAGCTACTCTTTCCCGACTATAGCAAAGGCAAAATAAAGGGTTATACTGAGATGATATACTGAAAAATGTTCCTTAGACTCAAGTAAGATAGAGATATTAACAAAACGGCGGCTCATCATCTACTTAGCCTTTTCCCAACTATGTTGGGGTCGGCTTCCAGTCTAATCGGATGCAGCTGAATACCAGTATTGTACATAGAGTGACTGCCTATCTGACCTCCACAACCCAGTTACTACTGGATAATACAATACGCCCTGGTTGTCAAAGTTTCGGCGGGTACTTCTACATGTTCCTGTGTTTATACTCAACGAGCTAATAATATTCGTGTCTGGAAAATACGCGACACAATATTAACATTTCCGCTGTGCATTCCACCGAGCTTGTATTAGTAATTCTACGCTTTTTTTTAAAGCTTTTTTAGGGATCTCTGGCGGACGGAAATAGCGATGGCTGGCTATTTTTGAGTAGGTATATTTCCGTGTTCTTTTTGTGTTTGATTTAAATAATACCAATTTATTCAAGTTTGAATTGAGATTCACACATCGGAAAATGTGTTCTTTTGCTGATCAGGGATACTTTTCTAGTCTGTAATGTCATTATATTATTTTCAAAAGTGCATGCTATACTTAAAAGACATAGTATTAAGTGTCGATCATCAACCAGTTTTTTTTTAGCAAACATTGTTACAAAGTGGAGTCACGCTACACAATTTTATTCGTTTGAGATATGCGCGAGTTTCCCAGATCATAACATCATGCCTGTAATCCCCAAAGGGTTAGCCAGAGGTGTCCCTAATACCACACCCACGTTTAACCAGAAGTCCCTTGAATAGGGGGCTAGACTATTGCCATCAGCCGGTCACAAATCCAGGCTCCGTGGCTGCTACTGAGAAGATCCTAATGGAAAAACCCAATAACACTTCACCCAAGCAAGGACCTCATGCTCAGTAGTTGCGATTGCGATCAATACACCAACAAAACCTGGGACTGCCTGTCCCTGGTTTCCCAGATCACTCAAAATTCAAAATTCCGAAAAAATTCAAAATCAAAATTCCGAATCCAACCATTACGACGAGACTTAAAAACGTCCAAACACAAACAATGCAGCACGTACTCAAAACGTTTCAATTTAAATGCACTTTCTAAACCGTCACTGGAAGCCCCTTACCACAACCCTGATCGTGGATAATGCACACCCATTAACAGGTGCCTCTCCATCGGCGATCGCACTAATTAATTCTATCACTTAACTCCGGCTTGCATTGTGCGCTTCACACGGCTTTGATTTTTACGTTGTTTATTTATCTGCCTGAAGCAAAGAATTATTGCTTTTCCACTAACACAATGCATTGAAATCTTTTTTAACAACACCAACCACCAGCCACAAATAACAGTCAGAATACCAGCGCTGTGTTTTTTTTTAATGTTACAGCTTCATGCTGAGATAGAGGCCTTTTGACCTCGTACAGGATCAATTTTAGTTTAGTGTACGTCTTATTTTAATTTATTTTTTGTTCGTATAATAAAAAAAAAATGTTCTGTGCGAGACAATTACATACTTTTTATTTATTTCATTCTTTTTAGCTTTCTCGTCAAAATGATTAGCCACCATTAATTCAGGGATCTTCTCAGTTTTTCTTCTACGTCTAGCCGTATTGTTTCTGTTTAGTTTGCCCTGTTTTTAAACTGCGTTCACTTTAAGTTGCTATCGCACCTCGTAATCCAACACCGTCTTCAATCGAAAGTAGCTACGGAACTTTGCCACCTGCTTGTTCTTTAAAAAAATGTAGCATGACGTTGTTCATAGTAACAGTTTTATTTGTATTATGATTTTATCGCCATTTTATCGATAAGCCGTTTAACTTTTGGTACGCAAGCCTTTCAGCTTTTATTATCATCTACGTAATCCTGAAATACCTGCTATTTTAATATATATTACGAAAATTCTGTACCTATCTGTTTTATACATAAAGCCATTTCCCTTGACGACGTTGTTTAAATGAACGACACGTTCAAAACGTCAGACGCAATGTTACGAATTACACCCATTTATTCGATGGTAACCTGCAACTAAGGCGAGTCTATTATTGAGAACTGTTTACGCCACGAGTGGGCACGCCCATCTTACCGCAGTCAACCCATAAACGTACGACAACCCATACATTATTACTACAACCTATAATTTATGTCCCTACTCATTCATGCTACGTAATAACAAAAGAATAATTTTCCTCCGAGATAAAAATGAAAACAAAAAATGTGGAAAGCGTTGAATGGCCGTGTTGCGTAACGAAATACTATTTTCAGTGCCCGAAACCGGGCGGATCAATGAGACGGCGTCGCCAGCGCCATCTAGTGGCGGGTAGCGGGCAACGACCTCCGCTCCGTAACCTAGTCTAGACATTCTAAAAATGTGTACGAGGAATTAATCATTGTCTCCGGGGTACCATGTGTCATGTTAGTTGCTCAGTAAATGTGTTATAGATTACTTTACGGGTTTATTTTCAATGCTTTGGATAAATACTCGTGGGTGTAATGAAAACTGTTTAATTAATTTTATGGATACATTTCAATTTGACCATAAACATTGGAAATGTCTGTGGATTTGTTTACTTACGGAACTACATACAGCAAGAGATAAATACTGATAATTCGATTTTAGCAATAATAAAAATTTACTCTGAAAATAGTGAACTAAACAAAGTAAAAACCACTGAAGTACACTGCGGCACCCAGTGGAGAATATTTACAGCAGTTTTATTTTCAACAAAATATCCTCGATATCCGATAAATCGTTCAAATACTCTCGAAAACATTTCGAACCTAAACTAAACGTATCAAACGACAGTATTTCAAGAAAGTAAAACCCAGTCGTTGAAGATTTATGAGAAAGTAGCTAAACAGTTGATGTCAGACCCTGGTTCTACTCGAGAAATAAACCGACGTTTTGCCGGCAAAATATTTCCTGAAACGCCGCCATATTTCTACTACGGCTCGAGGAGGCCGTACACGTGCCGGCTTTTAAAGATGGCGTCTTTATTAAAGTGACAGTTGAGAACGTTACTCTTGAAAATATTTGCTTTAATTTCGTGTTTGAGGGTATTTCGGTCTTTGGAATTAAATTGCTTCATAGTTTTAATTTGAAAGTAAGAACACTCAACCGCAAGTACATTAAAACAATACGATATTGACCTTTCCTTTACGTCATAGCACTGCAAAACCAAACCTTAATGGCTGACTTGAAGGCTTGCCATTGTCGTTGACAGTAAAACTGGGAAGACGCTGAATTAGAATCTACATAAATTGAAAGACAATCTCTCTGCGTCTTTGGTTTTCCAATCACATATTCCTAAGATAAGATGCATTGCAAGAACCAGATTGAACGGTCCTCTCATATTCTAAAGCTCAATGCACAGATGCATGTACGGCGCATCGTATACAATCTATTACGTTTTGTTACATTCCAAGTACGGACCTCGTAAAATCGATACCACGATCACTGGAGTTACTAGACGGACTTACGAGAGAAGGGTGGGAGGCTGCACCCCTCTTGCCACCTCACACCCCCTCGCCACGAGCGCTGGGAATAATCAGCTGTCATTTTACGTAATTTAAATTTTATCCCACTTGTTACCTATTTTGTTGCGGATAAGGATCTCGGGTTCCTTCAAATGCAAATGCCTATGATTGAGTCGTTTGCTTAAGAATGAAAATGTGTTTTGTGTTTAACCTCTTTAAACCTTGATTCCCTTGCTTTGAAATGCGAGATTTTTATTTTATTCGGCCTACTAGACTTGAGAGTGTTGGTTGTGGTCTCATTAGTGAGCTAGGTCTTGCATTCATGACATCAACTTGGCCCAGATTGTAGCTTTGCTTAGATTTTCACTGTATGATGTCATCTGAGCAGTAATTGAAGCCTTTGTCACTGTTTGACATAGTTTGTTGGTCGTATCTCGCTGCAGATGTGAAATAAATTGAAATGAAATAGAGATGTTTCAATTTGTTCTGTGATAAGTTTCATGCAGTATATCGTACGTATCAGAAATATTAAGAAAGTTGACTAACATTTCGGTAGATACAGAACCAAATCTATTTAGATTTTTTTGATGTAGCTGCGGATAAAATTAATTATAGGATATCTACAACTTCTTTATTCTAAATCATAAACCACATCCCAAATTCAAATTCTCAGTGGTCAATCAATTTACGAAATCTTTGACGAACCGTGTCAATCTATTTCCATCACAGATCTCTCCATTCGCTGCAATCTCAGGTTTACGTCGGGGCAACACTAACAAAACTACCCGGACTGACTACCCGCCCCCCCACGCCCTAACACCCAATGTAGTGGGCGACTGGGCGTCAACCCTCACCTCGGCATGGCATGTGTAGGAATAATCACCAGTCACTTTACGTAATCTGAGTGCTTGGCGATCTGCTACATGCACCGTGTGAATAAAGTGACTCAATTCTTTGTTTGAAATGTTTTAAAACGAAATTATTCGTACTTCGTCGTTGGCCTAGCGGTCGCATTTGTAACGGCTGAGCATGAGGTTCTGGTTTCTATTCCCGGCTCGGGCTAAGTGTTATTGGGGTTTTCAATCAGGAATTTCTTAGTAGCAGCCACAGAGTCTGAATTAGTGCCCGATTGATGGCTATAGGCTCGCCCCCCTATTCCATGGGACTTAAACATAACTGGAGAAATGTGGGTGTACTATTAGGTACACCTCTGCCTATCTCGTCGGTGATTACAGGTGTGATGTTATGTTATTGGTGCCTTTGTTCCTATTTTTAGTAACGAATCGTTTTAGTTACCCATCTTTATTTGTGAAATACTTTTCTTGTCTTATAGAATTGAGATTTCGCAATTTAAAGAATGAAAGTTTTCATCTCCTTTAGCGAAGCTATCAATGGTATGCTTCAATATATTATCAGGAGCGAAGTGTCCTCATCCAGGTGGAGATATATCACCACCTGGATGAGTTCACTGGTGTATCACCTAGCACAGGACTCAGGCACTTCAAAAAAAACGTTTAACGCTGGTAGGACAATAGGTATAGAAATTGGGCACCAATCCAATTTTTACGCACGTTGGCTTTAAAACGTGCGTAAAATTGACAGGCATCGCTCGGTAGTACAGCTAAAGCGATGAATCGACGAAAAATGAGCCAGTGTGATATACAAAGTCGGTATTTATTAATGAAATGATAAATTACAACAATTAGTCAGGAAATATTTTAGAAGTAGAGCAGCTTTCATCGATGAAACCTCTTCCGACTCATCTTTAAGTTTTTTCTCCTCTTATTGTAACTAAACACTAGCTTTCAACTAGGCCAATGCTACATTTATCAACAGTTTTGTTTTTAACTTACGTTCTGTGCTTAGCAAATATAACGACGCGACGCCGCCATGACACATATTTTCCTGGCAAAAAAAAAAACAACATGGAAGTTACATTAGCCTGCGCTTTGCCGCGTTCGATTTCTTGCAGCCATTTTCAACGTTTTTTAAAAGGGATTTTTGATAGAAAAGTTTACTTGAGAACCTAATAACCTCCCAACGGAAGGATTCGGCCACATAACCTTAAAAGGTAGTTATTTGTCGGTAGAACCACAAAAAATAACGTAGCTAACTTATTCACTGAAACCAAATCAGTGTATTTAATTGATTTGAAAACTTAAAACGTTCCAATTAAGTCTCGAGAGTCAAACATGAATGTTTGATACGAAACGATTGTGGGCCTTGAAAATATCGATTCGGTTGGAATTAAGGAACAAATGGGGCGAAGGGACGTGGAAGGGTCGCAGAGGCAGTGGACTTGTTGTGTATCAAAGAGCGGAAAGCGTAGCGAGTCCAATTAGATATTTAGGTCAACAAAATAAATCGTGATTCTAATGTTTTTAAACATCATTCCGAATGATTGCCAAAGACTTTATTTTAATTCTGTCTGGCGACAATGAAACTATAAAAAATCCAAGAACCATATGCATAACTAATCGCGTAAAGCCTAAACCTGAACACCTCAAAGTACTAGCACTTAGCAGTAACTAATGGTCTTACAGCTTGCTAGTTGTAGTGCCGTCAGCTTTATCAAGCTGTTCACAAATACTTCTAACACTCGCGAAGTCTTTAATCACCTTATCGCTAGCTTTATAATCTGGCTCGTTAGCTCCAAATATCGCGACCGCTATCACAGTATCGCTACCCAAACCAAGTGTTGTCGACTCATGTTCCGCATACCCATACATTGTCATTAGTTCGCCTGTGGTTGTGTCCCACACAAATATTTTTGCTGCAGTACTACACATGTGTTTTTGATTTATTACAACGTTCAGCGTTGACGCTTCATAATAGCGTTTTGTTTGTCCAACGATTTGTTCCGGGATCTGTTCGAACTACATATTGCTACTTATGTTAATGTTATTTGACTTTTATTGGTTTGGGATTTCGCGGAGTGTTGGACAAATACGGATGTTTTTCTACGGGTTTATTGAGCGTTTAATAGAGTTTTCCGATACTTGGTTTCTAATGCACTACTTCGACGTATTTATTTTTAATTTCATCGTGAAACAAGTCTTTCATTGTAATACCTTTAAATGCATATATTTCTATTACTACTTCATTGACAACAACATGATAGTTTCTGAGATTTCCATCTTCATCTTTTATAGCATCGAAACTGTCCCATAGATTAATTCCGGCATCTTTCTATTAATAATTTTCCTTTGGTTTCTATTGTATTTCTAATGCGATTACTTCCAACAGAATAACCTCAAGGATCCCATCTAAGATAGCTACATTGTCCTTAATAATAAGAAGTCATTTAAGGACGGAATGAATCAGTTTTATGATAAAGCTTCTGAACATAATATGAGTTCATTATTATGATGATATACAATGTAGAATTCTTCGTCTTCAATTTCGCACGAAATTAGTTCATGTGACATCATTTGTGTAATATAATAATGAATGTAGGCGGGTGATGGTACTTCAACTCTATTATCAACTAGAAGTTATAGGTCTAATATAGTTTCATCGCAATTACGTGATAAAGTAATAGGACATAAGAATTCTGCTCTTACAAAAAATTTGTTAAACTAAACATTCATGTAGCCGATTGTCTGTTGGTAGATTGAATTTTCGAAATAATGGAGTCTTTCTGGACTACTAGACAGAATTATTGTCTATGGTTTTGCAATATTGTTGTTGAATATCTTTAGTTCTGAGAAGCAATTGATTAGAAATTTTACTTATTAATATGTTAAAGCCTCCTTGCTACGTATCATTATCTCGTTTCGAAAAGGTTCTCCACCCGATAATTGCTATTTTCTTTTACCAAAACAATAATATAATAGTACCTCCACAAAGTCTATTATAGAAATCAAATCATAACATGAAGTTTCTCCAATTACTTAATTGTATCATATGTCTTCTGAGTTTCCAAATTTAACCATGCTTTTCTTTTAAAAATATTTAACAACATATTGACACGGATCATTAATTTAAATTATAAACGCGACTGAAAAAGAATTTTTTAACATATTTTATTTGAACTTTTGTATTTTTTATAATAATGAAAATTAAATACGTATTGCAGTGAAGATTCTTATTTTTATTTTCGCTACAAAATGGCGCAGTTATAAGATCATACTCTGTTATCAAAGATGCTTCCCACGATAATTCTTATAATAACACCAGAGTGGGTGTACACTTCATCGGTAAAGGTTTATTTTCAAGTACCAAGAAGATTCATTTCTATTTCTGATCTACTAAAGAATGATTCACAGAATTCATTGATGCTGTCGATTACGTTCGCGTCTTTGATTTATCTTTTTAAGGTCTTCCCCCAGTCTTCTCCTTCACCAAAACCTAGATCGATTAGGTTTAATAGCTTCACAGTGCAGCCATGTAAATGCAGCAGAAATCACGTCATTATTTTAGATTTTGTTTATCTGAATTCTAACTCTAAAGTAATGTTGGTCCGAACATGAAAACTCTTTCGAAGACCGTTTATATCGTATATCTTTGCAACAATTGAAACATTCCTCGCCCATCTTGTACTATTATGTATTCTGTGCCCATGTATCTATGTACCTACGTACTTCCTTACTACATTCATGCCTTATTCAACAATATTTGCTTTGCGCATATTCTATTAATTCATCTTGGTTCTCAAATTGATTATTTCAATAAGGACAACCTGAACGAAGAAAGAAGCAGTCTATTTTAAGCTCAGGTCACCTTACACAATAAAGTAACACATGAACAATGATTTGATATGAAAGTTACTAGAAGCAGGTGTAATTTATTATGCAGATTGTTACAACGTGAGCGTTGGCGTGGGTGGTGGGCAACGACCTGTCAGGGCCACTCAGGGCTAATTCACTGTTTAATCATGAATGCTAGTTATTTGCTGGTACTTTCGTCTGACGGGTGATTAGACTTGAAAAGTTTGGCGTCTTCTGTTGCTTGAATAATAGGCCTTTTCAATTTGAAATAATGTTCAGTACGTAGGCAAAGAAACCGAATAAGCGATGGATGGACTGTGTGAAAGGTGATATGACTAGAAGACGAGACGGGAAGTATGTAAGAATGAGAGATGCTGCTCGGATGCCAACTAAACTGGAACAAGGAAAAGAGATTTTTTGGTCGATAAAACCAACTGTCGATAAAAGGATCACATTGCATCCAATGATCCAACCAAAGACTATATAACCGCTTGACTGCGCATACAGTGCCCCGATGCTCGAAAACTATTAGTGTTTTGTCGCCTTTATATAGGCTACGGTACTAGTAACCATTTTAGTTGTGACCAAGTATTAGACCTGTGTGCACGCTAAATTATTCAAATTTTTTAAACTTTTTATGCAATTATAACGCATCAAAATGCCTTCATGCGCGGTGAAGTGGTGTGGGAAACATTCCAAAACATATAGTTACAAAAAGGATGGCATGACTTTTCACCGGTAAGTAAACAGTAAGAAATTTATTTTTGATTTAATCAGATCATGAGCGACCGTAGAGGTCTCGTTAAAATGGTGGTTGGGTGAAAGAGCACACGTTTTGATTTCCGCGTTGATGTCTTTTGGAAATGTCCCGTTCTTTCATTAGACAATTCTAATTCTTTTATCCCTTTCTTTCCCTTTGTGTGTTAATAGTAGAAACCCGTGCTGTTGCCTTTACTATCCGAAATTGATATCGACAATAATAAAATTTTAATTAATAAAAATGTTATTCAATTCAAATACTGCAATAAAATACCTATCTACTCTTAACCGACTTAAAAAAAAGGTGCAATTTATACGTTCAGGACCCTAAAACTTGAATTCGAAAAACATTTACCAAATTAATTCATTTTAAAAATCAATAATAACAGGATACATGTTTTTTGTAATCGATTGTTTTTGATTAAATGTCATTATTTTTATACGATTTTAATTGAGTATTTTTTATAATGTTAAAATCCATTTTATCGAGATCGACTGTTTTCCCCTAAGCGAGCCCTAACGATATGCATACCTATGCAAGTTGACCTTGAACTGACCAATTGCAGGCGCGCGTTCTTCCTCGTCCCCCGGCCCGCGGTAGTGAGTCGTGTACTTAGAAGAAATCGGCCTATAAGCTCTCTAGTGGTTATATACTCTATGGATCCAACAGTAAGAACCTGCAAATTTGAACCTAATTAAGGACGAACGCATTTTAAATCAAATTTCCGAAATCCTAAAAGTCTTAAGGTGGAAGCGCCAGGGTAGCCCGCGAAATTCAAATTTTCTTACGTTTTTTTCAAGTTGCCGGTCATTGTCAGGCTGTACATTGAACAAAATATGATTCGCAGCTGTAATAGGTATTTAGTTACAGAATTATAATCATTAAATTCATCAATACAACCCTCAAATTTCATACAACCCCATTGAATGACTTATTCATGAAATAGTTAGTGGAGAAAGCGAGTGTATTGCATCAATTACCTACCAACTTGAGATTTCCCAACAATATTATAAACAGATTTCGACATTAAGTACTTTTCAGACACAAAACATCCCCACTATAAAATAAAATACAACCAAACATACATACGTTAGTCGTAAAAAAACAGAAACATCTCCCATGCGATTTGCGGTTTAAAAATCCGCCCGTAACACCACCACGCATCCGAAATCCGGGCTAGCACGATAAATATTACATACATTGCGCAGTCAGATAGCAAACTAATAAAACTTCAGTGTTAGCACGTAAACGGAATACAAAATGGTCCTAAGTTACACGGGTTGCCGGTCGAATTCCCACGCTCATATCATTTACGACTGTCGAAAGATATGTTAGCCTCTAAAATTGCTGTAACTTGGTTGCGGCAGACGGCAACTGCTAGCCACGGTAGTGCAGTTCCTTCGAGAAAAATCTATGGGTTGTTAAAGAAAATACGCGTTTCGATAGATTTTCTAATCGTTTATGCATCTTTAAAATGTTCTGCAGTTTAACTGGCAGTTATACTTTTGGCTTTTCCATAAAAAAAAATCTTATACTTCGTCATCATCATTCTGTCCCTGAACACTTCAACGATCCATCAGAGAGCCTTCCACCTGGGCACGCGTTGCCGTTGCCGACTTGGAAATCTTTAAACAGACTTCGAAACCAAGTAGGCCGGAGCAAAGACAATCTCTGCAAATGGGGGTTCATGGACGACTCAGACCTCAAGTGCATAATTATGTGGCGTTTCCCCACATACAATGGCACACCTTCCATCTTGCACCGCATGCCCTATCACCTGCGCACTTGATGATCTGCTGCATCAGTGAGCGGAGTTCGCGTGGCTGAGTTTTGGGCTAAACATAATATTTAAACTTATTTGCCATCGATACGCTAAGAAGAAGAAGATCATTCTGTCAAGCTTTTTCCCAACTTAGTTGGGATACGATTTCAGTTTTACTATATGCGGCCGTATACCAGTATTTTACGTGGAGCAAGTATCTATATGTCCTCCATATCCCAGTTAGTGAGTTACACGATACCCCTTGCTAGACAACTGTCTTATGAAAATAGCTCTTTTCCAACTCGATTCTCGATTAATTGTTAATTGTTACATAATAATATTACAAGCATTGTAATGTTACGGACAGTAGTTCAGTAGTAATTGTTCTTACTGAAATCACTACTTCCTTTGCCTGCCCTAGTTCAAGTTACTTGTGAATAGTGCAGTATGTTTTCTCCTCCATTTTCCAATTAAATCACAATTAACGTCAATTAACGAGAAAAAGAGTGAAGAAGTAAAAGAAAAACTCGCTCATTTAGATGCCGAGGGCTCTCAAATTAGTGCCTCCACTAAAAGTACAAAGAATGAGCACTGAATGCTTTACAAAAGATCACATTATTATGACAAACTGCAGAATTCAGATTCATGGAAGTCTTCACAATAAAACTGACGTTATTATATGTAATTGGATCTACATTATGGTCGTTAGTTGTCATCTTGAATAATTAGAGTCTCTCTGTTGAAATAAAACTCGAATTTATTATTATCTGCTAGCGTTTCCCAACTACGAGTTGTGGTCGGCTTCCAGTCTAACATGTAGTGACTTCGTATCTGACCTCCATAACCCAGTTACTGGGTTGGCAAGACCTGGTTTTCAGAAATCCGGGTTGTAAAACTCGAAAAATTTCTCATTTTAAAAATACTGTCAGAAATCTTCGTTTGATGTTTCATAAAAGCTGGAGTTCTAAACTGCTAGATTTATGGATGCAATATTCTATGTAATATGCCACTTGTAGCCATTTCTAGCTGTCATAAATATCGGTCTTAAAGTAGCATAGCTGAATGCAGATTTAAAAGCCATAACGATGGCGGTCGATCAAAGTTACGAACTTCTCTTTCAAATAAAGAATCCTCCGAATAACGTTTTCTTGTGACGTTTTTGGCAAGGAACTGAAAAGAATTAGTGGTCATTAGTAATCATGGTGTTCTTCATAAATTTAATATATTTTTTTACAAACTGATGAGTTATGAACCCAGCCTGTCTTACTTTTCAATTCAACTTTTGATTCTCACTAAAATTACATTTTGTACTGAAGATATTGCTGGTATCTATATCACATAAGGATGAGTAGCAGAAGAAAGAAATATTACAAAGTCAAATAACCCAGTTTTGTTATTGATTGTTGGCGCTGTGAACATTAAATAAATCCCAGACATCGTAAATAAAGAAGTTACCTCAAATAAACTATCAACTTGAAGCTTCTTAACTCAACTGTATTGGAACATGCCTTTGAATTTGCGACGTTTTTGTTAAACGGGAAGTTCTTGTTCCGACAGGGTCCGTAATTGTTTCTATTATTTTTTATTTATCACCTTTAAGTGTACATTATGGATTGCAATAAACCATTTGATTTGATTTTGATGGAACGCCTGTCTTTTAGTGTATGTTAAGACATGTACGGAAAATGGCGTACGGAAATAGGGATTTGGTGGAATGCTTATATAAATTGACGTTGTGTAGACTTTGGTACAGTGTAAAATAGGAAAGAAAAAGCTTAAAGCTTATGAAATGCCTTGTCGACAGAACTTTAGAAATATTTCGTTAGCTCTAGACTAGTTATATGAAAGGCTTATACGTCTCGTCAAAATCAATATCCAATTCTTAGATCATAAATACTAGAACAATTGACTTTTACAAAACAGTTTAATTTGACCAAAAACCAAAACGTCGTCGTTTGCGTGCGATAGCTCTATAATAAAATTATTTAGCTATGTGACTTGACGAATAAATCAAACAAAATAGTTAGAGGGCTAAAGAATTTTAATTTCTTGAACGTATTTGGTGCGCATGGCGATATATCAAGGTATACATTTTTGGTATGAGTTGACCTCTCATTTTGAAGAAAGCCTGTACAGTAAGAGGTCAGTTTATGCTAGTATATCGTCATCGTATTCATGTGGTTTGGGCAATATACTTGCGTATTGCTAATGTAAAGTAAACGACTTCTCGACATAACACCACGACAACGAACAACTAATATTGAACCACCATTTCTATTGTAGGAAAGTTTCTTCGCATTAGATGTTTTTTTAAGGTTCGGTTGAGTATATAAACTTTTTACTTTCATGAGTAACGGCGATGTTTTTATTTTCGGAATAAATGTTGTCTTTAACTTTAATATCGATTTTAAAATTAAATGAAATTTCACACAATTTTCTGTAACAGCTTCTCCGCGCAGGAATAGTTCCTACATTTGTGATGAAATCACTGTGAAATTTGTTTGTTGCTCTGAAATAGACATTAAAATACTTTCCTGCAAAAGAAGCACATGCCAGTATGTTCTCGGTTACATACATATATTATTATGTAGTAACTTGAACTGAAACATACGATATTTCCTAGAAACGTTTGAAGCCACACAAAGAAATCACGTGCAGGTTTTAAATATTTGTGTTGCATTGGAATACGAGCAACGTGTGCTAAACAAAATTAGTTCTGCATTCTTAACTGTTTTCAACGTAATACAGTTTATCTGTTTGAAGCTACAGTTGTCAAAAGTTAAACCTTGTGGGAAACCGTTCGATGAAGAGAGGAAATACCATTTTAATAAGACTAAGTGAGATAGAAAGAGAAAGAGTAGTTATTAAAGATCATGACATAGTCAAACAAAGAAAATTAAAAATGTAACAACCAATATTAACGATAATTATACTTCCACAGAAACAAGCTATGCTAGTACGACAACTAGAAGAAGAATTAAGATTGCGCATGAGACAGCCCGCTCCTGAACTACAACAACAGCTGGAAGCCTTATTCTCTGAGAACGAACACCTGCAACGAGAGATAGCGATATTGAGAGATACCATCAAGGTGAGAAAGACAAAACATACGACGTTTACTGATTACATTCTCGAGGTGTACTAATTTACTACTAATAAAATTGCACATTTTACTTCTTCCAATTGTTAGAAATACAAGTTTTACCCCTGTTCGAAATAAACCCTAGTTTCCGTAACTTACGGAGCTAACAAGAGCTCCGTGAAAGACAGTGATGGTACGAACAATCTTATTAAAAATTTAACAAACCAATTTCGTTTGCAAACAGGAACTAGAATTGAGGATCGAAACACAGAAACAAACGCTCCAAGCCAGGGATGAGAGCATCAAAAAATTACTCGAAATGCTCCAAAATAAGGGGATGGGTACGTAATTCAAAGTTAATCTGAATAATTGTGTACTTGGCTTCAGCTTTGACTTCAGCTGTGGTTTAGCAGAAGTAAAACTCCGAATAACTTTCAGGTAAAGAGGAAGAACGTCAAATGTTCCAGCAAATGCAAGCGATGGCCCAGAAACAGGTAACTGTCGCAACATTATGTAGTGTGTCTTGTGAGCATGTCTCGGTAGCAAAACTTCTAATGTGCAGTCGAATTTTACACGATTTATTGGAAATTTTGTTACTTCTTAGTTATTTCCTGCACTGTGTAGCGTAGCTGTATGTCGTGCACGTCACTTTGCTTTCTTATGTATTTATGTATTAGTATTGTGAACACATGGGCGTTTTATTTTGTGATACCTTTATCATCGTCACTGTTTCTGTTAGTGTTGCTCTTGATAGTTTTCATTTCATTCATTTCTTGACTCTTGAGCCGAATGTGACTGTCGCGACGCCTTTTTATGTATTAACTGATCAATCACACTCGTTGGCTTCATAAAAATCTTTCTCAAATCTCGCTTCTCACTCCCACGGTCTTTCAATACCTTTCTGTGACACTGTCAAAGCTTGAACCTTGAGCACCAATTTACCGTTTTCTTACTCCCTGTTCCCGCCACCTACACGTCACGTCGACGATACATAACAAATATTTATTTCAACTTTTAAAAATTTCATCCAAGATGACCTATTAACTAATTCGGCCAATAATGAAAAAAAAAATATGTCGACACGAACACAAACTAATCACGACATTGCATGTTTAGCAGCTCATTATGTCCCCGTCACATGAACCTTAGAGAAGACCGTCTCGTATAAATTTTATTGGGCATTCAGTTTGAGCAATCATTGTTTTTAGAAGCAAAAATTTAATTTGTACCGCCTTCACCTGGGGCTGCGTGGCGTCGATGGCGAATTGTTTGTCGTGTCGCGGCTAGTTCGCAGTAGCAGTATCGTGTCGCGTCCGACCGGCACGCAGCCCCGGGCAGGCGCACGAGACGCGTCGCCGGTCGTAGGTAGGTTGTATGTTGAGCGGAGCCGCCGTCGGTGCTGGCGGCGGCGGGCGGCGGCGGCGGCTGACCGACTCGCGTGACTGGCAGGAGCTCAAGGCGACGGCGGACACGCTGCGGGCGCTGCAGGTGCAGCTGGAGCGCGCGCTGGCCGCGGCCGGCCTGCCCGGCGGCAGCGCGGGCGCCACGCTCACGGCGGTGCTCGAGACCAAGGAAGCGCGCATCGCCACGCTCGAGCGGCAGGTCGCCTTGCTCGAGAGCGAGCTGGCCGCGCTGGTGTCGCCGCCGCCGCCCTCGCTCGCGCCCTCGCACGCCTCGCTTTACGATAAGGCCGACCCTCCCTTCAAGAGACAAGTAAGTTTTCTGCTGAACGACGTGCGGGTGATGAAGGACGGGCGACTGAGCGCGCCGCCGCCGCCGGCGCGCACGCCCCGGCCCGCGCTGCGCTCGAGCCACGCGCACGCCCGCGCCTCGCCCTACTATAGTGCCACCACTCTGTGACTCCGTCGCCGACGACCGACGAGTACCGTGTCAATTTCTCGCTTTAAGTCCGAACTTAGCCGAAATCGTCGCCGACTGTGTTGACTCGTAATATTTTTGTGTAAACTTGTTCGTTGTTAAAGCTATTTTTATTAAAATAAGAGGAATTATATTCTTGAAAGATGTCGATTTAAATATTTTTGTTAAATAGGGCCTTAGACAAAGCGAATATATAAATTTAGATGTAATTGTATGGTTAGATGAAACATGTGAGGTTGATTACGTTGACACCAAATTAATGACGATTTAGAGATAGACTGTTATGAAAATAAAGACTGTCGAGGTCGAATGCATCGAACGATATAATATTACCGTCATGGCAAGGTTTCTGTGAACCTCCTTGATCGTTTTCTGATTTGATCATGTTGTGCTTTCGGTGTTGATCGCAAGTCATCGTCCAGTACCAGCTCCAGCTTGTCCCGCGTCACGCCACCCGTCATCAACATCAACTAGAGTAGCCCATCACGACCCGACCTCTGTCATGTAGTGGTCATGTTTCATCAGATTTCTCACGGTAGATAAATGTATCACAACGTAGGCGCCCGTGCATCTAACGATGTTTACTGTCGAACTACTTTGGTACTATTAATAAATTATATTAATTAGATATTGGATGACTGGAAAACTTTCTACCGACCCTCATCGAGGCTTCAGACTTTCATATTTATTAGTATTTAGTATAGAAAGTTTTCCAGATGTAAATATCCATTGACTATTTGATGATTCGTTACGATTTTTAAATATTTATATGTCGATGAATACGATTTATGATTGCATGTCGAATATTTGAACGTGTGAGAATATCGAAATGTCTTCCATGGCACTGCTCCTATCTCGTGTTCAATATTATAGTGCTGGAAACATTTCGTGCCGTGTTAACTAACAGATATTGACATAAAAAGCTTGCGTCGCTTGTCATAACCTCGGTACTAACGTCACTAACTAACCAGTATATATTAATGATCATTTGTGGATCAGTATTATTTAGTAGATTGGAATATTTAACATCAGTATCATTTCCGCCATCACTATTGCCTCCGTAGATAGTTTCTTTGGTTTTACTATTTGTGGAGTCTTCCATTTCTTGTGTTCTACTAACGATATGTTTGGATTTATCTAATTCTATACCGACTTTTGGATGGATGGTGAAATGATGAGCAGCTGGACGAGTTCCGGTTGGAGATCCAGAGGCGAGATCAAGAGATCCTGGCGATGGCCGCCAAGATGAAAGCGTTGGAGGAGCAGCATCAGGACTACCAGCGCCACATCGCCGTTCTCAAAGAGTCGCTATGCGCCAAGGAAGAACATTACAGTATGCTGCAGACCGACGTAAGTTATCATTCCATTACAAATTATACATCCTGTACATCTACATACCGAAATTATCTAACTCAGATAAAAATAATATCACACAAAACAAATCGAGTGGCACAAACACATTGAATATACGAGTAGTGACGCACCATCGATTACAAATACAGGACCTGCCTAACTCATGACTTTTTGTTAACTTCAAAATAGACAAAGAACTACTACCATGCACAGGTGGAAGAACTGAAAGCCCGGCTGGATGAAAAAAGTAGGCTGGTGGAGAAGAAAACGGCGGCAGCGTTGTCAGCGACGCACGAGCTGGCTGAGCTCAGAGACCACTCCGAAATCAAGGACAGGAAGATCAACGTACTGCAGAGGAAGGTAAATAGGACCTTGAAATGTTGGAGTTGATTTTAGAAGATATAGAAGGTATTTATATGAAAAAGGATCCAATAATCATCGACCTAACTGACGATAAAGATCACGTTCATTATAAAGAAGACAATGTTTTGTTTTGAGAGCGAATTTCTACAAAATCAAACATAGTTCGTTTGTTAAATCGCGTTGAAGCTATCGCATTTATAAATTGAATCCTTTTTTCTAACCACCGTCAATTAACTCGTAATTGCTCGGTTAATATTCTGTGGTGGAGTATTTTTTCTGTTAGAATAGTTTTCTAGAGCTAGTCTATGCTATAAATATTGTAGATTAAACAAACAGCTCTGTAGTATATTTTAAACTTAAGACTGAAGCAATTTTTGTTAACGTTTCGTTTGGGTGTATTTATTTTTTCTCTTTGTTTATGTTAATCTTTATGTTTTGTGTTTCTGGCTGGGATAGGTCAAAAAGGATATGATAATATTGTAGCTACATTACGTTACGTCTTGTATGTAGCACTGTTTACTCAATTTATCAATGTTATTGAGGACCAATTCGAAAGTTACGTGCTTGATAATTTACCACAAAAGCATTTTATCGCAACACCCAGTATTCTATGAAACCATTAATTCATTTCACAATATGCATTCGTTGATCGTCCAGCCGATTGCACTGATCCAAACACGATATAAGAACATTAACATCAAAGGGGCATAAGCTATAGCAATCGGCTTCCAGTCCAACCGATTTGTGTCCATTTCAATTCTCCAATAGTTCCAAAGGAACAACTACTGAATTATTAATGTACTAGGAAAGTAGGACCAGCAATAGTAACAATTACGTTAATTTCTATTCCCAGAGAACATTGGAACAGTTTATCGGAACATTTCCTAATGATAGTTTACAACGAGTTTGTATTGCAAACGATTTGAATATTTTAAACTGTTCGCTTATCTCGATGACATAGTTATAATTTATTTATTTTGATGTAATGTCTCGATTAGTTTTCTTACCATTCCATGTGTATGTGCTATAAAATAAAGTTCTTGTAAGCAAAATTTAATTTCATTATCGCTAACACGAATACCCACAATACACAGGCAGCCGATACTGACTTTAATCCAATTAATTACTGCTTCTTAAATACCGCGGCCCATTTAGTTGTTGGTGTTATAAGCAGTACTTGTATTTTGGGTAATCTAGCTAATTTTGAACAAGTTCCTTATCATAGTACTCTGATTGTCTGTTTAGTATTTGTATTGTGTTTTGTTTCCGAACCCGGAACCTCTTATAGCAAGAAGTTTTTCTTTTGTTTTTCCGTTATTTTATCGTAGTACGCTACTTTTTATCGTATTGTTTTTATTTTAATTATTTATGCAAGTTATGTAAAGCTAGTGTATTATTGTGTTTCGTTCGTCTTTTATGTTGAAGGTATGTTTTTTTGCTTATTTATTTGTTTGTTTTTGTTTTTATTTTTGCAAATTTGTCATATACATTTTGTTGCTACTAACAAATACTACCACGAGTAGTAGTTTATACATCAAAATGTTTTCAGATTGAAAATCTGGAGGATCTTCTCAAAGAAAAAGATAACCAAGTCGATATGGCAAGAGCTAGACTGAACGCCATGCAAGCCCACCACTGCTCTTCCGAAGGTGCACTCTCATCACTCGAAGAAGTTATAGGAGACAAAGAAAAACAAATACAGCAACTAAGAGAACAAAGAGACCGAGCTGAGCACGAGAAGAACGAAGAAAGAGAACTGCACGAAAGAGAAATAGCAGAATATAAGATGAAACTGCACGCACTTGAAAGCGAAGTCGAAAAACTTGGTGCTAGGCTTGAAAGGGCTCAAGCCGAAAAAGATCGTCTCGAAGCGAAGTTAGAAAGCTCACAGTCTGAACTTGGCAAGTCTAAAGCAGAACTAGATAAAGCTGCCAGTGAAGTAGGTAGATCTGGCGCTGATTGGGAAGCAGCAAAACAACGCTTGGCAAGGCTTGAGCTCGAAAACGAACGACTCAAACATGAACTGGAGCGGTCGCAGACAACGTTTGGCAGGAGTACTTTGACAACTTCGCAGGAGTTGGACAGAGTGCAAGAAAAGGCAGATAAGAGTGCTGCTGAATTGAGACGTAGTCTCGCTGAGCTTAGAGTCACTCAGGCCGATGCTGAGAGAGCTAGGGCTGAAGCAGGTGGGTTGCAAGACAAACTAGAGAAGTCCCAAGGCGAAGTATATCGTCTTAAGGCCAAGCTTGAAAATGCACAAACTGAACAGGATAGCCTGAAGGAAGAATACGATCGGTGAGTGTACCTTTGTAACTTTTTATTTTCTTTTTTAATTATTGTGTAAACAAGGAAAATTTTTGTTGAAGAATGCTTGTGATGGTTATCCTCACTTTTCAACGAAGTTTCCGACTTCTAAACTTTGTTTGTTCATGTTCTTTCAATATCAAAGATTGGAAACAAAACTTGAAGTGGTTCTTGAGATCCAAGATAAGGTTTTGCAAACTTTCGTTTTAATCCCGATGTGGCGAAACTTGAATGTACGTCTAGTGTACGTTGAGCCGTCCTCTTATCACTTTGCCATACTTCTTCCTTTTCTGCGTCAGTGGTATTATTATGTCCTCTAAAGTACAAGAGTAGAGACGCTTTGGACACTCCAGTAAGTGGATCAAGGTGTGATTGAGATCACCACATTCACACTGTGTCGGACGGAACTTAAATTCTCCCTTATTAATGGCTCCTACTCGTAATTTAGAATAGAGTAGATTATTAATTTATTATTGTTGTAGATGGGTTACAAACAAAACAGATGGTAAAAGGTGGTCAAATTTAAAAACATATCTGTACAACATCCTTAGGATACAGTAATACAAATAAATAAATTAAACAAAACAGTAATAGCAAGATAAAAATTATAATTCTTTCCACAGCATTTTGGAGTATCCTTAAACAGTTTGTCCGGAAATTCCCAATTAATCTTTTCAGTTCAGGTACTACAATACCATTTTCATATCAATAGGGTGCAATCAGCAGTCAGCCGACTCCACTCCGAGCGAGACAAGGCCGTGGCTGAGCTAGACAAGGCCAGGGAGGAGCTAGAACGAACCCAAGCCACGCTCGGCAAGGCACAACTCCAGCAGGACAAGTTACAAGCCGCGCTAGATGCCGCTCACTCAGAGATCGACAAGCTTCAAGAGAAACTGGATAAGGCTGCTACTGAAGTTAGGAAGGTGAGTCAGTTTGATATGTTAAAAATGTTCAATAAGAGGTAGGGGGTGAATGAACTGGTGAGAAGAAGAACAGCATCGAGAGATTTGGAAGTAATTGGGGAGGCAAAGGCCAAAGGCCCCGGAGTCGGATAGTTCAGGCTAACAAGAAAAAAAGTGGTAGTGGGGCAAGGGGCATCATGTTACTCAGTAACTGGGTTATGGAAGTCTGATGGGCAGTCGTTCCCTGTAAAAAATTGGTGTTCAGCTGCATCTGGTTGGATTGAAGCTGATCCTTGGAAAAATAATAGGTAAATTATAAATAATGTGTTCAGAGTCACAGAAGTTTCAGGTGAAGGGCAAATAAGATTTCTACATAGTTTAAATCGACATAATCTTACGAGTTATAAAAGTCGAGAAAAACTTCTGTGAACTTGAGTGCTATTGTTACATACCATTCATTAATATTGGTAACAGCAATTTGTTACGAAGTAAGTTAAAAATAAAACTTTATGAAAGAAAACACAGGCTTTTCATGAGAAAGACTGAAGTTACATTGTTCTGGTTAATCTTTTTACGCGGCTGGATTCTTTTTAAGCGCGCTTTTTCTTTGCATACTTTAATGTGCATTTTTCTTTTGATTAAGTCATAAGATTTCAAATGGCTACAATTTCCTAGTTAAGAATTTGTAATTTGACCTTATAAAATCTTGAAACAGAAATGGGTTAAGTGCTGCATATTTAGTTACTGTTTTATTACCGATTAAAGAGTACGTTTACGATGGTTTAATCGTAGTAAGTCATAAAATACTATTTGTGATCAAGTAAACGTGCGTACATATACGTAGTGATAACTACACTAAGAGCCGTAAAAATAAAATATCAAGCTCTTAGTTTTACATACGCATTTATGTTTATGAGTACAATTGTCGAAAAACGAAGTTTCATTCGAAATTTCGCGTATTTCCTACCACGGTTCCATTTCGTTCCGTAATTTCGTACGAACGAAAATTGTTTGACGTTTAGATTGTCTAAGCCTGCTCTAATTCGAAATGCTCCGAACGAAAATTTGAATTTGACAGACGAATATTCAGAATTTTAACCTCAAATTTGACTAAACCAAAAGTGTTACCGTTTGATTTTAGTTTTACGTTTAGTTTTGTGAATATTGTGAGAAAATTATTGGCAATGGCTACAAGAATGCTTTTAATCGAAGCTGCTTTACGTAAAGAACGTGTAGAGCGTAGAAGGAACCGGCGCCGCCTGCGCAATCAACTAAATATTAGCCAAATTCCCGACTTAGAATTTGTAGGAAATTATAGACTCAGTCGGCAATTATTCGAGGAGTTGTGCCAGACTCTTGTTAAATTTTAATATTAAAACTAGCTGTTGCCCGTGACTTCTTTCGCGTGGACGAAGTTTCATACAAGATTTTAAGCCCTATTTTAACCCCTTAGGGGATGAATTTCCAAAAATCCCATCTTAATGCACACTTACGTCATTTAAGGAACGTTTGTGCAAAAATCAGACCTGTTTCTAGACCCACTGGTGTTAGCTGTGCGTTGATCGTTCAGTCAGTGAATCTGTCACCCAGTCAGTTTCTTACTATACGCTTCATATTCAAGATCGGAACGAAACTGAGCAAAATTTTCCAGCACAAAATTAGGAAACGCTTGTCGAATTTCTATGTGTTTTCCAAAGCGTTGCCAAAAGTAATAAAACGAAAATTTGTTAATTTTCAACAGTAATATATCTACTTGTAAATTGTTACCGTTGCAAATCGGTAGTCAAAAACATGCATTTTTACTGAATTTAATTTTTTTTCTCCTGGCTGTGGTACATAGTTACACACCCGTTCGGATCGGCATAAAAAAACAAGCGACTGGGGAAAAGCAACTTGGCTTAGCCGAAATTGTGCCGGGAAAACTTGAATAGGATTCAGCGATGGTACGAGTAGTTGCCGATCGGAAATTGGCGATCGGCACACCCCGAATGAAAGCCAAACATGTGGACTGATGACATCGAGGCCGGCTTTGCAATTCTACTAATACTGCTTAGTTGGCCTAGTGGTAGCAAGCGCGACTGCTGAGCATGGGGACCTCGGTACGTTTCCCAGGTCGGGTTAAGTGCTATTTGGTTTTCCCATCACGAATTTCTCAGTAACAGCCACGGAGTCTGAATTTGTGCCCGGTTGTGATGGCAATAGGCTGGCCCTCTACTACATGGGACTTAAACATAACTGGCGAAATGTGGGTGTACTATTACGTAAACCTCTGCCTCACCCTTCGGGCTTCACAGGCGCGATGTCATTTGTTTAAATACCGCCGAATCGAATCTGCCTAACCAAAAAAAGGTGTAGCGCCCCTTAAGTTCCAAAGAACCTCATATTTTACCGGCAAACGTTGCAGGAAATTATCTGAAGTAAATCCGTACGTTAGCCGTAAATTTTGCTCAGCGTACATTGTGTTGAGAGCAGCCGTAATGTCTGGGATAACATAAAACGGTATGTGTGCGTAACGGGTGGTAGCTTGCTAGCTAAACGATATTATAATGTGGTGTGGTGGTAGGGAAATCGTAGGCTCCTATATGACATCGACCAGAGTTTTATTTGAACATAATTATGCTTTAAGTACATAACATAACATCACGCCTCTAATCTCCGAAGGGTTAGACAGAGGTGTGCCTAATAGTACATCCAAATTTCACCAGTTGTGCTATGTGTTTGATAATTTTCTATTTCTACTGCCAAATGATCTTTAAGAGAGGGAATTTTCTTAAGAATTAATGTTACCATATCTTCCTCAAGTGTTTCTATTCCTGTCTGAACCTACACTATGCAAACCTATTGTAATAAAGGCAATACCATAAATATAATATTCAATTAAGCAGATATATTCTCATAACTTTAGACCCCAGAAACCTAAACTAGGACACTTCCTGCATTTGAAGTGTCAACCCAATTGTCCAACTTCATCTAGCTCATAGGTAGTTCTGATCTTACTTCTGGAAACAATTCCACCTCAATCATAATTGTAGCAGGTCAATATTAGATATGTGTGAGGTGCCTGCCGACTGCTCCGTTGGTCGAGCGGTCACAAGCGCGACTGCTGAGCATGAGGTTTTAGGGTTCGAGTCCCGGGTCGAAATATTATTGGGTTTTTCCTTCAGGTGTTTCTCAGTAGCCACTGAGTCTGGATTTGTGCTCGGTTGATGGCAATAGACTCGCCCTATTACATGGGACTTAAAACATAACTGGCTAAATGTGGGTGTACTATTAGGTAAACCTCTGCCTCAACCTTCGGGTATTACAATCGTGAGGTTATGGTTTTTTATGTATAAAGCGAAGTGTCTCACGAAGTTTCAGGCAATGTTGTACCATATGTGGTGCAACTAGGTATTGTTTTACCCTACACATAAACTGCATTGGCTATTTTAAGGCCCCAAAATATTCTAAAAGTTCTCTAAAATCTCCTCTCTTATTGCCCCAGTGTCAAGTGGACCGTGAGAAGCAAGCATACGACTTCGAGTCGCTGCAGTCACAGCTCGACAAGGCTCTGGGCATGTCTGCGCGCTTCGGCAAGGAGAGAGACACCGCTCAGCTGGAGGCGGACAGGTTCCACGACAAGTACGAGAAGTCTCAGGTAAGATATTGTTTTGAAGATACACAGGGTGTAAGGCACATTGATGTGCAAACTGATACCACACCAGAGGAGACATCTTTCATTGGTTATTAATAATAATCAGCTCTTCCATATATTTTTAGCGTGTAGGTTCTGCACATAGCAGATAGACACCGTTAGAAGTTTTGTTAGCGACGTTTTGTTCGAAGTGTTTATTTTAACGGTTGTAATGGATTTAAGATTTTAACTGATTAACGTAGGCGTTGACAACGTTTAAATAAAAAAGATGACTTAGTTTTTAACTGGTAGAAGAAAATTCTCTTACAGCAGAAGTTCATACAAAAGAAGAAGGCGAACATGATATTTTATACTTAGGTGTTTAAGGCCTTAAAATGTGATGGGGATACGGCAATAAATCTTAACCTGCACCTTAAAGTTAATGTAGATTTTCTTTCGGATCAAAAGTACGGTCTGTACACAAGCAATGGCACAACTACGATAGTTATAAGTAGCAAATGTACCTAAACGAACCATAAATCGTTCAGAAATTTGTTCAAATCAAATAAATAAGTAGTACCAAATAAAACCCTTTATTTTGTGCTCGAAACGTGAAACCTGGTCTAGTGGTCACAAGCGCGACTGCTAAGCATGAGGACCTGGGTTTGATCCCCAGGTCGGGCAAAGTGTTATTGGGTTTTCCATTAAGAATTTCTCAGTTGCAGCCACGGAGTCTGGATTTGTGCCCGGTTGATGGCAATAGGCTCGCCCCCTGTTACATGGAACTTAAACTTAATTGGCGAAATGTGGGTGTACTATTAGGTACACCTCTGCTTAACCCTTTGAGGATTAGCAGCGTGATGTTATGTGAAACCGATTAGCCCGATTAGCTGGAGGCTGTCGAACCCGAAACACGAGTACGTAAACGGAAACACCTGAATACTTAATGCACCTAACTGAAAATGTAAAGGCTAAAATGTAGCTGAACCTCGGGTCTATTATAAAATTCAACTTTGAGTAGATTCGACGAACCTAAATATGGAAACTGTTCAAACTTTCACAACTACGATATTCTAGGAAACTCATTGATCTGAGAATTCCAATATATGGAGCTCTGCTGATGTATTTGGGGTACAGGATTTGTCAAAATTGATACAAGAGGTTTTTGCTTTCCTATTTATGGTGTATAGATTTTTCTGCGAAAATTTGATTGTGGAAATTCAATGCTGCTTCCAACTATTCTTTACTTCTATAAGATACGCTACGCAATATTTATGGACCCCTCATCAGTATTGATACAGCAAAGTAGGTCCTCACAGAAATATCCGATTACTCTTAGATATTGCTGTACTTAATCTGAGTGGACGAAATAATAATTTATCATCCGAGTATTCTTATTGCGAATATCAAGGCCATAGTTACGAAAGATAACCACGAGAATTTGATCCTTTTCCTCAAAAATCTTTGCCAAAGAATTTCTCCACACAAATAGTTCCGTTGGCTTATGACATTATAACGAGAATATTATGAATAGTTTCCTTAGAAGTTCACTTATTAATGTAACCTGAAACGGTTGGTTGTTCGGAAAATTTTGGTACATATTGGTTGTTACGCGGTATTCAAACATTGAGTCTGAATAACTGCCTTGCTGGTGTAGTGTTTGCAAGCGCGGCTGTTGAGCGTGAGGTCCTGGGTTCAATTCCCAGGTCGGGCAAAATAAAACAAAAAAAAAAAATCGCTGGACATTACACACAGCGCCATCTAGTGCCACACTAAGCAACGAGGCTTGTGTCGTGGACACCAGATAGTTGACTACATAGATACTTTTTGTTTGTAAATACATACTTATTATACATATAAACATCCATGACTCGGTAACAAATGTCTATGCTCATCACACAAACACTTGCTCCTACCGGGACTCGAACCCGGAACCCTATGAACGTAAGGCAGCCTCACTACCGCTGCGCCATTCGGGTCGTCAAAATAATATTAGGTTTATCCATCAGGAATTTCTCAGTGGCAGTTTGGATGTTTTTGTGCCCGGTTGATGGCAATAGGCTCGCCCCCTATTACATGGGACTTAAACATAACTGGTGAAATGTGGGTGTTTACTATTAAGTAAATACTAATATTAAACACCTCAGCCTAACTCTTCGGGGATAACTGGCGTGATGTTATGTTATGAGTCTGAATGGAAATCCATGGAGATTCAGATTCGTGGCTGACATAAACGATATGCAAATTGGACGGAAACGTTTGTACTACGCTACGGGCAGACAGACATCTTTATCTGTGCCTTTTACGGCGCCGTTAACTGACCAATTAGTTTTATGAGCGAAAACCATTGATGGTTTATAGTTCTCCGTATCGTGTTTTGTGAGCAGAAGGTGGTCATTTGTAGTTTGTTTTACTTGTTTTGTACTTTCGTGATCTGGTAGAGCAAATAATTATTATAATATGAAATAGGTAGGTACTGCTGCAAGACTAACATTGTTCTTTAGATTAAACATAGAAATTATAGGTGTATGTTACTCTTAAAAATATAACTGAAAATTTTCCACGGAGATTTTTGCCACCGACTTCCAAAAGTAAAGTTATTTTCCACTTGTTAGTGTTTTTTAGAAGTCGGTTATTTTTTTTGCAATTAAGGCTTTATTTTACCATTTTTAGTTGTTCTATCTCACACAAATCCTTGTCAAGTATCATTTTTTTGTTGCTCTCTGCCCGACAGGGTCTTTACATACATACATATACGAGTATGTATACGTTATCGTACGCAATAAAGAATTGAAAATTTGACATGGTAACTAGAAAAGATACCCAAATCGCTTCAAGTGTGCCTATAACATTTGAAGAGTTCCCTCGATTTCTCCAGGATCCCATCATCAGATCCTGACCGGATGACCATGGGACTACCTGGGAAAACCCTTTCAAACAAAACAAAATAATTTTCCAAATCGGTCCAGGCGTCTTTGCGTAATCTGGCACCATGCATAAAAATAAAAGATTCCGACGAACTGAGAACCACCTCCTTTCTTGAACTCGATTAAAAACACAATGCGAACGACGAACTTAATTTTATTCCTAGAGCACACAGTACGATGACACAGAAAATCCAAAATCAAATTATTCACAGCACTTCGATCTAACTGTACTTGTTCACCACCAACTGTAATGTCCCAATATAAATCACGACTGGAAAGAGCAGTACTTGACTGGCGTCCGTCTGTCTAGACTATGCCTTATGTAACATCTGACGACGCTATTATACCAGTATTATTTATTAGTGCTGGTTTTACTGATCTAAGATTAAAATAGGATGGAATAATCTTCTAGTTTTATGGGCTCTGAAATAGTGGTAGTAAATGATTGGTTAGTACCCCATCTTCTTAATAATTTAAATATCCTATTTCATTAGAAGACAGTCATGTTATAATTTACATCGTGGTTCTTCATTGAAGGAGACGCGTATTTAGATGTAGTCGTTTATCTATAAAAATAAATAAAATTTAAATGTCTGTTTGTAATTTCAAAATAACAGCTTTTTACTGAATGGATATGAAATTATATACGGTAATTATAACTTTTTATTTTTTGTCTGTGTTTGTTCCGGCTATTCTCCGAAACGGCTGGACTGATTTTGACGGAAATTTTACTCTCGGGTAGCTGATGTTTTAATGAGTAACTTAAGCTACTTTGATTTTCGAAAAAAATTAGGGTTCCGTTCTAAAAAAAAATAAACCATCGTTATTGTTAACAAAATCCGATTTTTAAAGGAAAGTAATATTTTTATATTCATTTCACGCCGACGACGGTTGCGGGCAACAGCTAGTTGTTTCATAATTATTATGATTATGCTTTCCGTAACCTTTTCATACATATTTTACTTCAGATTTTGCATGACTACCTACATCACAGTGATTTGTGAGTGCATTGCCATATCAATCTTCAAATTGTGAACCGACTATTCTTTATAATCTGTCACATCAATCAAGCTATCATGAAATAGGTATCGTACCTAAATAATTAGAAAATATATCCTAAGCCTGAGCAAAATGTACCTAAGTATGTCAGTTCTGAGACCGACACCCACATAGACTGATGGACTTAAATAATAAATCACATGAGTAGGACAGGAAAACAGAAATAAAAACGTGTATAAATAAATAAATTCAAATGTTCAAAGAGACGATGAAAATAGCTGAAACCTTGCATACTTTATAAACTTTCATTTAAGAGATAATTCCATGCTGTGGGAAAAGCAACTACATTTTAAAATCACGTCACTGAAATTCTATAACGTCACATAAAATAACTTGCAGGAATGGCGTAGCTTTTATTCGCTCGTCGGGATTCCTAAATCCGTTATTTGAACCTGCAGTATTTTGAAATCCGACCATAGTTTCGCCTCAAATTAAAATTGACAACGTAAAAGCTTGGATATGGAAATTCAATGTTCATTTTGCTTTGCGAAACTTTGCTTTGCTAATAATACCTTATTCACACAATGGTATTGTGTTTCTGTTGCATTGTCTGGTATAAAATATTTATGTATTTAGCCGCGAGGGCAAAAATAGTAGATCACTGACCCAAATTCTGGTCGCTTCAGTAGTATCAGTCGCATTCGATCGGTTATCGCTCGAATTGGATTGGAATCAGCTTTCCACTTAGCCTCAGCGTGCTATCGATCTTGCTGTACATTTTGTGAACAATTTTAAAGAATTGACTCGAAGCTATATTGTATTTTGATCGGGCAGACTGATAGCATGATAGGATTTGTGTTGTTTACTGCTCGTTCGTTCAACTCGTCTGGTTTTATAGTTGGATTTTATTTTTGATTTGTTATTACGTCTCACAAATGTTCATCGCAGAGTGGAGCTAGCTTTTTATAAATAACTATTTCACTATCTTGTTCTATACTATACAGCATTTTATGAACGAAGCTAATTTACTTCGTATTTATTCTACCCTTTGACCTAGGACCACTTTCAAGAAATTCCCAACAGGTACAACTTTGCAATATCAATAACTTTAACTTTGATGGAAACAAACATCAAATAAAAGATACCTACGTATGTTTCATGCGTGTTCAATGAATGTAATTGCCTGAAGGCACGCCTCTTTAACAAATATATGTCTGAGTAAGTCCATAAAATTAATTTAAACTTCTAAACTGTACTCGACAATTCAATAGTAGAACTAAATCTTTTAAATCCGTCTAGAAAACTAAAATACATACTAACGGACGCAATAAACTAGTCGCGATTGTATCGAGTTGGCCCACGATAAACAATCGTCAAGCAATACCAAAGGTTTTATTCAGTATTTGGCAACTTGAGCCATGTTTATTGGTAGTAAAGCTAGCCGAATGTTCCTTCATACCGCCTTGACATGTAACTTTAGTGGAATCCTGCCAAAGAACTATTAAGTCGACCGTCCATTGCTGGTTGCGCAGGAGAAATTCCCCAGGTTAGCTTCACAGCTCATTTGTTTTCCAGCCACGCATTCGTACGTAGCTTGGCCGTGAGTCTCAGTGAACGGCCCTGCCTTCATTTTCGTACAAAGTGAAGCTAAGTAGGTACACGTGCGTAGCTTAGCTGTGATGTGGATCAGCGACTTTAGGCCTACGTGGGGTGACTTGGTAACTCTGAACTATGGAGTTCAATACATCTTGTGAGCGATCGGTATTTCATTTACTATAGAACCGTGTTTGGTATGTTGTCGTGTCACTGAAGCGTATCCAATTAATATAATTACTAGTGTCGGAATGTCAAAGGTGGCATTTAATATTCGGCTTATTGATTCCTGTAATTTGGTTCCTACTAATTGGTAGTATGCTTCATTGGGTAAATCATTAACTCGTTAACTACTTAATTAATAGTAGTACTTACTTAATTAATAATAGAAAATTTTACGCATAAATCGGTTATGGAAATCCCTAATATCAATTTTAATAACTATAATTACTAGTCTGAACATAAAATCAGTAGCGCGTAGATACTCACAATCTATAATATATAAGATTATTCGGATGCCTCCAGTAAGTAGTACCTAATAGTGAGGAACAAATCAAAAACTTAATAAAATTCTTCACCCTAAACAAAAAGGTTTAGCAGCATTCAATATTAAACAAGACCTCCTTTTACAAAAACAAAGAAAGCTTAAGGGAGAGATTTTTGAAAATTCATTCCTTAAAGGTTCACACAAAGGATGAAAGTTTATATGACATTTCATCAGTTTTGCCGACGGGAAATCTCGTCTTGCGCACCCGTCGTGCACAGTTATTCCATTTAGATTGTATTCATCACTCTCCTGCCCTTATCTCAATTTTGGGGTCGGCGCATCATGTCTTCTTCTTCCATACTTCTCTATTACTCCTTATCTCAGCAGTTACCACCTTACTAGCCATTGTATTTAGATTGTATTCAGCCCCGTTTACTTTGAAACTAAAACTCAAACTCAAATATGAAAAAATTATAAAAACAAATCACAGTCTCTACAACCACAAATTCTTTTTCAGGCCCTAGTAGCACGCATTCAAAAGGAACGCGATGCGGCGCTCGCTGAGGCCGCTAGCTGTCGCGAGCGAGCGGAAGCTGCGGCAGCTGCTGCTAACAGAGCAGCACGGGACCGTGACAGTGCCACCACTGAGCTGGACGTGCTGAGGGAGCGGTGGGAGAAGGCGCATCAACAGCACCAGAAGCTTACGGTGAGGAGGATGAGCTGAATAAACTAGCTAGGTCTCATAGAACTAGTATAGGGAAGGTGTTAGACTAGACTGCTTGTTGGTTGAGTGGTCGCCAACGCGACTGCTGAACATGAGTGCCCGGGTCGGGCAACGGGCCGGGCAAAGTGTTTTTGTGTTTTTTCCATTAGGAATTTTCCAGTAGCAGCCACGGAGTCTGGATTTGTGCAATAGGCTCGCCCACTATTACATGGGACTTAAACATAACTTTCGAAATGTGGGTGTCTTCATAATTTAAATCTAAATGAGATTCTCCTAATTGTGTCGATGGCAATCTATAATGAGCCAGCCCAGAATTTGGCTTCGAATTTGACGCTATCAGTAGATACGTCAATCTGAATAAGATGGTTTTTTTTAGATGAGAATTTTAAGTCAATTGAAATTTACTCAACAGACTTTGACAATGATTGAACTTCTTTTAACGCTAAATGTCAATACTCAAGCGGTTTGTCTCTACATATCTTACTTTTAAGTACTTTTCAAAAGCAACGATACAAGATTTAGCATTGAAAAAATCCTGATAACTGATTGTGTAATGTTGTATATTATATTATAGTAAAAATTTATTTGTTTTGTTTTCAGATGGAACGAGACGATGCCCTAACAGAGCTTGAAATAATGAAAGAAAAACTGGACAAAGCCCTGTATTCCACCCAGAAAACAATCGAAGAAAAGGAGACTGCGCACAAAGAATACGAAAAAATGCTAGAGAAGTACGACAGGTACATTTATTTTTACGTGTCGTCTTGTGTTAGTATGGCTAGGTGTGCCCGTAAAAATAAACTCCGAATTACACGAAACAAATAACTTTTTCTTTTTTCCAGATCCCAAAATGAAATCTATCGCCTTCAGAACAAGATTGATATATTAGAAGCAGACAAAGATCGCATTGAAATGGAATTCGAAAAGCATGCGCATATAGCAACGAAGGCAAAAGACGATCAGCGCAAACTGCAAGACGATTATGCTAGATTACAAGAAATGTACGATAGGGCCTCTCTCCAACTTAACAGGACTAAAGAACAGGAAGAAAAAGCCAAGGAAGACATGGATAGGTTAAGTGTTGACATCGAAATGGTGCGAGATCGTTACGAAAAGAGCCAAATCGAACTCAGAAGGTATCAGGCCGAAAAAGAGAAATTAGTTGCAGATAACGAGCGTCTACAATTCGAATATGATAGGGCAATGACGCAGTGCGGTAAAGCACAGGCTTCCAATGAAAAGACACAAGAGGAAATGGCGAGAGTGCAAGTAGAACTAGAGAAAATGTATGACAAGCACGATAAGGTAGCGGCTGAATTGAGGAGAGTTCAAGCCGAACTTGATAAGGTGAAGCAAGACGCAAGCGGTGCGAGAGAAGAAGCTGAACGATATGCGGCACGTTACGGAAAGTACCACGACACGAAGGAAGAACATGAGAGGACTAAGTTGGAGTTGGAACGACTGCGCGCTCGGCTAGAGAAGACCACAATTGACCTGGAGCGATCGCGCAAAGCAGAGGAAGAAGCATCCCGTCTACGCTCGGAGCTCGATCGCGCCGAAGCAGTCCGAGGTAAATACCAATTCGAACAGGACAAGTGGACTAACGAACTGAACAGAGTGCAAGCGGAGCTCGACAAGCAACACGAACGGTACGAGGCAGCGCAGGCCGATATACAACGCTTACAAGTCGAAAAGGAGCAGGCAGAGACCAAACTACACGAGATGAACATACAGCTGGAACTGTCCAAGAGTGAAGTAACCAAACTCAGCGCCACCTTAGAAAAGCAACGAGCAGACCTAGAACGCGCTCATATTGAGTGCGAGAAGTTCAGAGACCGATGTGAAAAACTGAAACTGCGGTCAGAACAACTGGATAAGGATAACGAACGACTTAAAGGAGAACTGCAACAGATTGAGAGGATGAAGCTACAAGCGGTCGCCGGAGATAAGGCGAGGACCGAAGACAGGCTTGAAATCGAGCGTCTTCGTGATAAGCTCGAGAAAGCAATCCAAGCAAGAGATTCCACAGAAATGGAGGCCGGCCGCTTAGCGAAAGAACTAGAGAAGTCACAGATGCATCTGTCGAAGTACCAGGAGACCAATGAGACCACGCGCGTCGAATATGAAAGGATGACGAACGAACTTGGTCGAATGCACGAGCGCCTTGAACGAACGATCCTAGAGATGAGACATGTTGAACAGGAGAGAGATGCACTGGTACAAGAGATACATAATATGAGATTCAACGTAGACCAACAACAGCGAAACTTGGACCACCGCACGCAGGAGACTTTAGTGAAACTACAGCAGGAACTAGCTCAGTCGGTCCGCGACAGAGAAAAGATGGCCTCAATATTAGAACAAAGAGACAAACAAGCGGACGCTATAGAAAAGCAGATCGTCAAGTTAGAAGCCGACACGAAACAGCTGACAATCGAGCGCGACCAACTAGTCGCACAGTTAGAAAAGTCTCAAGACATGCTCGTGAACTTCCAACGAGAACTGAATGCTTCTGAAGCCGAACTACAGAAACAACGTGAAGAAGTACGGCGAGTGAAAGAGGAACAACGAAAAATGGCGCAAGATACCGGCGGCGCTAAGAACGTCATCGAGAGCCGAGACCGCGATATCGCTAAACTTCAGCAGCAAGTCCAATCCGTCACTAAAGAAAAAGATGCAATCAGACAAAGAGCAGAGAAAGCCGAGAAAGAGGCGCAGAAAGTTGGAGAGATCGACAAATGGCGCGCTGCGGTCGAACAAGAGAAAGCGAAGGCGATTCACGCCGAGCGAGCGTTGGCCGAATGTCAACAGCGGATGCAGAACTTGGAGAAACAGTTCCAGGCCGCGCAGCAGCAGCTGCAGGCCGGCTCGCGCGGCGGCGCTGAGGCGCTGGCGGCGGCGCAGGCAGAGGCGCGCGCGCACGCCGTGGAGCGCGAGCGCTGCGGCGCGCAGCTGGAGATGCTCGTGCAAGAATTGGAGAAGAGCCAGGTCAGTTGGAGGATCGCCCGGCGACGAGCCCGCGCTCGAACCGGTTCTATCGAGTGTTTACTTCCTTTTATCAACAAAGAACAATTCCTAAAGGTGCCTGGTGCCTGCCTACCTGTCCCAGTAAGACTACTTTTCGGAAAGAGGAAATTTTCAAATAAATCTCCATTTATCCCAACCAGCTATTACAATTTATCTTCAATCAAAATTAAGATCAGCATAGTTTTCATTCAGCCGAAAGATGTCCACTAATGGACCTATTATTTAAATTATGGTGTTACAAGCCAATAATTACGTCTGGATTTTTCGTCAATGAGAGTAGGTATTCAAAGGAAGTGCTGGCTGTAATGCTTCTTTTAGCAAGCATTTACTAGCTACGATAGTACATTGTGAATGAGCTGATGATTTGCAAAGTTATGCCAAAACCTTATTGTCCGTGACAGGATTGACCACACTCTAATGTAGACTGATGAAAGAATTAAGTAAAAGAAAGTCAGAAACTCAAACATTATGTGGAGGAAAAGGGGATACGTCAAAAGTTATAGAGGTTGGTTGGGAAAATTGGATTCCACATTTAAGTTTTAGTCAACGCGTCAACACAAACTCGATTGAACCGCAGCGAGTGTACGTTGTCCGCTTCAATCATTGCACCGGTGTCGAGTAGATCGTTTTATTTGGATGTTCATGTTTTTGTTTGATCATCGCCGGAACTTGTCGTTGTATGTAGCATGTCACCCGGCCCGCTGGGCATCCTCCAACCCCTCATTGTTCGTATTTATTTTATTAGTTTCATCATCGCAGTGTAAAAGAAGAAAATCATGGAATGTATTTGTGTTACGAGCAAATTGTTGCACCATACATTTTTCATATGCACCGAATGCAACCCGTTCGTCGGGCGCAATAAATGTCGGGTGCAAGAAAATTGCAATAAACGCTTCATTGTAAAAAGAAACTGTTAATTTTTATCTTTTTTCAGCCGTTCGCTACTGTACTGTGTATATTTGCAAAGTTATTTTATCATTGTTCGTTCATCTCAATAAATATATTTTGGGAGGGAGTGTTTAAAAATTATTTGGCTGCGACTGAAATATATTTTGCCGAGTTACTTGTAAGATAAAGTTTCGCTTGTTGGATTGGATTTTGCGATTCATATAATCTAGCTTTTTAAGCTTATGTAAGAGTGTACGACGCTACCTTTGCCATATACATATAATACTGTTTGCCTTAACGGTATTATTTTCCGGGGACAGCTCGATCTTCGAGAGGCGACGAAGAAGCTTCAGGCGGCGGGCGCGCAAAACGCCAAAGCTGGGGAAGACACAGCCCATGCTAAGAAACAACTGCAAGAGGAATTTAAAAAGTTGGACGACGCGAGGAGACAGTTCGAAGAACAACGGAGAACAGTGGAGAACAAGCGGAAAGACGTGGAGGAGAAGGAGAAGGCGCTGGCGGAGTTAGATCGACAGTTGAAGAAGAGAAAAGAGCAAATGGACCAAATGGAAGCTTCTTTGAGGAAGGTGAGATTTAAAAACACAGCACACGCATCCATGTTATATCACACAGTAAGAGTTGCTTGACGGTAAAAGACAAGACAGAGTTTTAGAACAATTTCAGCTTTTTAGGGCATCATTTGCCCTATTTTACTCCAACAAGTGTGGTGGTCACATCATTGCCGGTTACCTTCTCAGGATGAATATCACCAATGAATTTGAAGATGATCAGTCCGTATAAACTATGTTGAAGAGCTAGCCGTGTCAATATTCCAAAACATTGATCTTGAACCTTCAAACTACTCGGTTTTTTAAAAACCTTTAAATGTCTTACCAGGCCGGTGGCAGCACAGCAGCGGTATCTGACCTGAACCGCAAGCTGTCGGACTCGCAGAAGGACGCGGACACCCTGAAGCAGCAGCTGACGCAGACCAAGGAGGAGGCGGCGCGGCTGACAGCCGAGACCGAGCGCCTGCTGCAGCTCGTGCAGATGTCGCAGGAGGAGCAGGCGCAGAAGGAGAAGCAGATCATGGAACTGCAGCAGTTAGTATACGTTCACATTATAATTATTATCTTTCAGTTCTCCCCAAAGCGTCGCCACATCTATTTATTTTTTATATTGCTATTCCAAATTATAATCTATCTCTGTGCCAAATTTCATCAGATCCGTTCAGCCGTTCTGGCTTGATTGAGTTACAAACAAACATCCATCCATCCAAACTTTCGCATTTATAATAGTAAATAGTATGATTAATAGTATAGAGTATAGATATCTACATTATTATGGCAAATGAGTTATTACGCCAATCGCAGCGTCAGTGGCGTTGTTTAGACTTGTTCTGTGCTTTTCTCATACAGCTGGTTCTCGCAAGTTTCACTAGGTCTTTGATCCCTTCATGTTTTCTTCTTAACGTATCCATGGCAAAAAGTCCAAATAATATTTTTAGCCCAAAACTCAGCCACGTCATCTCCGCTCACTGATGCAGTAGGTAGACCATCAAATACACAGGTGATAGGGCATGCGGTGCAAGATGGAAGGTGTGCCATTGTCTGTGGGGAGACGCCGTATACGCACTTAAGGTGCGAACCGTCCATGAACCACCATTTGAAGAATTGTCTTTGCTCTGGCCGACTTGTCCCCATTGTTAGGGCTTGTTATCCGAAAGCTGTCATAATTTGTACTTATCCAACAGAAGAGATACGAGACAAAGAGTATGTATATCGTTTTCGGCATTTTCATTTAATTTCAGGTTATCGTGTTTTTTCTCATAAATTTCCTACATTGTAGTTGTATGTGCATTTTCCCCAAATTCTACCATTTTCTCTGGAGTTCCAATAAGGCCCTTTTTCGGGCGCACACTTTATATTGATTATATTTTCCAGGTCTGTTAGAAATCTTCAAGCCAAAATGAAAAGTCAGCAGCAAGCACAAGCACAAAGAGAAGAGGTATATTTTGCTATTTATATTATTATCAATACATCGTACCATATTATTATAACTTGTAAAATTAACAAGGCATGAATGAGTACTCATTAAAGTAACAATGAAGTGCAAGGGATTTGCCACTGAAAGGAGTTAAAAGCAGATGTTACCTAAAAACTTTGTCTAACAAGATACTCAAAACTGCAGAAATAAATACGAAAAGTGAATTTATGAATGATAAAGCATGTAAAGTGACTAATAAAGAATTTATTAATTGACATTCATCTTATATAGAAACTGAATTAAAAGTAGCAGTAAAAGTTTTAAAGGGATTCTATGAATATGATTTATTTGTAACATTGCATCCAATTATTGCTACATTGGTTGTCAATACGACCGATGTTTTCAGAAAATAGTTCTTAAACTTCTCTGTGTGATTTAAGAAATTCATTTAAAACTTCGACTGCTACAATCGTATGTTAACTTGTGCATGTACTAACCCAACTAACATTTTCTGTTCCACGCAGGCCGGACCCGCTGGCTTCCTCAAAAGCTTTTTCTAAGTTAGTCCTTCGCACCAAGACTGTCGTTCATTTATTTGCTCTTTTCGTTTAAAAGTATTTCTTTGACTGTCGTTGTAACATCGCCAGCGACTTCCATTCCACGTCTCTCGGTAACAATATCACACGTAAGCTTTACAAACGCAATTTCGTATTAAGTAATGTTATCGATATTTATATTGAATATTTATAACAAAGTGTTCAGATAATAATATTGATCTCTTGTTGAACTCCGGACGTACTCGTACGAGTCTCCTCGCTCGTACATTGTAACTGCACACAATAACGATAATTATTAGTTTAGCGATAATTTAAGTGATGTTTAAAAACAAATAAATAATCGTGGTGTTCAGCGGGAATTATTTTTTAAGTAATAAAAATACAATATTGTAAAACTGTTAAGTAAACATGTATCTAGATAGATCGAGTAAGTTGTCCACTAGTCGATGTTACCCCGCTTTCAATCTTGTTATGCGAACTATCAATGAACTATTAATAAAACGAAATCTATGTTGATCTTTCTCGAGTTATTTTTGAGTTTATATTGTTGATGAGAATTTTGTTGTTGAAGTAAAACTTATTCGTTTTTATTGATTTTTCTTTTGTTTGTTATTTATTTTCATCTTTCGACCCCACACGGTAGGATCTGACGCGCGCGAGACAAAGCGAGCTAGCCGCCATGAGAGAGCTCGAGAGCACTCTCTCGCAAAAAGACGTGCTCAAGGCGAAGTTGGAAGAGAGCAAGATGAAAGTAATAGACTTAGAGATAGAGCTCAACGAATCATCGCTTATATTATCAGAAGTACTAAAGATGCCAGATGGGCCAGAAACGAATAATATTAAACGGAGTATGAGCTTTTTCGAGTTGCAAAAGAGTGGTAAGGTAGTGGGTAGGCTTGACAAATGCAGATTGAGCAGAAGTGACAACGACTTAGATACGATTTACTGTCGAGACAAAAAAAGTGAACCGCCGAACATAAGTAAGTTGATGAGAAAGATAACCGACTTGACGAAGGAAATGGCAATCAAGAACTCTAAACTAATAGAACAGCAAAGATGTATATCAATCCTAGAAGAGGCTTTAAGAGAGAATAATAATATAGCAGAATTCGAACAGTTGCTTGCAGTAGTAAGGAGTAAAGATGAAAGGATCAATGAGTTGGAACAAATTGTGAATAAAAAAAGCGTGACGAATCCAAGTGAAGGAAAAGCAAAGAGGATATTGGAGTTAGAGGAAGCTTTGAAGGAATCCTTTATGATAGCGGCAGAAAGAGAGAAAGTATTCTATGAAGAAGAACAGAGAAGAATTGAAACCTTGCGCAAGGTAAGACCCTATGTTACTAATTATTCAGGTCATTGTTATTGTTGTTCATCTTGGACACAACCTATTTTCGTCAGTAGATCTGTATGGCACAACCTGAAAAATCAAAAACTGTTAAGCATTCTTTTTGAGTTTATGATTAAGTAATATTTAAAGTAACCACTGTAGAGCAAAGTAAATATGTCGTTCTGCTCATAAATATTCTCCTGCGAATATAATACAAATAAAAAGAGTATCATACTAATTCTCATACATAAAACATTTACAGATGGGCAAAATGGAACAACGCATACGTTCGCTTCGGAACGCTTCAGCGATGAACTGCGAGACTTGCTCCTCGGTGCTGAAGCGCTTGAAGCTGCTGGAAGACGCACTGCAACACTGTCAGAACAACAGGGACCATATATTGCGACAACTATCGCACCTCGTGTAAGTATTAAACATTATTTTTCTTTGATATATAATAATACAATACATTGATATATATAATGGTATACGGTAGAACGAGGGCTTCGTTGCTAAATATTAACACGAGTCGATTTTCAAGGACAAGCAGTGCTTGCCAGGGTCGATTGGTGAATGGGTTTCCTCCGTGCCTCGGAAAGCACGTTAAGCTATCGATATGCCCGACTGTCATTTGTAGATTTTTACCAGTCATTACAGGTAGTCAGTGTCCCGAAAGTCTGATAACCAGTATTTACCAAGGGGTATCATATTACCCAGTACTAACTAGGTTGTGGAGAGCAGATATGCAGTCACTCCATGTGAAATACTGGTATTCAGCAGCATCCGTTTAGACTAGAAGCCGACCCCAATACAGTTGGGAAAAAGCTTTACACATAATCTTCGCTTCACATCAGACGAGTTGCGGTTAAAAGTAAGCCTATGTAGGATAAAAAAAAAAAACAGAAAATCATTACGCATCTTTTGAATGCAGAAAATCTCGTCGTATCATTTCAGAAGCATCTGTCTGTAAAGGTTGATTTATTCTCGGCTTCTATGGTGACCGACATACCAACACAAAAATAGACCCAGAGAATCTAGTACAACTAAACACACAAGACTTACCTATTTATTCCAGTCAGGACGTGCTAGAAGGTGCAATCAGCGAGAAAGACTCTCAGATAGCCGAGCTGGAAGTGAAGGGCGTGCTCGACGAGAGCGAGACCAACCGATGCGATACACTCAGAACAGAGCGAGACAGACTACTCAATAGGCTTAAGACAGAGGTAAATAATGTTTTTCATCATCATCATTCTCCTGCCCTTATCCCAATTTATTTGGGATCGGCGCAGCATGTCTTCTTCCATACTTCTCCGTCACTTGTCATCTCATCAGTCACCTCCTTTCTAGCCATATCATTCTTCACACAGTTCATCCATCGTTTCTTTGGTCTCCCTCTACTCTTATAGCCATAAGACATCAACATTTATACTCAAAACGTTCGTCACGACATTTTCCTCATTCCTCCGCATCACGTGCCCATATCAAGCCAACCGATTACCACACAACTTAAATAAACATAAGTAATTTGTTTTTATAATTTTAAATCTTAACTGGAATAGAGTTATAAGGATGGACTGAATCTTTGCGATAGCACACTTTCTTGGGTGATTTGTTTTGTACATATGTGCTCACTTTGATCAATCAAATCTCTTAATAGCTTGTCTGTTTCATCGTTACTTAATCATAATTATTGTAATCTTGTTTATGGGTCCTACTCGTATGTATTTTGACCTACATGACCATTCGTTAGGACTACATTCATTTTAATAACCATTGTTTTGTTACTTTCATTAAATTTGATTTCCAAAAGGTAAATATATATTTTCTATCTTCTGTCGTATCACCTTTAAGCATTTAAGAATAACTCATTTTACCATAAAAATATTATCCTGGAAACCAGGTTCCACCAAATTCATCTTTCTTTATCGCGTGTGCTTAGTGCCAAACCTGATGTCAGAGTTGTTATGCCGCCCATGGGCCTCTGACTTCGTTTTACATGCCGTGGAGAAATATCTCTCAGGCATGCTGGTTTCCTCTAAATTCCAAATTCATCCACAAAATATTCACAACCACCCTAATTCGTTTTAGAACGAGCGCATACTCCAACTAGAGCAGTACAGCGCCCCGGCCCCGGCGGTGGTCCCTGGCTCGCTGTCTGTAGACCTGCCGCTGACCGACCGGCTGCTGCATGCTTGCGACGACAATGTAATTGTTTGGGTATAGTCTTCTGATATAGAGAATGGTGAGGTCGCATGGAGTGACGCCGGTGGCTTGGTTACAGCTGGCTTTTGGTTAGTATGCTCTGTGCTGAGCAATGTTGGTAGACTATGATGATATGCTATCCGTTGACGCGACTATTATTGGTTTATCGTTCGCAGCTTCCACGTCAGACGGAGGGTCTCGAAATGGTTAGCTACCTTTGTCAGATTCTTGGGCCGACAAAATGTCTATCATTATTGTATCGGGTATCTGGTAATATTCAAGAAAGAAAGATCTTTTACTGTAAACTAAATCATAGTCTCCAATGTTGACCTAGTTGAAAGAATGGATGAAACACGTAATGATATTTCTTCCAATAATTTTATAACATTTAGAAAACTTTGAGATCACAATTTACAAGAGCTTCGATTTCTGCATGGTTTCCCAAATAAAGCTTCCTATTAAACTCATAGATGTAATCGACAAAAGGCTTAAAGAACTTAAAGACTAATATAAAAATGCGTCCACCATCTTGAATGGCGCCCCGTCGCCATTTTGTTCATCATTTTTATAAAAATCTAATGCTTGATTGACTTCACGAATTTCGCTGAGCCAAATTGACTAAACAACTTATTGGAATTTAAAATTGAGAATTTTAATGAAATCAAATTTTGCTCAATTTACTTAATGTTTGTGAGTGTGTTTGAGTGTGTGCTTAAATGATTAAATAATTCATGGCGATGGCATAAGAAGGACAAGGGAAGGATTAAAACAGATGAAATCCCTCTAATAAAGATGGGATGTGGAAATACACAAGGCTTGGTTTTACGACCACTGGGAGAAGTAAGTGTACTAGACGAGATAAATATGCAATTACTAGTGTGTTAATATTAGAATGAGAACAGTAAGGATTATAGGAAAACTTAGAGCAGCTATAACTTGCCTAATATTTTTAATCGTAAGTACAAGTATGTCATCGGGGTAGATAAGAAAAATAATCAAGCTATTTAATATAAGGTGTATTATAAGAATGGAGATTGAATGCATTTACAGTCATTTACAGAAACAAATGATAATTATAATGTTCATGCAAATTAGAAGTTAAGGTTTATCTTATTCTGTCGTATCTACATCTATTTGGTAATAGTCAAAGGGAAGATCGATTGGTGATCCATGGGCTCTTTGTCTTTCTGTCGACGAGCTACGCATGGAATTGTTTATGAACAATGCCACTTACCTAGTTATCCGAAGCAAGGTTGAAATAGATGATTCTTTAAATTAATCATTTATACCTCTATACGGACGCAGGAACAGTGGGGTTACCATGACGTCTTAAAACAGGAATGTTTCAATGTCATATCAGCGTGGGAAAAAGACAGAGCTATAAAGGATATCTGGCGCCATCCTTTTCCCACACTCGAATAATACTAAAACTCTGCTTTAACACGTCATGGCAGGCCACCAGATTTCTCATCCGACAGTAAAAATCGAAAAAAAATCTTCTGTTTTGCATAACATTGGCTGTTTTCTGTATCTGACTGTCACAACGAAACACCAGTTAACATTTTACTAATGACCACAGGAGGAGGACATCCCAGCTACAGTGCTCTAACGACAAACGCAGCTAAGTCAAAACGTAAATCTGTTTGTGGCCTTAGCCATCATCACGCACTAGTCACCCATCACCGCTACCTTACCAACTCATCATCGCTTATCACTCCAGCATTCTGCCAAAAAAAAAACTAAACAAACGCCCGCTTGCAACAACTTCTAACAACAAAGAAACTAATTTTATATTACCAAAGATGTTATTTTTTCTGTAAATAAATTAAGTTTTTTTTTTATTTATTACTTTTTTGTTTTATTTATTTTTTCTCTCGGTATTTTACCCTTTTCGTGCTCTCTAAAGTAAGAGATTATTTTTTTATGCCTTACTAATGAAGGAACCAAATGATTTATTTATATTATCGTCTATAAAATACGGCACTTGTTGATGTATACCTACATTAGAGCAATAATTACCGATATTATAGTTGAACACTCGATGTCTATTTTTAACTTAATACTAGTCAAATCTATCAATGTTCTAATGCTTTAACATACAAATATACTTATATATTCGTTTATATACAACGTGTAGAAAAGTGTGTTGTGGAATGTGAAATTAAAATGTTACGTAAAATAATGCCTATGGGATTGAATTGACCGAATACAATTATAATTATTTGGTTATTCAAAGAATGTATGGAATATGTGGAAGGTGTCAGGTCAGGATGTAGGTACCTAATAAGATCTACGTTTTTCCTACACGTTGTATACAAACAAAATAGTAGTTATTGTAATATTTTTCACCTTGAAAAAAGGATTTTGGAGTTTCTATCATCCCAAATCTTTCGGCCTTAGGGATTTGTTTAGTTAGTGGAATGTTACTTTAAATTAGTAGACACTGATATAACATTAGTGATTGTTTTGCAACAAGTTGCTAGCAGACTTTTCAATAAATTTTTACATATCATGCACAAATTATATGAAAAAAAAAGTACATTCAATGCTGACAGTCTGCATATCATTACGATTTAAAACGTAGCTTCTTACTCATAAATCATAAACCCCTTAAGAAATCGGTGTTCGAGATATTTTCGTGAGCCAAGAAGCTCGTACAATGTCGGAAAGCACTGCCTTACATTCTAAGTAAAAATATTAAATATTTTCTGTTAAGCGAAAGCCTCGTTTGCATAGTGAATAGAGCAGGGACGTCCGCTCTCTTCGACTGATAGCGATCAAATGACAAACCGTGGGTTTAAAGACGTCAATTTTCCTTTATGGCAGCTATCGAACTACCCACGTTCACGAGTGATTTTATATTTACGTGTTTTGAGCTTTTTATAAATAAAACATTATACAAGAAACAGTATTGTATTTGTGATAATAATAGTACCGGTGTCTACACGAAATCCAATTTGTGAAAGATATTTTTAAATTCCACATGTTGTTACTTATCTATATATAATTACAGATATAAAATAATAATTTGTACATCTAGTTAAGTATTTAAGCCATTTAAGCTTATTGCTGTTTTAAGCAATTGTTTTTTAATGATAAAAATCCCATTTTCATAAATTGGATTGTCGCTCCAGAATTAAATAAAATGAGAAACATCGAAAATACGCATATTTTTCTCGATAACTAAACTTAAACTTCTATTAAGGGGCATTGGTCGACTGTTTTGTTTTTGAAAATGATTGTTATACTTTGAAACTTGAAATTGTTTAGTGTTAAGTGCATTAAATGACCTATTAACAATAGTTTGTACTTGTGTTATGTCCAATGTCCTTTAGTGTATAGGCTGAGATCCTTCCTTGTTCTATCTCCCACTAATTTATATAAAATGTTATATTATTTAATCACAAATTATAGAGTGTTGGCAAATTCTATGGCTTTTATACACGGTCGCTGAATGTAGTATGTATATGTACGGTAGGCGGGATGTGAAGCGGAGCTGCGGTGCGTCGAAGTCGTTTTCTTCGATGTTTCCTTTCGTTTCCAACAATCCGTCGATGCTATCATTTGAGGCTATTCCTTCCAACACTCCCTTAATCCGACGTACCGCATCTGCCCGCGAAATAACCTTTTGTATTGACTCAAGTGTGTAGTTGAATTGTATGATCAGTCACAATAATTATTATGGTATTAAAGTAAATGATATTAGTTACTTGTTACTTAATATAATGGTATATAAATAACAGTGGGTCGTATTGTTTCACAAGTTGTATTGACCGAAATTATGCTGAAATTAAAAAAAAATACGTGTTCTTTGAAAATATAATATCTTCATATACGGAACGGTACTGTTTGTTTTCTTTGAATGCAATAAGATAAACCCTTCTCCCTAATTTCTAATAAGTACAAGTAATAGTGGCCCAAGTTCCAGTATGTATGAACCTATCTCATCATACAGTGTACTTGACTCAAGAATAAATTAATAAATGTAAAGAGATCGCTCATCCATTGGAAGTTGGTGAGTTCTAGTATCTATCTATCTCTATATTTTTTGGGACAAGCCCGTCACCTTCCCAAACCACTGCAACTCCTGAAACCCAGAATTAACAGTGGCGTCCACCAGAGAAGCGCCGAGACAATAAAGCTCGACGAAGTCCCAGAGAAACAATTTAACTGTCTTAGATCCCGCAATGAAATTAATCAGGAAAAGATTGCGGAGGAGTAGGAAAAACATCATTTTCACTTATCTTCTCTATACAATTATCATGAGTAAAGACCTTCTCAGTTATTTAACTTTTGATTTGTCATCACAGAGGCGATGGTACTGCTTTTTCTATCTGATCCAATGTAAAGACGAATAGCAGCTTTAGACTGACTACCCCAATCAAAATCCGTATTATCATGTCCATGTCATGTTCGTGTATCATGTACTTTGCTGGAAAGATAGGTACAACAATAAGCTATCGCCAAAAATGAGGTGAACAAGGACTCGGGCGGGGGTGAAACGGGACGAAACTTTGAAAGGTATTTTCACGTTAATTAGATGCTACGAATATTTGAAGCCTAAATTGACTCTATTTTTTAATCAATTAAAACAATCATAATTCAAATGTCTTTTATTAGTTACTTACATACAAATTATTGAGATTCAGCGTTGAAATACCGTTTAAAGTTTTGCCCTCACTGATTAACAGTACCTACTTATAGCTATACATAGGTTGTTTGTGTATGTGAGTTTAAATGTTTGTAAACGCACCCACGATACAGGAGAAATTCCTAGTGGGGCAACGTTTTATTAAAAAAAAAAAAAAAAATTAAACCAGCAAGGTGTATGTATACAGTACTAGGTAGAGGTACAGTCTAGCTGTTTATTATAATCATGTTCCGTGCAGATGTTCACCAAACCGCAAAGGAAGTATGTAATGAACCGCAGACAGCCGCTAGCTTCCTATAACTATTTATAATTTTTTTTCAAAGATGCACAAAATCTGCTTTTAGAGGATTTGGTTACAGCGCCATCTAGTGGGCAGTAGTAGCAATTGAATGGAAACAATAGAGAGCGTTAGCGCTATGTGTTAGTTCACGTTTATTTTTCCTACTTGATAATAGATGGCGCTAGCAGCACTGAATGTCCCAACAAAACTTTATTTCTTCGTCGATTGTTGACTTTGTTGTTTTCCTTTTGTACCAAAGTTTTGCAACTTCTGAAGTTGTTTGTTTTGTGTTTTGGTACGAAATAAAGTTACGTATTGCTGGCTAAGAACAGGTAAACGTTACCATTTTTGCACTTTTATTTCTATTAAATAATCAGATTTATCTAAAAAGGGATAAAGTTATCCCTTTTTTTTTCAGAATTCAAGATTTCTAGCTACTGCTAAAACTGCTACTTGCTACTTACTGTTACTTTGATAAAACTATTGAATTTAAACTAGGTAGGTACCTACTTACACAAAATATATTATTTGTACTTCTTCTATTCCACTATATCGCTACCTAACAACAAGCATAAGCAGCCAGCTGTTACTGGAACCGGAAGTGCGTCGCACGACCGGAAGCAGGTGCGTGTGAGTTCCGCTCAATACTGCACTGGTGCACATCCATACAAATGTAACATCTACAGTTGAACACCACCTTATTCGTAGAACTATAGGGTTTATATTTCCTTGGTGGGGTTGCAAACGGTTTGTGGTAATCGGCAGGTCAAAGGGACACTTTCACTTGCTTAGTAGAATTTTGATGTTGAAAATACAAAGTTGTAATAATCGTTAGATGCGTGATTTAGGAGCTTTTTATAGTTATTCGATTTCTGATCATTAGAGATTATCAAACGAGAATTTTATTCCAAGCTTTCGAGTAAACACTGTCAGGCATTTTTATGGAAATCTTATTGGCGACAGTAGCTTAACGGTTCAGGTACCTTCTTTTTATCGTGTGGTTAGTTAGTGACTAACCTGGTGTCAGAGTTGACTTGGCTTTACATGCCGTCGAAAAGTATCTCTCAGACATGCTGGTTTCCTCACGATGTTTTCCTTCACCGAAGCAAGTGATAATTATACGACACGCACATGAATCCGAAAAATCAGAGGTGCTTGTCTTGGGTTCGAACTTGAGACCCATGACTTGGAAGTCCGACGGTCACACCACTAGGCTATCACTGCTTTTAGGTACAGTACAGGCGCGGGCAGGCGAGTGATATGTCGTGGGCTTGAATTAAGTGTACCCGTTACGTTCTGACTATTTAAATAAGTATGATGATCCATTTTGATGAAAATAAGGTATTGCGGTCAGTCGCAGGTGGTTTAATTGTTACGTACTTACCTTACTACCTTCAAATACCTAACGGCCAGACTATAATGCCCAGTGCAAAACTAGCCTAGGGAAAGAAATGTGGAACTCTGAATAATTTTCGTAAATTGATCGTTTGCCAATCGCCAGACAATCAAGTCGAACACTCCAATTGTGTAACACTCTTTCTATGAAATTCTGAAAGATTTTTATTAAAAGAAATTCCTAATTCAGTGCTTCAATGTCACCGTTATATGGTTGAAGTTCCGCGGACCCGAACAAAGCGCTATGCTTCCACAAATTTTATTGTGCGAACCGCCAGTCTGTGGAATTCATTGCCGGGTTCTCTGTTCCCTGATCAATCTGGATCTATTCAAGGTTAGAGTGAATCGGTTTCCTCTAGGCAGGCGTGCTCCACCCTAGGCCGCATCGTCGCTTCACATCAGACGAGTTGCGACAAAGGCAAGCCTGTTTACCATTGAAAATAAATGCTTGAAAAACTCATCTGCTTGTCAAAATTAGATAGGCATTGAAACTTTCCTGTTTTACACAATTACCCCATAGGTTTTCACACGGCGTTTTCCTTCCTAGGTCCTACACCGAAAGTCACATGTCGATGTCATGTCCCGTACTTTACGATGAATTTAATAAGTTGAGGTTTTTTCCCTACCATATGATGTACCTATAACTACCGAACTAGGAATTACGGAATATCCTGATTTTCCTCTTATGATACCACGGGTTATGATGATATACATAGGTTTATACAAACATAGTTTATAGCAACCCGCCCCGGCTTCGCACGGGTGCAATTTAGATACTAATGTTTTCTCTACTATAATATGCATGTATTATACATATAAACTTTCCTCTTGAATCACTCTATCTATTAAAAAAACACATCAAAATCCGTTGCGTAGTTTTAAAGATCTAAGCATACCTGGACAGACAGCGGGAAACGACTTTGTTTTATACTATGTAGTGATGATATAATTAATTATGTAATTCCCTTCGGATATTTCTGAACACATTTATTTTAGGTATCATCCGCTAGATGTCAGACTTCCTTAATACCAACGTTATGATTACGAAACAATTCATGTCTGAAACTACCATAGTTATTATGTATGAGATGGTATATACATATGTTGTGACGTAACATAGGAACATCACTCCTGTTACCTCCAATTGGATAGTCTGAGGTGCAACAGTGCTATCGTGTACCTTCCTATAATTAAGCATGTTTAAGTCCAATGAAGGAGGAGGAGCTCGTGGCTAAATAATAACAGCCGCGCGGGTCGATCGTCAGATTAAGCCGCCCATGCATAGGTTGGTCTGCGGATGGGTGACCACCCATTACATACCGAGTTTCCTCCGTGCCTCGGAAAGCACGTTAAGACGTTAGTCCCGGCTGTCATTTGAAGATCTTTGACAGTCGTTATAAGTAGTCAGTGGCCCGAAAGTCTGACAACCAGTCTTACCAAAGGGTATCGTATTACCCGGTACTTACTGGGTTGTGGAGGTCAGATAGGCAGTCGCTCCATGTAAAATACTGGTATTCAGCTGCATCCGGTTAGACTGGAAGCCGACCCCAACATAGTTGGGAAAAGGCTAGGCGATGATGAAGTTCCATGAAAGGGGGCGAGTCTATTCCAAGCACCTGGGCACAATTCTAGTCTCCGAGATGCTGCTGAGTAATGGAAAACCTCAACCACACCTTGCCAGACCGGGGGAATCGGAACCAGGACGAGAACCCAGGACACTTGGGATCACTAGGACAATGAGGCTATTTTCATACCCAGGTTGGGAGGCACACCGAAGCTTGAACGGTTACCATGGATACAGTTCATCATTCTGAATCCCACATTCAAGGTGTTGCTTTGCATCCTCGTCAAATTCAAGGAGGTAACTAATTATGCTAATGATTCTCGACCCGAATCAATAATAAAATGGGTAGGTAATTTTTTATATTTTTTTCTTAATATCGGAAATCGATAAGTGTACACCACCCGTATTAAATTCAGCCCGTCTAATACTAGCCCTATAGTCGCGTTTTCACACACACAAACAAACGCAGACGTTTATTCGATAAACGGGTGATTCTCCTCTTTTGAAAAGGGCTTCATTCTGAAATAGTGTCAAATTAAAAGAACTAAAAAACGCAGCGTTTATTATTATTGACCAGGTACCTACCGTAATTTATATTGATTATTAACGTCTTCTATGACAACCTCCTGAATTTTGACCAGGTTGCAAAACTACACCTTGTATTATACAACTTTCATCAGTAGGTACATTTAAAAAAAAAATCAGCTGCTCCCATACATTTTGTCCGTGCAGGTTTTTTTTTTACTTAATAACCGACAGAAAATTTGAACTTCCTACTAGGTAATGTGCTCACCCATTCGAGGAACACAGGGGTGAAGCTGAATCATTACAAAACCGTTCACAACTACTCTCTAAGGTACGTTTACGGGTTGACATAAGCAACAAAATAAGTAGCAGGGTAAAGAAACAGCGTTCTTATGAGCTCGAAAGATCACTAAACTGTCTTGTAGTCTATCGATACAGGCTACTTCTCAGTCGAAATGGTTCATTATCGCTCGGACCCTTTCGATAAAAGCACTTCGCTTTATCCCAGCGGGGATCAACTATTGAACAAAGATTTCTTTCATACAGAGAAAGATAGAATACACGTTATCAGTAGCTAGTGTGTTACTCTAGAAGTCTAGAGGAGCTCGTGGCTAAATAATAACTGCCGCTCGGATGAATCTTCAGGTTAAGTCACGCTTGCCAGGGTCGATCGGTGAATGGGTGACCATCCATTACATACCGAGTTTCCTCCGTGCTTCGGAAAGCACGTTAAGCTATCGAAATGCCCGACTGTCATTTGTAGATTTTTAACAGCCATTACAGGTAGTCAGTGTCCCGAAAGTCTGACAACCAGTCTTTACGAAGGTGTATCATATTACCCAGTACTAACTAGGTTGTGGAGAGCAGATAGGCAGTCGCTCCATGTAAAATACTGGTATTCAGCTGCATCCGGTTAAATTGTAAGCCGACCCCAAAATAGTTAGGAAAAGGCTAGGCAGATGAGTAGCTAGTGTGTTACTTACTACAGAACACGTAATATCCTATACTAGGAGGGTTTGCAAAGGACAACGGTTTGAGAATATAATCCTTATGGAAATATGTCAAGATCACGTAAAAGTGAGCGTAATGAAATTTTACGCGTTTCAAACGACGTTTTCCAACATAGGTTGGTGACAGGAAAAAGTCAATACAAATGTCATAAACTTATTTTGTAGGTACTTTAGCAAAAATCGAACAGCACATTTGTGACTAAAATTAAGTCTCAGTAAAGTGCATATTCTCGTAAAAACTTACCTTCTTTCGTATTATGCGTTTTCAGGATACGTTTTACGAATAACTAACTTATAAAAAAAATATTTTATCACTAAATGTTTAAACCTACCGAAGTATGTAGTGCTACACGAGTCTATTGCTTGCTCCAATATTATCTGCGATAAAACGCCATTGTACTTATAGAATTAACTATATTGTACAGCCACTACGTAGGAATTTTGGTGTAAGTGTGTCATGGTGTAAGACTGCGGAAACCTACATAATTACTGTTTACAAGTGAACACTTTTCACTTTGAATCTAGCTACAATGTTGCGTAGCGTCAATACGGGTTTGCCTCAGACCATTCAAATAATAGAACAGCTAACAATTGAGTGACAAGCGACAAGTAGGCAGGACTCAGTCCATTGCTGTATTATCAACAACCAGCAATTCTATCCTCAGTTGAAATGAAACCTCTTTGCATACTGGTTACACTGTCAGAACAAAATCATTGGTTGCCGTGTGGGTCGCCAATTGTATACAAACTGTTTCGTTTCAATCCAGGTAACTCATTAGAGTAAGTGCCAATCATTTTAGGCTAAGGCTGTATTAACAGACATGTATTTGGTTTATTTTTTGATTGGGTTGTAGCATTTAGATGGATGGAGGGGTTCGTGGCTAGATAATAACAGCCACTCGGGTCGCATTAGTCCGTGGATGGGTGAACACCCATTCGCTACATACCGAGTTTCCTCCGTGTGGTCCCAGCTGTTCTTTGTAGATCTGTGACAGTCGTTACAGATAGTCAGTGTCCTGAAAGTCTGAAAACCAGATTTACAAAGGGGTATCGTAATACCCAGTTATTACTGTCTATCTAGGCAGTCGCTCCATGTAAAATATTGGCTGCACCCGGTTAGACTGGAAGCCGACCCTAATATAGTTATGAAGAATGCAGATGAAGGCTTCTAGCGTTAAGATTGCTCGTAGCACCTGGTAAAACATTCATTTTGGGTTCGAGTAGATCAGAGGTTCCCAAACTTATTTCGTCTACCGCCCACTTTAAAAATCAATTATTTTTCAGCGCTCCCCAATTTTTTTTACTTTACCACATAAACCACAATGACATTCATAACTTTAATGAATTTTATTATAATGTGTCATATTAGTTTGGCGTGGAGTATAAACTAACATTCTAAACGACACGATGAACCGGCCGATTGATACAGGATTGCACAAATCGCATTATCTAACAAATACTTGTTAGAACTTGATTGCTCGCGGGAGTCGCGGGATATCCTACGAAAGTTATGTTAAAACTTTTTAGTTTTTATATAATCAAACAGGGCAGAAATATGAACTAAATTACTAAATACTGGATGTTGTGTAGTAGGTAGGTTTTAATTTCAGTGAATTTTTAAAATATTAAGTAGATGAAATTACAAATCAGACATCGCCCCCTTAAACCACTTCAACACCCCCCAATTTTATCTGGGGCCCTTACCGCCCCCCTCTAGGCCGCCAGCGCCCACAAGGGGCGTTATTTGCCTACTTTGGGAAACACTGGAGTAGATGTCCCAAAAGGTTTCTGTGGTTGAAAGTTATAAGTAGTAAAATCTAGACTAGTTCCTCAATATGTGTTGGTATGTGACACAATTCAGGAACTCGTGTCCTCAATTGCGTTGTATTTGGTCTTTGATTAGGTATAAGGTTTAAATGGTTTCCAAGGTGTTGACCTCGATATCTGTGGTTTGGGCTGAGTTTTCAATAATGCAAAATGTGTTTGCGTATAGAAAATGGTGCTGCTGCTGGTCGTTCATGATCTTTCCAGTAAACCAATCCATTGTAAGGCATAGCTAGCTGCCATAATCACTAGACTTGGTTCGGTGAGCGCCTTTTATTGAGATTAACACTAGCTGTAAGTATGATGACAACTTTACATTACCTGAACATTGCCTTTTGATAGAATTCCGCCCTCTTCCTAGCCATCTTTCATGAACATAACATAACATCACGCCGGTAATCACCGAAGGGTTATGCAGAAGTGTAAGCACACACATTTCGCCAGTTATTTCTAAGTCCCGTGTAACAGGGGGCGAGCCTATAGCCATTAACCGGGCACAAGTCCGTGGCTGATACTGAGAAATTCCTGATGGAAAAACCCAATAACACTTTGCCCGACCCAGGTATCGAACCCAGGAGCTCATGCTCAGCAGTCCCTTTTGCGACAACTAAACAAACGAGACAGGCATCTTTCATTAAATGTCATACAGTTCAGGAAAGCACACTATTTTTAAGTCCTGAAGATCTTTTCTCGTATTAGCTCGTACCGCTACTCGAGAACAGAAATACCTTCGCTCACTCAACACAAAAAAAGCGATACGTTACCAAAAAATCTCGAGCAAAAAACGTTATCACGTAATAATGACTGTAAGTTATTTTTATTTTATGCAACCCCGAGCCGTCCGTCATGTCGAGCCTGTAATTATGCAATTTGCTCGAATTTACAATCGATCAGAAATTGTTCACAAAAAATACTTTATAATAGGTTTTTAATCCAGACCGGCGTTCGAAGTAAATCGTTTTGCGGTTAACGAGAACGTATTCGATGCTGAATCGACATTTAACATGTTTAATAATGGCGTGTGATTAAAATGATAAAGTGGTTTAGTTTGTTTTGTGGTCAGTGAAAGATTCATTCTAATAAGGAATGGCAGTAATAAAGAAAAAGCCTTTTAATTCCATTAGATTTTATAATTAACAATTATAAAACAATAAAGAAAAATTCTAGTCATGTGAAATTAGATTTGAATTTATTTGATTGATTTTGACTGATTATAAATTTGATGGAATTCAACTTTAGTCTAAGTTTCTTTATAACAAAATTATAGGATAAGGCTGTAGGTACCGAATCAGTAGATATGCCAAAACAAGCTTTTAAACGCATAGGTCATCGTCTCAAACTACATGCCAGAAACATAAGAGATCTACGATATTACCCGATTAAAACAGTTTTCAAACATACCAAGAGGTTATCAGACCAAGCTTCACCTTGTAAAACTAAAAAGGCTAAGATTTCGGGATTCAAAGAAAATATTTCATATCAAGTTGTCAATTGGAAATATATGTACCCACCGTCATATTGAGGTCATCTGATTTTAATTCCTTCCTTTTGTAAATAAGTAGGTACCTATTTATAATCCCTGCAAGGTCTTACTATAAAGTTTATATATAAAACTTAATTTATTACATAGGTCATAGAAATACAAGTGAGCGTGCAGGAAAATGTGAAACCTTGCAGCTTTGGATATAAATAGTGCTGATATTATGTCCTAAGTACCTATCAAGTACACCCAAGAGCACTAATACAAGGCGTAAACGGACCCTTCACGAAGCCGTCAACCAAGCATTCTGTAGGTACATCAAACTAAGTAACTCTACGCAAAAATTATTACATTTTAAATTTTGGGGTGAAAAATCACATTTTTTTTTTTTTTTTATTTATAGGTTTTGTCAAACTTGGATTCATAATTCCACAAGAAAATCGCTTCCTGAATTTTGCTGAGTGCGTACATATCAGTGATTGTGATACAAGCGTAAATTGTGTTGTACATAACACATGTCTTAAAGGCGCACTTAATTATAACATAAGATGACTTATACTAACGACAATTTATTACTTATTGTATTTTACAGTAGTTTATAACGCAATATTCAAGCGGATATCGGAAAACTGATGTTGTGATGCGACTTTTCGATGCCTCATAAACTTCAATTTTAACAATTCCTAACAACAAAGAAGTTATCAAAGTATGTATTATAATTAATTACTTAATTCGGAACCAGAATTTATTCAATCATTTTCCTAGATATTCAAAGGTTCAAAGAGTTTTTCTATTTTGCATTAATAAGTAACTGCACAGAATCTAAAACGGTTATTATGCTCGTCCTATTACATATAGGAATTCAATATATCTGGTTAAATATGGGTGTACCATTTAGGAAGACCTCTGACTAACCCTTCGTGAATTGCAGGCGTGATATTATGGTATGTAACTTAAAAATCTAAGCTCTCTTGTTTTTATCTACCTTAGCACATCAAGCTTACCTCGTCAATCCAGTATGAGATTCAAAGCAGTTTTAAACCCCAACGGGTCAAATGCAACAACCATACTTCGAGCCACTCGTCCAAACCTCGCCCGAGGCCCTCAAACCCCGACCAATAGGGACAAGCAGAGAGCTACGACACCGCAATTAGGATTAGCGTCTATAACAACGCACAAATTATACATCTACCCGCCAAACACCGGGTTGTAATGTGAAGATATTCAATTATAAAATTAGTCTAAATAATTCAGCTATTAGGTTTTTGGAAAGAAGCGATTGTGTTTTGTTTTGTTAAATAGTTGATAAAGATTGTGTTATGCATTTTTTTCTTTTTTTTTAAGTAGAGTTTTATCGGAAAGCATTGAGCTGAAAAAACAGGTAGAAAGTATAAAAAATAAATCTAAAAAAAGCAAAACATTTTTGGTCTGTGGCGATCTGTTTGCGAAGAGCGAGACCTTACATAATACCCAAGTTCAAATTCCGACGTTGCATAGATCTTGAAAAACTTCACGCAGGCACGGAGGAAACTCGGTATGTAATGATGGTCACCCATCCACGGATCAACCTCGGCAAGTACGGCTTAACCTTGAAAATCTATCCGCACGGCTGTTATTATTTAGCCACGAGCTCCTTGCTATATCAGAAACGGTCACTTAGAAAACATATAATTAAGTACAAAAGTGTTTCTGTAATAGTCCCCGACCCTTGCAAGAGCCAGCTGTAGCTATAAATCAGTTCCCAAATAATATCACTCAGATCCAGCCTGTCCCTTTGCTGCCCCCCCCCCCCCCCCAGAGACGCCCTAAGCCGAGGTTCGTACCCCACAGGGGGTGCCCTTAGTGAGTTGTCGCTTAGTATATAAGTTTTGCCCTGGCTGGAGGCCTTCAAGGCACCCACAGGATTGTCCGGTTAAGCAGAAGCTAGCCCTAGGCTGAAATAAAAGATGCCCTAACAAAAAAAAAATCTGTAATAGTTCTTCAGGAAATCAACATCAGCCGTACCAACAAATAGGTTGGAACATGAATTATCTCAATGTTCAGTTGCAAAAGGCTATAGTTTGTTATGTGATGTAACGTAATCGCGTGTTACGTACACAATACTATGTTGTGCCGCGACTCTAGAACAATTGAGTGCAATAATCCTAGTTATTTACAGTTCTAGCGATATTATTATAGGAGCTCGTGGCTAAATGATAACAGCCGAACGGGTCGATCTTTAGGTTAAGCCGCGCTTGACTAGGTTGGTCCGTGGATGGATCACCAATCACCACCCGATACCCATCGAGTTTCCTCCGTGCCTCGGAAAGCGCGTTAAGCTACTCTGCCTTACTCTTCTTGGATTACAGGCGTTATGTTATGTTATCAACATGGTTGATAAACGGCTAGACAGCTGATGAGGTTCACAGGACACGTTTACAGCCTTTTTGGTTTCGTAAAATTATTAATGAATTTTCGCGAATTGTTTATGGCTGGGGCTTGCCATATTAGAATCGATTGCTCGACAGAAGCCTAGCGTTTATGATCAAGTTTAAGTAGTTACTTATGCAATAGACAAACATTTGAGTGAAGAAATAAGAAGCGTCAAAGAAAGCAAAGCTAAGAATTCTAACTTGAGACAGTTCTAACTTCGAGCAATTACATAACTACACCTTAAAAATAATTACTTTTTCTCAAGTAATCACTTTGACTTGTTTATACATACGGGTGTTAGTATTCTTCCCACCGTCCATTCAAACGAACCAACCAACTTTTCCAAAAAATAAACCACTCAAACTAATGTCAGTCCGCTTATATTTTGACAGTATCTTAAAGAAAACACCATTAATTCAGTAGTTGATGTGGGAATTACATATAAACACGTTATATCGGCACACGTAGGCATATAGGTACTTACCATCGCGGAAGAAGCAACTTGTTACAGACGACTGACAGCTTCGTAGGCGATGGGTGGCCACGGAGGAGAGAGTGAATGGAGTGACTATGTTATGCTGGATTTTTACATCATATTTCATTGGAAAATGTGTCGCTATGGCGAATGGAATTTTGGACTTAATACAGGGTGGCGCCGACAATACGACAATAAATTAAACTGCGTATACCTCATGACGTTCCCAGTCTGTGCACAAAAATTCATTCTAATATATCCAGTAGTTTAGTCATAGGACATTATTTTTCATATTCGGAATTTTCTACATGATGTAGATTAATATGCTAGCATTGACAGGTTGACGACCCCCGCATCGGTATAAACACTAAACACATGTTGCCAACTCGCTATTTCAAAACCTTTGCCAAATTCGTTCCTTAAATGTTATTTTCAGACGCGAATTAGTGCAAATTATACCTAAGGTTAGTAAACTAATATTTATAAATTAGTTGTATTTCGTTAACAGTTTTATTTTATTCTTTTTAGTTTGCTTGATTTTTTTTTTTGATTTCGATGCTAGGATTTTTTTGTTAGTTTACTATTATTCCTATGAACTCGTATTACCAGTGTTTTCATTTACTGTCGTATTATAGGCGCCACCCTGTATATGATTGATTCCAAAAATAGGAAGTAGTTTATGGGCATCAGCCAGTTTAGCAATGCCTTAGCTTCAATTATTACTCAACGCAAACGTATTTTTAACCGACTTCAAAAAAAGGAGGAGGTTATCAATTCGGTTGTATGTTTTTTTTTTTGTTTTTTTTTTTTTTTTGTGTTTGTTACCTCATATCTCCGTCATTTATGAACCGATTTGAAAAATTCTTCTTTTATCTGAATGGATCTACTTCCCGATTGGTCCCATTGAAATTTCATCAAAATCGGTTCAGCAGTTTGGTTTTGAAATCAAAATAGCTGGAAAAAATGTCATCCAAGTAAAAGAAATTGCGAAATTGATACTTGACAAGGATTTGTGTGTGATACGATAACTAAAAAGGGTAAAATAAAAACTTATTTGCAAAAAAAAACAGACTTCCAAAAAAAAACACTAAAAAAGTGGAAAATAACTTTACTTTCGCAAGTCGGTGGCAAAAAAGTCAATGAAACAAAGAATAGTCACCGACTTCCGAAAGTAAAGTTATTTTCCACTTTTTTAGTGTTTTTTTTTTGGAAGTCGGTTTTTTATAAGCCATGCACCGAAACATCAACGCTGTAACTCAAAACGATATACATAATTTCTATGAAACAACATAAACATTCCAAGGAACACTTTTCAATATTATAATGCGCCCGCGGCTTGCCAGTGAAATGATGCCAACTTAAAACTGAACATCGATATTCATGATGTTCTAATTTTACGCATTATAGGTCTCAAAGCCCCACACATCTTACATTTGTCGTGTCACATTGCTTTCACGCGCCACTCCATGTCCTCCCTCCTCCATGCCAACCGACCAGCAGTAACCAATCCCTATTTATGCGTGATTACCATTTTAACCCGATATTCTATTACCATACACGATCAAGCAGCAAGCGGTAACTCAGTTCACCAGTAAACGATCGGTTACCCTGGTAACCGGTAACCCTGCTTACCTTTTAAGGTAAAAGTGTAACGAAATTTGCATATGCTGTCTAGGAATGTAGGGTGCTGACAAAGTGATGTGGGATGACATTGTATAGAAGTATCTATGAGCATGGGTTAGCTTTGGGTTACAGTTATATGGCTTAGGTCAAGAATTTAGCAGTAGGAGTAAGTAATGGTGCATTTACCTCCACGATCGAAAGTCTGAACCCTGAATCCTTGAGGCCATCATAGTTTTTAGTCTGATAAGAGCAGCTAATCTGTTCACAGCACACTTTTTTATTACTCGTGCTGTTACAAGACAAGACTCGATCTTTCGAAGCAGCATCATCATCAACATCCTGCCCTTATCCCATTCTACTTGGGGTCGGTGAAACACGTTTTCTTCTTCCATTTCCCCTGTCCCGTCACGGCATCATTTAGGTAGGTACTCCTTTCTCTTTCATGTCATTCCTCACACAATCCATCGCTCTTTTCTTTCGCCTTGCTCTCCCTCTCCATCCATCAACATTAATATTCATCACTCTTTTAGTGAAATGCGTTTGATCCCTCCTCATTACATGTCCATACCAAGACAGACATCCTTTCAAGTTTTCGATCGAAGCATAATATAAAGAAAGAAAGAAAAAGTATTTATTAGTCTCGCACTGGACAAAACAAAGTGGTATTTTGACAATAAAACGAAGATTAAAAAAAAGAAAACTTAAGAAAAAATTAAAATAAAACTAACTAAACTGGTCCTGTACGAGGCCAAAAGGCCCCAAATATCTACTTAAAAGTGCTATGGACCACCTAGGTATAGACTTTGCTTTTCCAGACAGTTCCTATGTATTCTGTAGCTGCAAGCTCCACAGATTATGAATAGCGCAGTATATGTATAACATAAGTAGACGTACCTATGTACCTATAGTGTAGGTACACGTAATGTGGACTGGACCGTCCAGCCGTGGAGTGGGACGGACACAACGACTGTTGGTACTACGAACAGAGTTGATACTTTGATGAATCATACTGAATTTGATTCCTTACTTTAAATAAAATTAAAATGTGCAAAAAAAAAAATAACCGGCACCCAAAAAAACAACACCAAAAAAAAAATATTTTATGGCTTTTCTTTCATTTAGTTTGACATGTTAGTTGGAGAGATTTGATCATTATTCTTGGCCCTATCGATTGATGCCATAAAAGTAAAAAACTTTTTTTGCAAAAAAAAATAACCGACTTCCTAAAACAAACACAAAAAATTGGAAAATAACTTTAACTCCGGAAGTCTGTGACTTACGTTTGTTTCATTCACTATTAGTATTTTGCCACTGACTTCCGGAAGTAAAGTTATTTCCACGTTTTATTACTTAGTGTTTATTTTTGGAAATCTGTTATTTTTTGGAAAGAAGATTTTTATTTCAGCCTTTTTAGTGTCAGGGGTATTGTCAAACAAAAGGAATACAAAAAATAAACCTAAAAAAATATTCAGACAGTTTAAGCGACCTAGGCAATTCAATTTTTTTTTAAGATCTACTTAATTACCTATATGATTTGTCTGCCCAGTTCACTACTATACCAGCCTCAAAAGTTGGGCAGATTTATATACAAATAGATCATAATATAAAAACTACTGCTGAGTTTATTTACCTTAACCCACGTTATCAATTAAACTCACACCCAGTATCAAGATTATTTCATCCAAATAACGGTTCGCCGCGACACGCACGCGCGTTTGTCACCGGCAGACTTTGTACCCATGTACATGTATGCATACGTATGTATGTATGATTGTATGCAACATTTACCGATATGTATGCAAAATAGCTGCATCGTAGGTGGACGGCTATAGGTTATCTATCTGGGAGTTTGTGGACGTTTAAAGGGACCTTTCCGACGTTTGTTGGCTATGTACCTACATATAGACAAGGTTATACTACATGTATTTATATGAGTTGGGACTATGTTCTGAAGTTATAGTTGTCCTGCTGTGAAATGAAATCATCTGCTTAGCCTTTTCACAACTATGTTGGGGTCAGCTTCCAGTCTCACCGGATGCAGCTGAATACCAGTATTTTACATGGAGCGACTGCCTATCTGACCTCCACTACCCAGTTAGTACTGGGTAATACGATATCCCTTGGTAAGACTGGTTCTCAGTATTTCCACCACTGACTACCTGTAACGACTGTCACAGATCTACAAAAGACAGCTAAGTCCACCGCCTTAACGTGCTTTCTAAGGCACGGAGGAAACTTGGTATGCTCTTAGTGGGTGTAAATCCATCCACGGACCAACATAGGCAAACGCGGCTTAACCTTAAGATCGACCTGAGCGGCTGTAATTATTTAGCAAAAATTCGCTTTATGATACCAAAAACAAATCAGATCAGATATAAATCAACGAGTAATTCTTTCTAATTAGGAAATTAAAATAGTTTGAGCAGCTGAATGTGATCTGGTTACATAATCAAACGGCCAGCATGATTTGAAGTTGCTGAAAAGATAGACAACCACACATTACATACCTTTTTGATATTCTTAAAGCCCAATAAGATTTGCAACCATTTCGCTTCCATCAAGCATTAATTCCTCGCCCCATAGAATCCAATGTAGCAAGCCTGCGAACTTAAATAATTGCATTAATTAATTCTATTACCACCATAGTCCATAGCTTTGGCACAAAACTTGGTTCCCATGCCTTCTTTTAAAAGAGAAAGATAGCGAGGTTTTTCTTTTTTGAAAAAAAAAGTGTCTTTGAGAAAGTTTTTAATAAAACAAGAAGCAATTTCTTTGTTTTAGTTTTTCTACTTTGCCACTTGCTTGGTTTGTTCGAGGAAAAGTTTTTACTACCTTATACCTTAGTGTATTAAACTAAAACATAATGCTAACGTTAATCGATTAATGTAAAAAAAAAAAAAAAAACTACGATACATTGTTTGCTTTGATAACCTATTACGCAATACCTTATGATCTAGCAATAGTAGAACAATTCACATATTTGACTAACTATACTACCTAACCTAAATATTATTACAGCCAACACAAATATCTAGGTATATAGGTATACGGGGTGGAAGGGACACCGACTCGAAAACGGAAAACACATAATCAGTACATCATTTTGAAACCCCACATAACAATTTTTCGTCGGTTATTAAAAAAAAACCGCTGTTTCCTACAAAAGTGCAATACCTACACGGTCAAAATGTATGGAACAGCTGATTTTGAGAAGCCAAAACAACAGTTTTTAGAATTTTTGTCTGTTTGTCTTTCTGTCTGTATGTTTGTACGCGCATCACGCAAAAACTTCTGCATGGATTTGAATGCAGTTTTCGCCGCTTTACTGCTAGATACCTGACTTAAAATATAGGCTAGGTATATTTTACAATAGAAATGTTTTTTTTTTTTAATCTAAGTACCACACGTACGAAGTCGCGGGCATAGGCTAGTTTTATTATAAGAATATTTACTTTTATTTATTAAAAAAAAAACAAAGACAAAATTTACAAAATGAATGTTAACCTTCTAAAAAATGGGTGCTCCTGCAAAATCTAAAAAATAAAATAAAAAGATTTATCTTATTTTTTCCTGCTTCTATAAATCTAAAAGTAAAAGATATATTGGTAGGTATACCTTCTTACAAATGTACCTAGTGCAAAAAACCGATTAAATCATCGCGTGCAAGTCGTAAAAGATAAATGTTGTAGGTATTAGTAGCTAGGAAATGATTTACGATTTTAGACCCGGTTAGTATTGCAGTTTTAATGGTTTTTTATACTACAGTTTTGATCCAGAGTAGGATAATTACGTCACTCTATACTGAAAAATGGTTTTACCAAGTGTTTAAAAACCTTAAATAAGTCACCAATGCTATATATTTAACTGATAATAAATGCATACAATCCCACATGATTTGAAACACAAAATATTGACTGCTAGTTCTATTGTACCACACAATTACTTAATTGATAAAAACAATATTATCTTCTATTGTTCTTATCGCCGCGTTCCACTTTCAAAATCTCTACGCTAAATATTAGTTGTTAGTTTTTTTAATTTATTTTAGGCGCTGCCTAGGGCCAAGACGGACGTCCAAAGAAAAAAAAACATATACCTACTGTATAACGTACAGGGCCGCACGAAAGTTACTGTTATCTTGGCATATCCTCTCTAGGCGAAACGTCTATAAAGTATACGATTTATTATCTTAACGTCCGCGAACAACGGTATACGGTACTTGATGCGCGCGCCGCTCCCCCCTTGCTGCTATTGTTACGAAGCTTCCATAAAGTAACGTATTCGAGGTAGAGAATAATTCCATCTCTGGCCTCGACTTCCAACGTTAATAACTCGGGTGACTTGCAAAATTCTGCACACAAACTTATATGTTTATGTTTAGTAAAAAATCGCCGATTTTTTGGTGCAAAAATCGATATCTAAATTGGTCGTGTAATTCGAAAACGTGAAGCTCTTAAATAAATTCCTTATCTCTCTGGCGTGTATTTTAAATGCGCTACTTTATGGGCGTGCGCGTCCATAGTGAACCGTATTTCTGTCGGCATAAATGTGGGAACTGAAACTCGCTACTTGGCTGGTCTCGGAGCAACCCTTCGTCTTATTCTCCGTCCTTGTCTTGCACGACGGTCGGCTGTGCTCCTCTACGTGCAAAACTTGTGACCCAGTCAGAGTAGTTCTATAGCTTCAAAAACAATATTTTTATCGGTTCGGTTTTCGGGCTGTGACTGGCCTTTTACTTAAAGTCCGGTTATTCGTATTGATGTAGGCATATATGTGAACATCAGACAGACTAAGATATGAAGTAATTTTTTTTCTATTTAGTCTATTGACTCTCACTCTATTGTGTACTTCGGCTGAGTGTAATTTAATGTGATGTCGATCAAATTGTGAGTTTGGTTTCTGAAGCTAACACAATCTGAAAAGTAAACTAGTGATTTCTAGCAAAGATACCTTTACCTACATCACTTACAGCGTGCGGTTGTCGTAAAATACGAGGAGAGAGAGAACTTGAGGAACAAAAATAACTTCTGAACATGGACCTTAAAGTGCTTCAAAATCGAGGAAACTCTTGATTGAGGTCGTTCCTCCTAGTCCTGCACCCCAATTGCGTAACACACTTTATTTTACAATCCAAAAGATTTTGAAGAATATTCCTTATCTATTGCGTCATATGACTGAAAAATTTGTCACTGACACCAATAATAGCGCAATGAAAGTCATTGAGTAATTTAATTGCAAAAATAATGGAATTGCCATTGCGAGTCAGTTATGCAACTACCGTTCCTCTGCAATTGCAAGACATTTTTGTCGAAATATTCAATTAACTTACTACTACAACAGAACCATCTCATTCCATGAGCACGTAAAGAACCTGAACAATAAAATCTTCAATCCTTGATAACAAGTTCGGTCAAACCAGTGAGTACAGATTGCGGGCTGACTGCGGACACCGGACATGGACATACATTAATAAACTAGCTGTTGTCTGCGTCTTCGTCCGCGTCAAATTAATACAAAAATATTAGAATCGGATTTTGTGTGCAATTTCAAGGGTTTTCATTTTATGCACGGAACCCTAATTCATTTTAAAAATAAGTAGCCTAGGTTACTCCTTATAGCATCAGCTATCTGCCAGTAATAGTCCTGTCAAAGTCGGTCCAGCCGTTTCGGAGATTAGCCGGAACATAAAGACAGAATTTTTTTTTTTTTGCTATAAGTACTGTATATAGTAGTAAAAAGCTGTTATTTTGAAATTACAATCAGACACTTTAATTTTATATATTAGTATAGGTAAATTATGTGTCCGAGTCCGGTGTCAAAAAGCTTCCCGCAGCTATAAATTCCCCCACCATGGAAAACGTTCCTTAAGCCCGCGTCGTCCCGGTCGCTGTGCGCCTACGTAGTTATAGCGCGAATGTACTTTTGCCCACTTTGATATATCGCGCGCTCGGTGCACAGGCTCGCTACTGAACACTCCGGGTTTCTTCAGTTTTGGCTACTTCGTCTTTCTCTTAGGACGAGCAGAGAGTGGGGAGTGAGCAAGGAAGCTGGTGACAAAAAATTACGAAGAGTCCAAAGCTGCTTTTATGGGATAATTGCGTTACACACTCACATAGCCAATGCAATTACAACTCAGCAGTATTCTATGCATTGTGTGATTTACATGGTTGTGCAGACAATATTATCTAACATAGTGTGAAGCAATAAATTATGAATTTCCTTCTGATTGTAGTAAAAAAGTGTGTTACGCAATTGTCCTTTTCTCAGTGATTCATCTGTTTCTTGATAATTTATTTTACTTTTCAAATTGTTTGTTGCTAAAAAGTTCTGACTAGAACTCAATCATGCACAAACTTACGCCTCGTTGTCGCTTGCCTGTATTGTTCTTAAAATTCATGAAGGATGCATCTACGATTATTTCATTTAGTACTGGGAAATAATTTTGTCTGGCTTTTCTTGCTTAGTTACTCAAGCGAAGCGTTCAATTTATACAAGGGAATTAAGTTTTTATGTTATTCTTAGGTATTTCATAAAAAAACCAATAGACAAATCGGAGGTTTATAAAGAAATAGTAACCTTGCAATAGACGCGTGGCTTCCTGGCATCGTTTTTATTGTCGAACAAAGCTTTTAACTTCCTCAAGGCATTATAAAGTGAAGGTTATAGCAAAGTTCATTGCGTGATCAATAAATATCTATGATACCTATAATTAAGCTACAAATGTAGATTTTTAAGTACTTTTAAAGAATAAAAATATGTTTTTTTTTTGTGATTCCAAAATTAAAAACTACAGAATTCAATGATTGTACATTGTTTTCAAGTATTATATAACATTATACATTACTGACTGTATTGAAACAGGAAAATGGATTATCCCTGTTTTATTTTTAGGACTATGTAATGATGACTGATGATGATGAATGTATGTGTGACTGTGGAATACCTATAATTCCATTGTTTTTGTTTGTGTATGTATTGGTCATGCATTTTTTCCGTTTATAAAGTTATTTACAGATTCCTCTTTAGGTCACTATGGTAGGTAATCCATTGAATTATAAATACAATGTAGGTACTTGTAAATGTGATAATGTTACAAAAAACAGGATTTCATTAAAACAATGTAATTTATACAACTTATTATTAAAATAACAATGAAGGTAAAAAGATATCTTTTAAAAATCAAAAGTGCAGTTACACCTTTCCGCGCGTCGAGAGTGACGGCCTGTCTAGAAGCGGGCGCTTTTTTTACATCGAGAGCCCATCCGAGGAACGGAAAACAAAAAGGCTGGATTTATATATTTTTTTATTATTTTATTTATTTCCCTTTTATTTCTGTATTTTATTTTCGTTAAATTTTTGCATATCGCCGCGACCGGCCCGCGCCTCATTGTTTATACTCTGTGGTCGTTTCGCGCGCTTTTGCCATTTTGTACGGAAAGTCAACTGTCACGGTGTTGATTGGCGGGAATCCGAGGAATGGCGGCGAACGTTTTGGTAGACGGGCTGTGTGTGGTCTGGAGCAAAAACGTTAGAATGTGTTTCATATTAATAATATTTGATCTAGATAGATAGGAATCTTAGCGTGGAGATCGGTGGCTACTGGGGCCCCAGCTACCCGCGTGGCGTGACCTATAAAGGAGGATTTATAATGATCGATATTCGCTTGAAGTGGTTCTATCTTAGTTCTGTATTCCCGAGGGCCGGGACATGTATCATTATCTTAGCTTATCGACAGCTCTGATGGTTTTAGTTGGACGCTTTCAACATCTCGAATCTATGTGGAATAATATTTCATAAACCTGTTAAAACTGCATTTCAACTTATATCGAATGTTCTATGCATGTTTTTCATGAGATTTTCTCTATGAAAGCACTTATTAAGGTTTGGTCAAACTGGTACTTATTTATAGAAACAAAGCGTTCACTAAAACGACTTACGCACATAAAATCTTCATACACTCACTCCATTGAAATAATTTCATCACATTATAGTTTGGCTTATTTAATACGCTGTAACTAAACACACACTCTCCTTTGTAGAGCGCAGTCGGGCAAGCCGTACGGAATGAAACATCAGGTAGTAGGTACCTGCGCCCGACCGATGTGCAAACATTCTGTTTACATACATACCGCGAAGTACAGACGCGGACGAGAGTGTTACACATTTTTTGTAGGGTATTTCGCGCCTGAAAGTAGATACAGGCCCAAAACATAGGTAGACAACATATTCTTGTCAAAATAGCCAAGGCTAGTTCTTTAAGGTGGAAGCGCCAGGGTAGCTTGCGAAATTCAAATTTTCTAACGTTTTTTTTTCAATTTGCTGGTCAGGTCGCGAATCATATTTTATCAACATATGTACATACCTGCAAATTGTAAAAAAACCTCTGAAAATTTGAATTTCTCGGGCTACATTTTTTGTGACTGGCATCTCGCAGGTCAACCTAGGAGGTTGCCGTCTGCTTAACCGGACTATTCTATGGGTGCCTTGAGTGTACCTAATGCCTCCAGCCAGGGCAAGCGTGGGCTAACCTGGCACTTCCCCCTTACTAAAGAAAGACTGACGTTATCTATTTCTGCTCCCAGACAGCATTGCTTTGTACGGTTTGAAAGAGTTGGAAAGGCTTTGAAATTAGAGGTGTTCAGGGTGATAAAAAATAGGATGGTGATAGTATAAACACTAACATTTCAGACAGATGTAAATGTATAACAACATTATTTTTGGTATATGCGAAACCAGAATATAGTTTGTTCAGAATAAGTAACTGAATCAATTCCAATAATTTTTATATCATGTTATATTTTGTCCCAAAAATATTTAAAAAAGGTTACGAGTTGGACACCGAGCGACACTTAGTACCTACCTATCCGCAATCTTACGCGCACAACACACAGGCATTAGGCGCGGGCGCACGGTGGGGCGCCGCGTGGTGAGCATGTTTTTGTACGGACAACCAGGTAACATAACAAGCTTATATCTTTGTGATTTTTCATGATACAGTTTTGAAATTTTCTACATAGATTCTTTACATAAAAATACTAGACACGTGTTTCAGGTTTCGCATATACTAAAACTAATGTTGTATATTATGCATACAGGGTGGAAGGGACACCGTACCAAAAACGGAAACCACATAGGTACTCAGTATATCATTCTGAAATTTTTCGTCAGTTATTAAAAAAAAAATCTGCTGTTTCCAACGAAAGTGCAATACCTACACGGTCAAAATGTATGGAACAGCTGTTATATTTTTTAAATTTCCGATGAAAAATTTCTATGTAGGTTTCCGTTTTCGGTACGGTGTCCCATCCACCCCGTATAAAACACAAAAATTAGTAATTATTTCTACATATGTCCGTTATACAGCATCCAACCGATGTGCCTCAAACCGGTTTAGACCACTAAAACAATGCATTAGGCACTATAGCGTAGTAGCACACGCCGGGTATCCGCTAGTGCTACATAAATGGGAATTTGAGGTAGAAGTGTTAAGAAGAAAAAGGTCTAACGTAGAGTAAATAAAATAATGAACATTTAAACGAAAAGAAAGACACACCAGAACACTACCAAGCCCATTCGTTCTCTATTGAAATACATAAGAAAAATATAAAGATATTCCTATTCCTACAACAATTGCGAAAATCGAATTGAATGAAGGTAAATGGTTTGCGGTACCAGGGCGCCAGCCGCGCCAGGCGGTATAGCCAATCTATTTTTACTCGGGATTTAAATCAATTTATGCAAGCCGTATTTCGGTGAAACAATTTTGCTGAAACATGTGTTTAATCGTGATAGAAATAACCCAATCTTTTGCATTTAGGGATTATGCATAACGGGGTGCCTAACGTTATAAACTTTTATGACAGCATAACATCGCGCCATCTCCGGAAGGAAAGGCAGATGTATTTCATTGCTCGTGACTGTACAATAGATAGTCACGAGCAATGAAATATATACAATTAGCAAAATTCAAAAGCGATTTTTTCCTACTGTATTTGATTAACGTTTTGCATTTGAAAGTTATGCATTTACGAAATAGGTCTTATCTTAAGGTAGAAACCGTTACTTCACAAGAAAATCGCTTTTAATTTTTGTTAAGTGCATTGCTCTTGGCTGTACACCTGCGGGTGTACTGCCTGCTTTTAGCTTTAGTTTAAATATGACATGTAATAGGGGGGACCCTATTGCCGCCAACTGGATCCAAATTGACCGGTTCGTTACTGAAATATTTCTTATAGAAAAAAAAAAATCAAATATCTAACACTTGTCTTTAGCTGACCTGGAAATCAATCCCAGGACCTCCTATTTAGCAGTAGCTCTTGCAACCAATAGAACAATGAAGAAGTCAATCTTTTACGAGAGCTATGCCAAAAGATTGACTTTCAGAAGCAAAGAAAAGCTATTCCTGTCTGTTCAGTCAGTTCTGTTTGTTTTTATAGGAAAACTAGCTTATGCCAGCGGCTTCGCCCGCGTGGAGTTCGATAATTGACCCAGGGATCGTTCTACCGGGATTAAAAGTAGCCTATGTGCTATTCCAAACTATAATCTATCTCTGTGCCAAATTTCATCCAGATCCGTTCAGCCGTTCTGGCGTGATTGAGCAACAAACATCCATCCAAACTTTCACATTTATAATATTAGTATAGATTATCTATCACTCATTGCCAGAACCAACTTCTTTTAAAGTTTACTGAAAAGAACAAAGGACTGACCTCACTAAAAGGGTTATCATTTGAACACACGCCGCTAGGCGGCTGTCAGCTATTAATTTCTTTCATTGAAACTATGTTTTCATAAACAGTGAAAAGAGGGTGTGTGAAGAAATTAAATTTGAAGTTATTTGCAACTTAAAGAAGCGTCCAGTAAAAACTTTATTCTATTGAAGCTTTTATTTGGCTTCACTCGTTATGACGGTACCTACTTTCAGTCGCTAAGAGTCAGCAAGAGCACGAAAAGCTGATAACCAATCTTAACACCAAGGAGTCTTACCAAAGAGTAACGGGTTGTGGAGGTCAGATAATAATACTGGAGTTCAGATGTTTATTTTATTGACTTTTTTGCACTTACTTCAGAAAGTAAAGTTACTTAAGACTTTTTTTAGTGTTTTTTGGAAGTCGAAACATGAAAAAAAACATAAAAAAAATAAAGTGGAATACTTAACCTCCTCCCTTTAAAGTCGGTTAAAAAGGTAGTCCGGTGACGTTTGGTTGGTCAATCTAACTAAGGACCAATAAATTACTCTACGTTTTTTGCTCTTTACTAGTCAAAATAGCCCAACTTTTTATTCCACCTGATTCCACCGTTGTTATCGATGATACCTCGTTCATTATATCAGTACGATGGTAGGTATGCTGTGTGTTTTAAACAAACAGGCCCCAGGCCGGCCGCCCGCCGTATTATACCGCGCTGGCTACTTTCATATTACTATTATATACTAGCGTTATGTAACAAGTATATAGAGTGAACGAACTGAACTGTAGCCTATTTTGGAGAGGTTGTTACATAATAGGTACACTCGTCATCAACAGCCGAGAGCCTAGGCCTTTCCAACTAAGAGGTCGGTTTTTAGGCTAGAACTATTACTTACTCGATGTAGTTAAATGCCAGTATTTCGTCTAGTTTTAGAACGTCTAGCAATCTGACGACCACAAACATTACCCCTTGGTAAGGCTAGCTGTAAAAAATGTACTTACGTAAATATTGAAATATACTCAAAATATGTACAGGTACAGGGTGCGCGTAAAATGTAGCGCTGATAAAATCAATCAACGAAATCTTTGCCATTATCAATATTAAAATTCTACATGTCAACATTCTCCTGCCCTTACCGCAGTTTATTTGGAGTCGGCGCAGCATGTCTTCTTCTGCCATACTTCTCTAATATTCGTCATCTCATCAGACACCTCCTTTCTTGCCATATCATCCTTCACCCAGTCCATCCATTTCTTTGGTCTTCCCATAAATCCATCCACATTCATACTCAAAACTTTCCAAAGTCTAATTGTATTGTTCTCAGACACAACTTGAGGTAGTAGCTACAGTTCCCAAGACGCAGTCTCCCCATGCCACAGTACCAGATGCTGCATGGCTGTATACCCAAATGTCAGGGACACTAGAATTTTAGTCATAATTTTGCACTAAGTTTGGTTTTCTTTTGGTCGTCATTTGTTTATGATTTTTATTGCCATTTCGTAGCTAACCATCGTCATCGGTACAAAGTCTGTTTATATCATTTTATATTTCAGAATAGCTCGACCTCATTAGTCAGTTGGGGACCTAGCTATGGATTCGCCACCTGTCAATGAGCTTTGGCTGACGTTCCCCATTATCAACTTAATTTCTATAGTATGTGCCTGAAAAGATACAGCTTGAGGCTTCATGATGATACCATGATGTCTACCCAGGCTGTGTAGTCATGTCATCAAGAAGTATTTGAAAGTTAAGTTACCATTTCACACTATTTTTGATTTTCTATTAATCGTCATTTGTTTATAATTTTGATTGGTTATTTATTGTGCTTCGGTTTCCATTTCCATACCCCACCTCGTCCCAAGCCCCACAGGTCGCACAATGCGGCGAATTTTTGAATAATATGGTAAAATTAACAGGCTGTGTGTTCGTTCCCGGCTCGCGGTAGAGACAATTAAAATTACCAGTTACAATGACGTGACGAGACATGCAGCTAATAAGTTATATTTGATCGATATTCTGGATGTGGTATTTTGTAAACACCGTGTCTGTTATTGACAAAGACCAATCTCACTGCACGGTAGCTTGGTCAGCCTATAGTTTTTCGTCTGCTGGGACACCCAGGTGGGTTACCATGATCTCTTAACCCAGGAATGTTAGAGTTGTAGACAGTTGTCTAGCGCTATCTCTTTCCCACTCTCGGAATAGATCTAAAAATTTCTTGTGGTAACCCCACTGGTCTCCTGTCTGTGAGATTGAGTGGACTATCATAATACACCAGCGGGCCCTGTGCGGAGGGTAGTACGTTAGAGTCTGCCCGGTAAAAACGACAATTCGCGCGATAAAAATAAGGCATTACTGAGTTATAATCACTAAAATCATCAATACAAACCTCTAAGTTCCTTAGATCCCATTGAATGAAATAGTCACACAACAAAATTTGAATTTCGCGGGCTACCCTGGCGCTTCAACCCTAACTTCTTATTTAAAAAAATTAAACTAAGTGGCCAGTAGCGATGAAGGTGTTATGTCAATGTGTCACGTCTGGCCACTTGAATATCCTGTGTCAAGAGATCTGGCATTGGCTGTTTCAAGAGTGCAAATAGTATACACGCCACAGCTCCTAAAGACACTAATACAATAACAAAATACCTCGTTGGTTGAGTGATCGCAAGCGCGACTGTTGAGCATTGAGGTCCTGGGTTCGATTCGGGGGTCGGAAAAATTGTTATTGGGTTTTTCCATCAAGAATTTTCTCAGTAGCGGCTACGGAGTCTGGATTTGTGTCCGGTTGATGGCAATAGGCTCGCTCCCTATTACGTGGGGCTTATACATTACCGGCGAAATGTGGGTGTACTATTAGGTACACCTCTGCCTAACCCTTCGGGGATTATAGGCGTGATGTTATGTGTATGTTACTACAAAATACACAAAAATAATACATACTACTCATGAACATGATGTCAAAAAAATCATCGATGGACGAGATACCACATCCATTCCGCACTGAGCGCCCTCCGCTACCACATCGAACTTTACTCCACGAACAAACTTTTTTGCATCGCGTGCTTTGTGACAGACAGACAGACGGACAGGGCAATTTATAATATGTCCCTATCGCCCGATCTTAGCACGCCACACCTGACCGACATAACCTGACCCCTCAACCAGTCAACCATAGACTAAAGCAAAGGTCCATTTAAATAAACGTAAAGTTGCAACGATAGCTGTTACAAAGCTGATTTTAGCGATATACCTAGAAATTGTACAAATTATTCACAGAAAGGGTTCGGGTATCGTTCGTGTTATTTTTTGGCTGATAACATCGGCTGATTCATCGGTAAAACCTAGGTTTTGAGCTGAAATTGGAGCCGCGTTGGAAGGTAACCTACGACATTTTGTTTTTTTTTATTATTTTTTTCCGGCAGCTTTGTGTATTTCCCGGTTGCATGGTTTCGTCGTTGTCTTTCATTTAGTTTTTATTTTTTCCCGCTGTGAAATGTACAGACAAATAATTCATCAGCTGCCTAGCCTTTTTCCGTATAATTGTGGTCGGCTTCCAGTCTAACCGGATGCAGCTGAGTAGCAATATTTTACATGAAGCGACTGCCTATCTGACCTCCACAACCCAGTTAGTACTGGATAATACGATACCCCTTGGTAAGACAGATTGTCAGACTTTCGGGCCACTGACTACTTGTAACGACTGTCAAAGATCTACAAATAACAGCCGGGACGTGCTTTCAGACAGGTAGGTATTGAATACGGGAAAGATATTAGAGTTTTACAGAATACACGTGGTTCTAAGCTTTGTCTACATTTGTCATCGTTTCCCTGTTTTTTTTGTCGGTAAGTATTTCGTGGTTTTTCGTCTCGTTTCGTAGTATTCAGCTGCATCCGGTGAGACTACCACCCGACGACACCCAACCTTATGTAAGTAGATGGGAAAAGGCATGAAAGGTAAGAACAAAAATCGATTTATTCTTCAGTGTCCTATTTAAATAAAAACTTTTTTGCAAAAAAATACTTAACCGATTTCCAAAGAAAAGTAAAAGTCGGTGAATATTGTTTCATTGCCTTTTTTTCCATCGACTTCTGAAAGTTAAGTTATTTTCCACTTTTTTTGGTTTTTTTTTGGAAGTCGGTTATTTTTTTACAAAAAAAGTTTTTATTTTACCCTTTTTTATCGTATCACACACAAATCGTTGTCAAGTATCAATTTCGCAATTTCTTTTACTTGGATTACATATTTTTTCCAGCTATTTTGATTTCAAAACCAATTAACCGATTTTGATGAAATTTCTGAGACCAATCTGGAAGTATATCCTTTCAGATAAAAGAAGAACTTTTCAAATCGGTTTATAAATGACGAAGATATGACGGAAAACACACAGAAAAAAATACAACGGAATTGAAAACCTCTTTTTTTTCAAGTCGGTTAAAAAGGAGTAGGTACTCCTTTTAACATCTAGGTAGACGTTTACCTTTTTTTTAACTAAATGGTAATAAAATGGTAAAGATAATAAGCTTTCACGGTTTTTATCTACTTACACTGACGCTTACTTAAAAGATTTTCTGTGGTGATTATTATTATTGTGAGACACAATATTATTTCCTTTTTGTATGGTTAGATTTAAGTTTTTATTTTTATTTATTTCGTTTATTGAATACTAGTTTAATATTGTGTTTTTGTAGCATGTGCCAAATATAGGTACAGTCACGAGCACTAATATGTATACACTTTCCTAAATTAAAAAGCAATTTTCACGAGAAATAACGATCGCAACTTGGAGATAGGATCTATTTCATACAAATTTAGGTATCAAAATGCTATGTTCGTAACAACATGTAATTTTAATCAGAACAGTAGGGGCAAATCACTTTTAAAAGTGGCTAAGTGTTTGCATAGTGTTTTATATTGGTGCTCGTGCACGTTTTCTTTCTTTCTCAATATAAATCTCACGCTTTCTTAAAGAAATATGAAATAGTGGACAGTTTCTCAGTGACAACTACCCACATAATTCAGAGGGTCTCGGGGCAAGAATTTTGTAGTTTTTAATAAATACCGGCGCGCAAGCACAGCCATTTTTCATTCTTCTCATTACTTGCAACCCTTTGCGTTTCACCCCTGTACGGTTAGCAGAGAAAGATACACCATAAATTAATATTAATGGTTTATTTTGTTTTGACTGTAATGTAGATTTTCGTTGAATGACTGGCAGGTTTCTTTGTACATATATTTTGCGTTTGGCAGGTTGTCTGGTTATTAGGATTTAACATTTTCTTACTGGAGGCATAAATCAAATGGGTTTCCCAGATGAATTTTATGTTCACATATTTATTTTCACTGAATTTGGGTTTGAATACCAAAACGCTTTTTTCTTAATCGCCGTTTAGTTCCACGATATCTTAGTTTATTGTTTCAATGTCGAATCAAAGTATTTTTTTTTCTTTTCTTTATTTCTTTGAGTCATTAAAAGTTAATTATCGTTGGATAATGCGTTGAATCAAAATTGTACACAAGAGCTCCTTTTATATGGAAAGACTAACCGAGAAAGGATTTTTTTAATTCCCCCCTAAAGAGGTTAAATAGGGGCCGAAAGTTTGTATGGAAAAATCGACAATTTTGGCGATGGAGAATTCTATCGGTCGTACGGCTTGTAATATAAAATACTAGCACTTCGCCCGCGACTTCGTCCGCAAAACTTGCGATAACTGGACTAATACGCATGATATAAATAAAATGTATATCCAATGTAACCTTCTAACGGTGAAATTTTTTTTAGAATCGGATCAGTAGTTCCAAAGATTACCCCCTACATACAAACTTACAAACAAATTTTACCTCTTTATAATATTAGTAAAGATAAACACGCACTAAAAATAATATTCCTCATCTAAAAACAACATAGACTGCAGTCCACGACTTTCCCTGCGCTCGGTACAAGGGTCGGCCCCCACCGCGTTGGTCCCGCAGGCATTTTTCATTCCGACTTGATTAAACCCTCCCGAGTCCTCCCGACCAGCGCTAATATATGAAACCTGTATATTGCAACTATTGTGTGCAGGAATATACCTACTATGACTAGGCGTATGTTTCAAGCAAGTGATTAGTTCGTTTGGACTCGAATAAGTATGCTATACGGGCTTTTAAAACGATTGGCTGTCTGCGTCTGCTCTACAAATTAGCTGCTGAAGCGCTGAAGTGGCTTTTCACAGAGGGGTTTAAGTCCCAATGGAGAAGCCTTCTTTAGACAGACTGTAACGTAGATAGTGAAAAATAAAAAACTTTTGTTCTATAACTTTTGTGAAATTCATAACTTTGTTTTGTTTTACCATACATGTTGATCAGCTGATCCCGTCAACTCCTATAGAAAGTACTTTTTTTTTTTTGCGAATTTCAAGAACTCTTAGAACAAAAGTTGTTCAGTTTCACGGTCCGAGACACCACACGCACCACACCACACCTTGTATGGGATGTAATTATTAGTTAGTCAATCGGTATTTTCTTTTTTTTCCAAGATTTTTGTATTTTCACAATAAGCTTTACCCAGGAACTGGTATTTAATATAATCCCTAATTGGTTGGTAACGCGTGCTGCTACAAGCTCTTATTTTTAGGTTTGACAGTAGAGCAACCACGGCAGCGTTCTCATAAGCACACGTGTTTCATTCATTTGCAAATATTCTCAGATGTTACAAATAAATATTTAATACTTCAAACCAATTTTTCTTCAGGTAAATTCCGATATACGTAAAAACCGCCGATTTGACACATCCGTGGGTTTTCACCTAAGTAACGATTTCCCAAACAAATCATTGAGAACTTTTAATGAGAATCTCTTGATATGTGGCGTCGAAAAAACACAGAAAAGAGCATTTGTATGTCAAAACATAACATAAATGTGTCGACGAAACAACGTTATAATAGCAGAAACATGGTGTCTTGCCATCTAAGATTTGTTGGTTAGAGTCTAGAGTAAATAATATCTGTGATATAATTAAAAAAAATTGAAGTGTCTGTTTGTTATTCAAAAGTTTCTTTTTAACCGACTTTAAAAAGGAGGAGGTTCTCAATTCGCCGGAACCTTTTTTTAATGTATGTTCCCCGATTACTCGAAGATGGCTGGACCGATTTGGATTTTTATTTTTTTGTTTGATAGGGTATACTTCCCATAGAAATTTCATCAAAATCGGTACAGCAGTTTGGTTTTTAAATCAAAATATCTGGTAAATACGTTATCCAAGTAAAAAAAATGCGAAATTGATACTTGACAAGGTTTTGTGTGTGTTGCGATAACTAAAAAGGGTAAAATAAAAACTTTTTCGCAAAAAAAAATAACCGACATCCAAAAAAAAACACTAAAAACGTAGAAAAGAACTTTAGTTTCGGTAGTCGGTTACTATTGTTTGTTTCATTTACTTTTTTGCCAAAGTAATTTTCCACGTTTTTAGTGTTTTTTTTGAAGTCGGTTATTTTTTTTTGTTTTATTTTTACTGAATTTGCATATGAAAGTATGTGTATATACGGTACTAAATTATATAATTTTTGTCTGTCTGTTTATTCCGGCTAATCTCCGAAACGGCTGGACCGATTTTGACGGGACTGTTACTGGCAGACAGCTGATGTTAGGAGGGGCAGTAACTAAGGCTATTTTTATGTATGCTAGAAAATGAATTAAGGTTCCTTGCAAAAAAAATCACTTTCAATTGTTAACAAAATCCGATTCAAATAGGGAAGTACCTAATATTTTAATAATAATTTGAAGGTCGCGAGCAACAGTTAGCCTGTGATATAAATAATGTGACACATGAAAAGGTATTCTTTTGCCAAGAAAAATATATAAATTGAGAGTAGTGTAGGTGTTTCAGTGTTTGTCGATGGAAACATAACAGACTATAGATAGACAGGCTATAGATTTCGTCGTCATTTGTTTCGGATGGGACATGAATGTTGATTCACTGGTCATTTTGAGGTAGGCGAACCGCTCTTAAACATTCCGTGCTATGATTTTCCTTAGGGGACTTGTACACTTTCTTGTATGTGTTTCGTGTGACTTTTAACAGGTTTTTGTAACATTATTAAAAGTTCTTTGGTAGCTAAGGGTATGTCAATCCTGTACAATTTTGACTCTTCATAACATCATGCTTATAATCCCCCAAGAATTAGGCAGAGGTGTACCAAACCAAAATTTCGTTAGTCATGTTCAAGTCCCATGTAATTGAGTGCGGAATTAATTAATTTAGTTGTCCTATTGCCATCAACCGGGCGCAAATCTAGACTCCGTGGCTCCTACTGAGAAATTCTTGATGAAAAAACCGAATATCACTTTGCCCGACCTGGGTATCGAACCCAGGACCTCATGGTCAGCAGTCGCGCTTGAAACTGCTAGACCAGCGAGGCTGTCGTCGCGAAATGTACAGCTGCGTCGTAAGTACAGCAGGACACAGCAGCATGTTGGGTCCAGTCGGTGCCGCACTCATTACGGGAACAGGGCTTCTTCTTCATCTTTTCCACTTTAATGAAGCCCTCTTCATCAACTTGGCCACTTGGCTTGGTCTTAATATTCCGTTGGTCGACGAGGAGATAAGTTCACATGGTGGAAACTACAAATCCCAAATGCCAAAGCATCCAAATAAGCTTGCGCGGCAGCTTACCATTCCAGAAAGCATCCGTCGATAAAAAAGCGACAGGACATTTTTGCCTAGAACAGTCAGTGCGAAGAATGACTTGCAAATTCAAAAGATTTGATGCAAAGTCTACAAGGTATTGCTTGGCATTCTCGTCAAATTCAAAGAGGTAACTATGCTAATGATTCTCGACCCGAATCAATAATAAAATGGGTAGGTAATTTTTTTCTTAATATCGGAAATCGATAAGTGTACACCACCCGTATTAAAACGCGGCCCGTCTAATACTAGCCCTATAATCGCGCTTTCACACACAAACAAACGCAGACGTTTATTCGATAAACGGTTGATTCTCCTCTTTTGACAAGGGCTTCATTCTGAAATAGTGTCAAATTAAAACAATAAAAAAGTAGCGTTTATTATTATTGACCAGGTACCGTAATTTATATTGATTATTTAAGACTTCTATGACAACCTCCTGAATTTTGACGAGAATGCAAAACTACACCTTGTATAATACCTGGTGAGTACCTAGGAGCTAATTGAATAGAATGTTAATCATCGAAACTCTGGAAAACATTTTCAAAACCATAAAGATTCTCGCAATTTCGATTAAAGTGAATGTTCCTCACAGTCTTAAAGTTCAGAAGCCCGCTGAGACATCAGTTCATCGTAAAACGAAGTACTCATTGTGAGTGACGGCACAAGCAAACGAGAACTGAATCATTGCATGTAGACAGGCATTCTTTAGAAATGCAGTCTTTTCCACGAAAATATACGTTTCACTTGGCCTTACTTGAGTTGTTAGTTTATACCAAGAATTGAACCCGTTCTTGATTCTAACAAGACTGTTGGCAGAACGGTATAGTATAGAGTATAGGGGTATCTATGTTTCGAAGATTTTAGCAAATATGTAAACATAGATCGTTTGTTTGCAACAATAATGACATAACTCGAAAAATAAGAAATACAGGACAGCTTTTTTGTAAGGTCTAAAAATATTTTCAATATATTGCCATTTTTTTTTTTGCATAGAGAAACTTTTTATCAAAAGATTAAAGGTTTATTTTACGTATTTCGTTACTTAATTTAATACTTGCTTTCCTTAATTTTATATTCAACTACAAACAACATCGAAAAATCAAAATTTTTGAGTTATGTCATCCTTGTCGCAAACGAGCGAGTTGTAAACAGACCCTTCACGAAGCCGTCACCCAAGCATTCTGTACTAACTACATCAAACTAAGTAACTCTATGCAATAATGATTGCTGGGAAACGACTTTTTTTTGGGTGAAAAATCACGTTGTACGGTAGGTACATTGAGTCCTACCGTACAACGTGATTTTTCACCCAACAACCACCAACCCAACGCACTGAAAACATTGTGCTGATGGATGCATTAAAGCATTGTAAAGGGTGGAGGTATTTAAAGCAAAGTTATAATATTAAAAAATTGTGAAAAACTTGGAACTTTGACCCCCAATATCTCCGTTACCAGAAGGTTGCCAGGTATGGCCTAGAACATAGGTTCCCAACGGGAGCGGTACCGCCCCCTAGTGGGTGCTGGAGCTTTTCATGAGAGCGGTAGCGGGTCCAAAGGCATATGGGGGGCGTTATGAAATACCTCTATTTTCATGAAAAAAAATTATCTAGCCGTCTAAAATGTGCATCTTATAACTATTTTGTAAAAAGGGGCGTTCTAATTTTTGTTTTCTTGTAAAGGGGGCGGTAGTCCATAAAACGTTGGGAACCTATGGTCTAGAACAAAAAGATGATAGAAATAACGGGAAGAAAAAGTGCCTTTCAGCTTCGTTGAGGGTACTTTTACACCCATTAGATATTTACCGTAACTTAGCAAACATACCTTAGCATACTCTTTGGCTAGGTGGGAAGATGATCATCGCTGGGTGGCTGGTAGCAGCTGGATGAGAACAGCTGAGGATCGAGTTAAATGCCGTGCACTTGTAGAAGCCCTTGTCTAGCAAGGAAGTTTCATAGGCAACGATTCAATTGGTTGCCATTTGCCATTTTCACGTTACCCTGGCTGGAGGCCCTACACTAAAGACACGAACCAGATAGTCCAGTTAAGCAGAAGCCAGCCTAAAAAAAAATCACACGCAAAAGTGTTCAGAAATCTCAAATTTTCAATATGACTGAGCGTGACAGTTACTGTTCATTGTCACCGAAACAGAAACGTGACCTTTTTTTTAACACGGTCGGACAAACCTAACATCTAACGAATCAAATACCTATTTGTTTATTGTGTAGGTTGTTGATGGTGAATAGATGATGTCAATATGCAAGAAGAAGAAGAAAATAAATCTATCAACTCGAACGTACTCAGAGGTGGTAAAAGCACGCCAAAGATAAACAACAAAACGTAAATGAAAACATCATAAAGAAAAGGCTAATTACAAAATACTTTTAAAGCTACAAACAACATTTTACAGCCTCTAAACACACGAGAGTTATAATCTTCTATCTTTTGCCGTAATAATCTTTTTATTCCACATAAGGTCCACGGTACCAAAGGCCTAAAGTACGTTACGTACAAACCAGCGGGTGTGAATTGGTCTGTAAAAATACAAGATATGACATTGCCAAAGATTCTCGTGGTATACTCGACTGATGAAATGTTTGGAGTTAGCGCTTTTGCGATGGAGGTATAAAGTGGGGGTTCCTACTCGAAATCGAATAACGTAAGATCGAATAACACTTGCTCGAAAACGTTAACTCGATAGTACTTGAAATCAATAAATATGAGCGCGACAGTTCACTACCTCGATGCATCAAAATCTCGAATAAAACTATAAGCTCGAATCATCGGCAGCGCAAGGCCATTCATTATCTTGAAAACTCATTTCTAGATCGACCATCTACTGAATTGATTTATGGAATAATTTTAAGGATTTTTTTTTGAGTACCTACCTACCAAACGGGTGATCGAAAACTGATCATTTACTATGGTCTCTTTCTGAGATGTCAATTTTCATCGTTACTCTAACATAAACAGGACCAATAAACTCACTCAACATTTGAAAATAAATGATCAGGTGGGTTATCATGATCTGTTTGCATTGATGTTTTAGGACTATTGCGAGAGTGAGAAAGTGACAGCGTTAGAGAGCTGTCTAGCGCCATCTTTTACCTACTCTCGGAGTAATAGGTACTAAAACATTCCTGCACCAACAGATCATGGTAACCCCCCTGTGTCACGCTTTAAAACGCTTCACCTCAGTCAATACAAAATTACGCGCACAGACAAAACCTCACACGTCAATAACTTAATATGTATAACGTAATGCTTTCTCCATACGAAAGTACCTGCAGTATACACGTAAAGCAGTAACAGTGAGCACATAAAATTATTTATGAACTTACCTGGCATTTAACGAGCGGGCCCTAAAGTAAAAAGTATTTTTTTATGGGCAGTTTACGACTAACTCCTGGTTACGGTCCGAGTTCCAAGACTCATTCGCGCTGGATTTTAGCATTAAGGAAAAGCTAATACTGCTTTTAAGAACTTTCCAACGTCTTCTTTTATTTCGTCTTCGTTGCAAGTACCTACCTACCTTTGAATTGTATGATAATATGATAGATCATGCAGTGACAGGTACTCGTGGCTAAATAATGACAGGCTCACGGGTCGATGTTCAAGGTTAAGCCGCGCTTGCCAAGGTCGGGCTGGGGATAAGTGACCATCATTACATAACGCAGCTGAAACCAAAATGCAGGAAACAAAGTTGATAGGTACATAAAAACGTTTTTGCAAAAAAAAATACCGACTTCCAAAAAAAACACAAAAAAAAGTGGAAAATAACTTTACTTTCGGAAGTCGGTGACTATTCTTTGTTTCATTGACTTTTTTGGCACCGACTTCCGAAAGTAAAGTTATTTTCCACTTTTTTTTGTGTTTTTTTTGGAAGTCGGTAATTTTTTTTGCAAAAACGTTTTTATTTTACCCTTTTTAGTTATCGCATCACACACAAATCCTTGTCAAGTATCAATTTCGCAATTTCTTTTACTTGGATGACATATTTTTTACAGCTATTTTGTTTTAAAAACCAAACTGCTGAACCGATTTTGATGAAATTTCTATGGGACCAATCGGGAAGCAGATCCATTCAGATAAAAGAAAAATTTTTCAAATCGGTTCATAAATGACGAAGATATGAGGTAACAAACACAAAAAAAAAAACATACAACCGAATTGAGAACCTCCTCCTTTTTTTGAAGTCGGTTAAAAATTATGATGCGTTAAGACCTACCTATTTATTAGCTATGTTTGTAGGTAGGTGGGTAATGTTCACGTATAGTAAGCGAATCCCAGAGTCAGCACTTCTGCCTCCAATACTTAATTAATAAACCATACCCAGCACAAAGTCATTCCCTCTACCCACCAGATTTTAGCTATAAAGCGCTGAATAGCCGTACGCAGCTAGACGGCTGTGCAGCGTGCGGTATTGTCTGGACACCGAGAATGCGACTGGAATCCCGTACCGATATAGACTGTCCTAACAAGGTATTGAATAGTCTCAGGTACTTAGGTATTTAGAAAGACTGAAAATGTCGAAAGTCTCGCCAGGATGTAATTATAACTTAGGGAAGAAATTTTCGCAATAGCTTTTGCTGAAAGTGCTTTCAGCGCACAAAGATAACGTACCTACCTACATACATAACGGGTGTAAAAATCAGGGACCGTACAACCCCGGTTAAGAGTTAAGCCTTTCGAACGGGTAAGCCGTTTATGAGGTTACCTCTATCATTATGTAACCCTTTTGAATGGGTTTTATACTAGAACCCTTTGAAAGGGTTACATGATAACCCATTGAATGGGTTTTATACTAGAAACCCTTTGAAAGGGTTGCATGATAACCCATTGAATGGGTTCTATACTAGAAACCCAGTGAAAGGGTCAAAACCCTTATAATATATGGGTTATTATAATGAACCAAAACCCTTAAAAACCCATATATTATAAGGGTTTTGTTCGGGTTATTCAATAAACTTGTGCTAGGTCGGTGGTACGGGAATGGCGGCCGGGCGCTCATTGCCTATAATTCACTAGACGGTATTATACAAATAGCGAGAGTAGGTACGAGCGAGAGCTCCAATAACTATAGTTGCGTATTTTGAGTTTATATTATATTATTCTTTTGATCTATCCGAGCCGAAAGTAGTGTGTAGACTTTTTTTATCAATTGGGATGCGTTTGCGTGTTTCAAGCTAATTCATTTATAAGGTTAGTTTTTTCTTGAATATTAAAGTACTTTGTAGATAGCATGTAGGCAATAGTATTGCCTACAAATAGGCTCACTCGCCCCCTATTACATGAGATTTAAAAACATAACTGACGAATGTGGGTGTACTATTAGTCTATTAGGTACATCTCTTTGGGGAATACAGGCGTGACGTTATTTGTGATGTTTGCAGATATGTAGTTTATGCTCAAAATCCATCCAAGTGCTAAGATGCTGACTCGCACGAAGTTGCGCAGAAGATGGTAGGTAAGTACTTCATAGAGACTCTCTGTTGGTCGTTTGTTATTTAGGTATTAGGTTTCAAAATTATAAAAACGAATGTTGGGGCCGGATGCCTTGTATCATTTTATTATACTTATCATTTTATATTTGGTAGTAGAAAATATTACTAAGTATATCAGAGAGTGAAGAAAGTTCTGATGACGAATCTCAACACGTCAATCAGATCCATGACGAATTGTCAAAAACATCAGCAGGAATGTCTGTCACCTACATTCGATCCAGATGTTTCTACGCCTGATTTATTTCTGTCATAGCTTATGCAATAGCTTGAATTTTAAAGCTCCCTTAGGCTCTTTAGGTCCGGCTCGCTTCGGTCGCTCTTGCGTTCTCTTCATCTTGAAACTCTTACTCATCTCAGGGGCCGGGTCGTAGGTCTGGTTTTGAAGTTCAAACCCGGGAGGGGTTTTGACATCTAAATCGACCCCTAAATCTCGGACAACTATAAAGAAATCAACCGATCCGAGGCGGAAAGCAAAAAATTTCTCGCTCGCTAATACATACCCATGTTATCGTAATCAATTGAATGAGCAATGAGCAAGTAGAAATTTTGTCTTTATTTTATTATAAATGTCGTTTGAAATAAGATAAGACATTTAATAAAAACTTTTTACAGTCCGTTCAACCGATTTTGACTTCTATTCCGTAGGCATAAGAACGCCTTTAAAAGACGTCTGCGTTGGACGACTGTAAGTATAGGACTATGACACAAATAAGGTTAAATGTAATTCGTTTGGGTGAACGCGAGCCGTAGCCCCGTAGGTATGTACGTTAGTGCATGACTTCGAACGAGTGAAGGAGGCCTGCTTTTGTTTTTTAATAACATTTAATAGCTTTTACAATTTCGCATGTAATGATATAAGCCAAATAGCGATATCTAACTTAAACAAAAATAAAACAACTAATAAGTTTGGTTCTTGTCAAACATCTCTCTTTGAAATTGCTAAGAGATTTCGGCGATTTTCTTCAAAACTTTGAGATAGGTACCTACGTAGCGCTTTTCTGCCTAACAGGGCAGTCTAGTAGGTACTCCATTTTGTACATTTAGTGACCAATAATCTATCCATGACACAAATCAATCAACAATGAAGTGGTACGTCGGACCTTTAGGACATAACATAGTTGCGCAAATTGTTGCGTGAATTGGCAAGTAGGTAAGTATGTAGGACAATCCTACATATTTACCTACTTGCCCATTGCAATAAACTATACAATTGCTATTTTGAAAATTTAGATTGATAAATTACGTAACTTTATATCTACATACCTACCTATTGTAATGCGACCCCGAAATGATCAATCGCCATCAATTTATATTGTAGTATAGTAATATTATCAATCGCTTGGTACGTAAACGAGCTATGTGCAACAAACACGTAATAATTTACAATCACGATTGATCATTTCGCAGACCCCTAAGTTTTCACACCGACTAAATAATAATATAGTAAAACTCCGCAAAAGACGTCCAGGTTCAAAAATCAAACAGCAAAAATGACAGCATTTGTTTGGTACTTGCAATAAAGTAATAAACAAGAACAGAAATGAAAAAAACATAATAATATTAAGTAATTTCGGTATCCGGCCAGCAAAGCTAAAATGAACTCTATTTCACATTCAATAAAGCTCATAGATCCCTGTTTACAACCAGCTAGGTAAGTAGCCACAAAGGCGCCGCCGCCCGCCGCGCTGCCACGGCCGGTCAACGCATGCTATTCCGTTTTGAAACCTATGCCCTTCTGCGAGAGATCATATTACCATGGGGTCTAAACTCGAACAAATTATAATTAGTCATGTAAAGAAAATCATAGATTGCAGCATAGGTAACGATTATGAAACGAACAATCACTAAAATACGTTAAATGGCAGATTTTGACTGAAGTAAGAGATTAGTAAAAATCTAAACTTCCTTGTCTACTCATAAATCACGTAATTTCTACAAAAAAAGATAAATGAAGCTCTAGATCAATTCGATCCCATAGAAGTAGCCATCTGTTAATCATTTTCTTTAGAGCTCTTTGCAAAAGATGGTGTTTTACTGAATATGTTATATGTCACATAAACTGCAGCGTGAAAGCTCACTCACACAAATGAAACTGTTCCGCCAACTCGAGAATTTTTTTGTTGTTGTTTTGTATACTTGTCCTTGAACGCACGGTGCGATGTCATTCATATTCGATTTGGTTAACCAAAATGGTCCCTTAGCTTAGGCCGTTCAAAAGAGTTATCCAAATATTATTGGTTTGTGACTGTTTAGAAAACCCTATCAAAAACCCATACCAAAACCCATACCAAAACCCATACCAAAACGGTCAATTAAGCTGGTAACCAAAACGATCAATTAAGCCGTTCAAAAGGGTGACCCACACCACATCGTAAGGGTTTTTGATTGACTGCTAGAAAAACCCTATCGAAAACCCTTTCAATGGGTAGCCAAAATGGTCAATTAAGCCGTTCAAAAGGGTTAGCCACATCGTATGGGTTTTTGATTGACTGGTAGAAAAACCCTATCAAAAACCCTTTCAATGGGTAACCAAAATGGTCTATTAAGCCGTTCAAAAGGGGTACCCATATCGTATGGGTTTTTGATTGACTGCTAGAAAAACCCTATCAAAAACCCTTTCAATAGGTAACCAAAATGGTCTATTAAGCCGTTCAAAAGGGTTACCCATATCGTATGGGTTTTTGATTAACCGCTTCGAAAAACCCTAACGAAAACCCTTTCAATGGGTAACCGATATGGTCCCTGGTAAAAATACCCTTAACAAAGCCGAAAGGCACTTGTTCTGGACCATACCGGGAACCTTCTAGTTATGGAGATATTGGGGGTCAAAGTTCCAACTGTTGCACATGTTTTTTTTTATATTTTAAATACCTCCATGACCCCTGTACTATTCAGTACATCCAGCAGCACAATGTTTTGAGTGTGTTACATTGAGTTTTAGCGGAAAACGTGATTTTTCACTGAAAAAGAAAAGTCATTTCCCAGCAATAATTTTTGCGTAGAGTTATTTAGTTTGATATGCAGAATGTTTGGTGGACGACTCCGTGAAGGGTTTGTTTACACCTTGTATATCGACCATAATATATGTAACATCAACATCTACTCTGAATACAGGATAGTTTTAATGGTAGGTACCTAAGTACACAGCGTTAGTTTTTATTACCATAGTTCGCAAATAGTTGTGAAATCACGGCGATACCGGTTCGGTGTAGACACTGGGCACACAAGACCGATACGGTATGACGTCCGACGCGATACACGAACGATATGGACCGTCCACTGCGTTTTAGTGCAGCCTTTAGAAAATTGTTAGGTGTACAGGGTGGAACAACGACGCTAAAAGTCACCACGTATTCAATACATCATTCTGAAACCCCCACATAGAAATTTTTCAACGGTAATTTAAAAGAAAAACAGCTGTTCCATACATTTTGACCGTGTAGGTATTGCAGTTTTGTAGGTAACAGCTGTTTTCAACAACCGAAGGAAAATTTCTATGTGGGGGGGTAACCGTTTTAGTACCTTCCACTCTGTTTTACATAACATCACGCCAGTGTAGTACCTAGTATACCTAAAGTACGCCACCACTTGGCAAATTATGTTTATGTTTGAGTCCCATGTCAAATGTAACACTAGTATTGACGATAGCTTTCATCAATACAAACAACATCGTTTGATTGATACAGGTTTTATGCGTGGCCGCTATTTTTGAAAATAAAATAAAATGGCAGAAGTTAGGCAAGCCAAATAATTCAAAGCCCTTAGCGAATGTCTTTTTCCAGGTCTCAGGCCAACCTCTGGTCAAAAATCCTAAGTATCGGTTCAGCGGTGTAGGCGTGTAGGTAAAGGTTGTAAACAGACAGAGAAGCTTTCGAATTAATAATATTACTTAGTATGGATTTAACACTAAATGAAACTGCACCTCAATACTCCGTACGGTGTATAATCTCAATCTGTCAAGCGTAGATGCCACAGACCGCACGCTCGCTACAAAAAGCCGCGCGGACACTTCAGACGCGCCGCGCCGTCATCGCTTAGGGTTGCCAGCATTATCTCCTTTTTATTCGAAAACCTTTACAAATATTTTGATTAATTAACGTTACCTTGTCACTGTGTAGCTTTTTGAAGTTGCCGGTAACAAGTCGTGTTATGTGCTGGTTAGACAAGAGTTTAGAACCATTTGAAAATAACTTTGGCCTTGTAGGGACATGGGTAGGTGATCTATCTATCTGTGATTTCTTAGCGTTCTTATGTGAGAAAAGTATTTATGAAAAACTAGCTTTTGATAAGTTTTTTTTAGTTTGGTTGGTATTACACAGGTACAGGTGTGTGGTTTTGACATTAAATTTTCAATTCAGACTTTGTTTTGGATGGTGTTTTGAAATTCCATGTCATTTTGTTCAGATGTGCGTATACCTGATTATGAGCAAATCTGGATAATTGTGATTATGTCTGATATGTCATACATTAGTCATAAGTAGGGATCGGATATTCGGATGCATATTTACCTAAAGTACATTTTTTCCCGGCAAAGGTACTTAAGTGTGAGAGCGGCTTCTTATAGTATATTTTTTCCCCGATTTAGCGCGATTTCATAAAAAAAATACAGTGTGTATAAAATGTAGTTGTAAATCTAGCAGTGTGTAGTATTCCTAAAAATAATAAATATTTCTGTTCTGTTTAAAACGGCTAGAAAATTTGTGGAATCACGTAAAAATTACTTCAACTTTAAAATTTTGCTGCTAATATTCAAATAGAATAAAATGGAAAATTTTATTGGATATATAACAATGACTATTTTGACACTAGAACTCGCACTCCATACTAGTCAACACTCAAACTATAAATAAATATAGGTACAACCGAATATTCCATCTCTAGTTATAAAAGAATGGTTGCATTTTCAATAAAACTCAATAAATACGTTTCCACATCCTTTATATACAATACAGTAGGTACATTGATATAGAACTTAAAAATAATTAACATTTAGCTCTACGTTACACATTAAGTTAACATTTAGCCGTACCATAGACAAGCGGGACCCCGCGCATCATAGACAACGTACAAAAATATTATTTTTATTTCTTGCAACACTATCGTAATGTCACAGAGTCCAACACAGATAATAAATTATAACTAGAAATCATAGCGATAGGAATAAATAGATTATAATTTAGCAATTTATAATTAAAAGGGCAAACGCTCATACCTGGTCTCAATAGGAATCACACGACTATAATTAAAACTAAATTAAATCATTTATCTATTTGTAATGAAGATCAAACAATAAACAAATTCTTACAACCACTTAATCTGATACAAATTCGCTAAATCTAGACGTGCATTGAGACAGCGCGAGGCATTTATTTTGACAGAGTGCTTGTGGTAAGTCACGCATGTGTCGCAATGACTCACACTGTCTGGACGCACTATAAGAAAATGTAGTATTGCAGACTTTAGGAAATGGTTCTTTACCTTAAACACGGCCATAAGAGTAAAATTACCACATTACTACGTATGGGCGTAGTGTGGGAATAACCCCAATCCAGATAGATCGACGCCCTTAAAGTGGAAGCGCCAGGGAAGCCCGCGAAATTCAAATTTTCTTGCGTTTTTTTGCAATTTGTAAGTGATTTGCGACCGTTACACGTATGTAGGTATTCACAGAATTATAATCATAAAAATCATCAAGACAACCCCTAAGTTCATTTAATCGTAAGAATGACTATTTTATAATAAAGTAATTCATTGGGATTTTATGTACTTAATCACTATTATGATTAGACCTGCAAATTGCAAAAAAAGTATGAAAAATCGAATTTCACGGGCTACACTGGCGCTTCCACCTTAAAAAGTCAGCTGGGTCAGATTGGAGGCGAAAGGTGGAGGAAATGGTATTGTGGCCTAGTTTGGCAGAAGTCTATATCCAGCAGTGGACTGCGATATGCTAAGTTGATCACACAATCCCCTGAAGTCTGCAACGCTACATGTATATTGTAGGTGTTACCGTTAACCATTGACACATATTAAATGTTATTTCATGGATTATGGAATAAACAGTGTTTGGTCACAGAGTCATTGTAAACAGTTCATCCCAACGTTGAGATTCAAAAGCATTAAGAAACTACAATGGAATTCATAGGAAGAACTTGTGGTAAGAGGTATTGAGGAAAAACGGATTGAATAAAAGGCTTTTACAAACAGTTGCGATGTGCACCTAGAAGGATATCGATATCACGACAAAACGCATCATTTCACGATTCATCATCACACTCCTGCCTGTTCCCAATTTATTTGAGGTCGGCGCAGCATATCTTCTTCTTCCATACTTCTCTGTCACTTGTCATCTCATAAGACTCCTCCTTTCTTGCCATATCTTCATTCACACAGTCCATGCATCGTTTCATTGTTCTTCCTCTACTCTCTTATACCCTCTCTTATACTCTAATCTCTTATACATTCATAGTCAAAACTTTCTTCACGACATTTTCCTCATCCCTACGCATCACTGTCACAATTCACCGCATCATTTCTCGATTGTGATACCAAAATATCATGTGGTAATGTTTCGGAGCGGGCGCCTTGATGAACGATTCATCGGAGCATTGCGAAAACTTCCACAAGTTAAACAGATGATAAATTCGTATCGAATGTGGACAGCAAGAGCCTTTACTAATCCGCTGAATATAATATTTTAAAACTTAACAGCCTTGGGCAGTGAATTTTACAATAATTCTGCGAGAGTAGTATGTAAATATAACTTGTTCTGTACATTTTCTATACCAGAGACCGTGCAGGGAAATGTCAAAATGATTACTGAACCAGTGCGAAAATAAGACAGAGAGATATCACCTTTCCTTTTTTGGCACGGGGACAGTAAGAATACTGAAATTTCCCTATACGACCCTATTACACTATATAGGAAGAAATATTGGGAAGTCCTGAATCTATTTCAATACAAAAACTTACAAATCCATACAAATGTATCTAATTACAAAACGTTACATGCACCCGTTTTAATACTAACAATATTACATTTTAATTTATTAATTAGTTTTTACAATTAAAAAATTGGAGTTTACCGTCAATAGCCTTGTTTGTAATTCATCAGATTTCGTATAAAAAATAACGAACAAAAAACTGTTCGCAAAACATTTTTCTCGTGTGGCAACATTTTCGCTTCGAATTTCTAATAATACTTCTAACGGCTTTTTTATCAAAATGGAATATCTAGCGTTTTAATTAGTTGGAGTAAAATGGAGTAACTAGTACTTAGTCCATGGCCTCGAGTACATGCGGTCAGTGAAGGACTTAAATTCGCATTTGTAAGACCTAGCGCACACATACGATGGCATTTTCAAAGAAATCACTCGGAAACCGTATTCTAGAATCTCGAAACAAAACTGTCACATATCAAAGTCGATTACTGTAATACAAGGTGGAAGGGACACCGACTCTAAAACGATAACCACGTATGCCGTACATCATTCTGAACCCCCCACAGAAATTATCCAACGGTAATTTTAAAAAAAAATTTGCAGGTCTATACATTTTGAACGTGTAGGTAGTGCAGTTTTGTAGGAAGCAGCTGTTTTTTTTTTAATAACCGTTTTAGCGTCGGCACCCTGTATATTTTTAAATCGAGATGACGTGTTTAAGGGCATCGCTCCAGAATACGGTTTTCACTCTCGTATCATAACTTTGCCCGAAAGTAGGTTGTGGACTGTGGGACCTGCAATCTGAATGAAATCGATTATAATTCTAGATAGTTATTGGCAATAATTTCGTCACATCTAGACGTGACGGGAATTAATTACAGTCGGTAAATAATTCACAGATACAATTGCGTAAACAAACTTTACTTTGATATTTATTGGTTTTCATCAAACTGACTCTTCCTCCCAAACGATCTTTTGGCGCTCGAATAAGTCAGGGAAAAAAAGATGGCGGCGTCAGTTCCGATTTTGGTCGCGCGCCTGTTAAACACCTCAAGAAGAAGTTTGACTAAAATTATTCAAAAATCCTATGTGTGCGCTAACACTAGGTATTTAATTTTCTATATTTATGGAAACTGTTCTACAATTCTCTCTACTTTCAGATTATACGGGGTGGAAGGGATACCGACGCGAAAACGGAAACCACGTACTCAGTACATCATTCTGAACACCCCCACGTAGAAATTTTTCGTCGGTTATTAAAAAAAATCAGCTGTTCCATACATTATGACAGTGTAGGTATTGCACTTTTGTAGGAAACAGCTCTTTTTTTAATAACCGACGAAAAATTTCTATGTGGGTGAATTCAGAATTATGTACTGAGTATGTGGTTTCCGTTTTCGCGTCGGTGCCCTTCCACCCCGTATTTCATTAAAATGTTATTTATATAAATAAAAATATTTTACATCATAGCATAAACGTCGATTGTATTGTCAAATGTTGAATTTATTGTGCAACATTTACACGGAGCTATTTCATTGCTCATTGAAAACAACAATTAGAAACAAAACCAAATATTGCCACATCAAAATACTGTATAGCAGGTACAATTTTATTGATTTTTCAACGGGCAATAAAATTGCTCGGTGTAAATGCAGCTTTGATTGGACACTGTACTTTAACTTAACAATAACTTAAAGCTATAATAAATACTTAGTCAATGCAAGGAACACAATGACAGGGCCGCTAATATATTTGGTAACTTAATAAAGTTTTAAAAGGGTTTTCAGTTATTTGGCCTGCCTAAGTTCCGACAGTGTATTTTATTTTCAAAATAGCAGCCACGCATTAAACCTGTACTAATGAATTAGCTGTCAACAATACAAACAAGTTTTGTATGAGACCGAATCTGCTAAAGCGTCACGTTTCTGAGATATAAGCCATCAAAGTTACAATATTCGCCATCTGTACAACTTTGATTTAATTAGCCACTCATAAAACCTGTATTGGTCGTTAGCAGGCAGCAATACAAACAAGTATTGTTCGAGAGAAAACCTTCTAAAGGGCCACGTTTCCAAGATATGCGCCATCAGTACAATTTTGATAGCTTATATTTGTGAATGTGACACTTCAGAAGATTTTTTCTCATAGAACTTGTTTGAACTGATACCAGCTATTGATTAATATCGCCGGTGTTGAGCGTGGCCGCTATTTTTGAAAAATAAATAAAATGGCGGTCGTTAGGCAGGCCACGCTTTATACAGAAATCTTCCAAACCCTTTGTGAACTATTAATCAGGTCTTGGACGCATCTTACATTTATTTAACGAATTTAAAATATAATTCTGTCTCTATCATCTTCAAAGAACAGACAGAAAAAGAACGATGATTTAAATTCGTTCACTAAACGTATCTAGTGATCGCTTGAACCACATAATGACATTGTTAATAATTATAGCGTTTCGAAGCGCTAAGATCTAATAATTAAGTTTCTCTAGCATTTTTATTGGATCTATACAAATGATAGGTCTATCATCTCCCTTTACATTTCATCACCATCATCTTTCTATAGCAATAAAGTGAATAAAGTTTTAATCGCTCGTTAATAACCGCTCGTGTGTAAAAGGCCTAGGCATAGAGCCCGCATAGACAATGCGTGTTTTTGATAACTATGCAAATACAGTTGAAACCGTTTACGACGACATCATTTAGAACACCATACCCCTTACATTGACCAAAATCATAGGTACTAAATAGTTTTTACCTCGAAAACACCACCGGCTGTTACGACTTTCGGTTTTTACGACTAAATATGAGTAGTTCCTTCGATATCGTTATAACATATTTTGACTGTTTAACTATTGACGATTGCGATCCGACCGATTATTACTAACAGCGATCTCGATTTAAGAACAAAACAAATTGTTATTAGCTGCAGGTCTCGTGGAACAAGAGTTCAAATCTAGGTTACTTCTAGACTAGGCCTGTTTGGTTTCAACTAGATTTGACTAAGATTAAGGAGTGGAAGTAAGCATCCGGCCTAAGATTTTAACAGAGTCTAGACACCCGTATCTGTAGTCAAGTTAGTTAAAGTAATTCGTTATGCGAACATTTTATGCAATAGACAAGAATTTAAACAAATTACAAAACCAAAGCTAAGAATTCTAACTTTTGAGTTCAAATTTCAAGCAATTACTAAACTACAGAATAAAAATGGTATCTTAAATAACTGACCTATTTATAGATACGGTTGATAGAATACTCTGGTTCGTGAACTAAGTTATAATATTTTCTATGAGACTATTTTATAATATAGAAATTCTGGAGGAAGGCCGATGATAGGAAGTTCAGTTTAAGATCTACGTCAAATAATTTAAGAAGAATTACAACAAAATAGTTACAAATTATCAACATCGAAACACTTTAGGTTGTTTGGTTCGTGTGCCTTTAGAAAGTTAGAATTTGAATAATATACTCTTATTCCCAAATACGCGCTTTGGACGTGGAGTTGCAGACACCAGCCCGTGATACAATACAATTTTTAGACAACAAAGAATCTGATTTAGGAATAATACGATACAATTTAATAAGCTTGAAATTAACTGCAGTCATTCTCAATGGACATTCTTTCATGAGTTACTGCATATGAAGCTGTCACATATTTCACAACTTCGCTTCCATAAAGTACTGTACGCAGAAGAGATTGGTATGCAGGCTCGCAATATTTGAGATTAACTAATTGATTTGCTTGTCTTTGAGGTTTCGTCAAAACTATATTTCGACGATTCCTACGTACAAAACAATTTGTGTTTTTTTTTTGGTTAATCTTTAAATTGAAATAAAATACAGAAAAATGTTTTTAATATCCATGAAATTGGCTTTATTTGACTGATAGTTTTATGCCATTTATGTTTGAATATGATTTCGGGCACAACAAAACCCCGCACAAACACTCGTGTTTAGACATGTTGCTTTATACCTAGGGACTGTGTTTACTTCAACAATTTATTTAAGAACCTTGTAGCAGTGTCAATCTTTTAAGTTACTACCAAAGACGTCCCCCAACAAACCGTAACATCAGAAGATTCGATTTTGTACAGTAATCTAAACTGTTACATTACAGGCGAATTCTCCCGGCAAGGGAACGCCTTTAGGCAATATTTATGACATAATTATTTCGTAAACATAAATAGACCTTATCGTTTGAAGACGTGCAAATGATATTCAACTTTAGGATGGTAAAGCAAATCTACGGTCGACGCACACTACAAATATATTAGCCCGCATACCAACCTCTTTTGCCGAGTGTACCAAAGTTACGCTTGATAACATAATCACTACTATTGCCGTCATTACGTCGCGATGATGACAATCTCAGGATGACCATCCGTTGTGTAACTAACAATAACCAAATTCCGAATCTAGCAATAATATGTACCTATTTGTGTCAATCTAGTTCTACCTCCGAGGATCTAAGTTACGTATTTCTCGGTAGCCGGCCTTTCGTATCTCATATATATGTATATACATACAGTAGTATTGTCAAAAAAGTTCACTGAATTTGATTTTTTTATTATTACATTAATAACACGCGGTTGGCGAAAAATCAACGAGTCAATAAGTAGAGACCGGATTATATGCCACTGCATATCGCAATTAAAAAAAAAAAAAAAGTGAAAGGTTCGAGTGAATAGGTTTCTTCTAGGCAAGCGTACTGCACCCTAGTCCGCATCATCGCTTCACATCAGGTGAGTTGCGGCCAAACGCAAGCATATTTATTATAAAAAAAAAATAGATGATCGTGCATAACTTGTATCCTTTATTTTAACATTCTATTAAAGGTACATCATCTTCTGAATCTGATTTAGAATGCTGTGGTGGTATGTTTTCTACATCTTGACAGACATTATCTACATTTTCTGGTTCTATATCGTCCCACTGATTTACTTCATCTGGCTCTATAATATCATCGTCTCTCACAAACAGCTAGTATTTTTTTTTAATAGTGATGCTTTATGTTTTAAATTCATCAACCACATACGCGCATTATTGGACTTTTAATAAACCCACTGAAAAACTGTATGGCCCCGCATTACGGAAAGTCACTCAATACTCAAATTTAGAAGTTAGAACTGTCAAAAGTAAGAATTCTTAGCTTTGCTTTCTTTGATGGTTCTTACACCGTTCAAATTGTTGTCAATTGCATAAAAATGGTTGCATAAGTAATTACTTTAACTTGGCTATAGATACGGGTTTAAATGGCATTGGTTTATTGAGCAATTTGGCTCATAATCCTCATTCAAAATCTGAGCGATCAACTCTTCACTTTGCAATTGCTTTAGTTTAGTGCAGCTGAAAACAAGCATGAATCGATCTACTGTCTCCATTCATAAAAGGAATATCAGTTAGTTTCTCATATAGTTCATGCAAGTTCTTGAAAATTTATGATGCATAAATTCGACCATTTTAAGTTGCATATAATCCGGTCTCTAGTAATAAGTTATGTATAGTTGACATCGCAATTGCTTTATCATTTAATGAGGGATTTTATTTTTAAACTCGGGAAGAGTTTAAAAATAAAAAATAGTCGCTGGATAGATGGCGCTGAACTTGCTAAGTTACTGCAAGGAACAGAACGTCACATCATTTCACTTAGATGTAATTTTAATTATAAATCAATATAGTATAATGTACTCTGTGATTATAAACGAAAGTGTCAGTCAACGAGCGTATTTGAAGTGCCACAATGTTGTTTTTTTTTCAAGCGTTTTGGCTTTGGCTCGTAGTAACGTTGTCAGTTCAACGCCATCTAGAGAGTTCTTGGAAACTATGTTTTTTTTTTATACTCAAAAAGAAAACCTCTCATTACGAGAACAATTCTCAGAAATCTGAATTTTACAAAGATTTAAATTTGTTTCATAAATCATATTTATTTCTGTAAATTTGTTTTCAAAAACACGTCAACTAAACGTCACATGATATCATGTTTTAAAGCTAGATGGGGCCAGTGTTTCGTATCTGATTACTCTGAGAAGAAACAGCTGTTTACAGTCACACAGATAAATAATAGGCTTTGTCGTTTTATGATGTGCAAGTGACATTCATCCTTAAAGTGAAATTGTACCTAACTTTTCAGATTTTATTTGGAAACCGGGGGTGGTAGTACGATTTTATCATCAAGTCTTTTGCTAACACAGACACAAACACACATCGCAGAAATAAACGTTTCCGCAAATACTTTACGACCTCAAAGGAATGTCTTATTATTGTACCGTTGTTGGTGTGTCAACTTTCGGCGTAAGGTCAAATAAATCGAGCAATGCGGTTTTACTTTGGCCTGTAGCTGTCGCCTAGTATTTGTGAAAACGGGCTTTTAAGTTATAAAAATATTATTGCTCCTCCTTTAATTTCGAAAATATTTGATACAATTCTAGATTTATAAAATCAATCTTTTTGCACCTATCTTTTTTAAGGCATATTAATATTGCAAAAGTTTAAAAAATAAATTCTGATTTATTTTTAAATCCCTCGTTTGTATCCAATTTTAGGGATAATTTCCACATTACGACCGAAAATTCAAAGAAAAAATACCTACTTAGCATAAAAAGTGTCTTCACGTCACGGGGTCTACTCTCTAAGCACGAAAACCGTAGTTTCGGCCGAAGTTACGGGCGTTTCCTACTCCGTAGCACCTACGGACATGGATTAGTTCGAGGCCCTAACTAAGAATGAATGATAACTGGATTAGACAGTTGTCCCTACTTCCAATGTGTTTTTGCCCGTCCGAAAAGTTGAATTTGACACTTGTTTCGGCGGATCGTTATGTCACAGGATGCTTTCGAATCGATCCGAACGCGACAAAGCAGACCCTAAATCATTTCAAAGGAGCTCCTGGCTCTTGAAACAAGAAAATATTTAAAATCACTACGAAAACGGCCACATCCTCAAATTTTTATATACATTTCATCGTTTGGCAGTGACCAGCTGGTCTCATCATTATTTACATCGATCCTTTACAAATTTTTCTTTGAAAATAAAACCTACCTACATCTAAAATAAGTTATAGTTTTCAAGATATTTAATGGCATTATGTAAAGCTTAGTTTACGAGTTTCAAGCGATTTCAGCCAACTATACTTACATTACTACTGTGATCACTTTTTCGTAACGTTTTTTGTTGATTTTAAACAAAATTAAACTTAAACCAAAAGGCCGCGTCCTAAACAAAGCAATCGTCGTTCGATCCCACTACCTTCGCGTTCGTTTTGTTTGGCGATCCCAAACGCTTGGCTGACAAATGAGTTCCATAATGAGCGCGATCACTTTGGTTAGAACGCGGGGTAAGATGTTATACTCAGACGATTTATATGCGTTTGAGCCAATAACTGCTCAATGTAGACACTGCGATACAATTTTTCACAAACGAAAACATAATACACAAAACCTACGTTATACAATCTGGAATATACAATACAATACAAATCCAACTACAAAATACACGAAGAGAATTCTTAATAAATATTTCGAAGGGAGGAATACGAATTTAAAATCTGGAAAACAAAACACTGCTAATTCTATTATCAAAAAGTCCATTTAATTTACCGGCATCGTTGGAGAGGGACCCAACGCGGGCGAAGATCAGGGTCTCGCATCATTCGAAGACTCGACATCACTGGAACTGCTCGAGACCGATTTCTTCGGCTTATATTCTGTTATAACTACAGTTACGCCACTCACTGTCACCTGATGACAAACGCGTTACTGTATATTCAATTGGTAGTAAGCACTTGAACTAATCTGGACGACAAAGTGTTGCTAACGGTATTAGTGATACGTAGATCGGATACAATCAAATTAAAGTAATGAGAAACGTGTTAGGTGTTGGATGACATTTTGCGAAAGTGGAGCGTTTAGATCAGATTATTTTCTCATTTCTTTATTCTTTGAAAGTTTGGACTATACGATACTTATTAGTACTTCGGAAAGCACGTTAAACCTTAGGTACCGTTAAACCTTAGATCCCTGGGGATCTGTAAATGACAGCCGGTACCCGGACAGACTATTGCCAGCAATAGTCTTGTAGTCTGAAGTCAGAAAGGCGAACAGTCTTACCAAGTCTGATTTTACCCTTTAACTGGGTTGTGAAAGTCTGATAGGCAACCGGTCTCAACGGAATTTAAATTGGAAGCACAATTAATTGGAAGCCGTCACTAACATAGTTGGGAAAAGGCTGCTTAGATTCGATACATAAATAAGTTGAAGGATATTGACGCTGCAGAATCTGAGCGGTGCCAGGAGTGTCCAACAAAGGTCCAAATTAGCATCATCAGACAAGAGCGAGAAAATTAGTTCAGTTTTATTGGTGAAATTCGACCTAAAGCAACTAATACGTGACTAACACCCGTATCTATAAACAAGTCAAAGTGATTACTTGAATAAAAGTCATCATTTAAGATACGATTTTTTTTTGTAGTTTAGTAATTGCTTGAAGTTAGAACTGTTAAATGTTAGAATTCGTTTTAATTTTTGTCTATTACATTAAAACTGTTGCATAAGTAATTACTTAACTCAAGTAATGACTTTAACTTGTCTATAGATACGGTACACCCGTGTCTATCGATCAGTAGATCGCGAGAAACAGATGGATGAGAGACACACATTACCAAAAAGTATGGCGGAAGAAAGCGGAGGCTTATACCCAATAGTGAGTGATTCCGGGCTGAAATGATGATGATGAAGTCTTACCTCTCTAGTCTGCGCGGAGCTCCGGTCAACATTACTCAGTCGAGGCGGCCTCCTCTTCTTCTTCAACGAGTTGGCGGACCGTGGTCTCTTCTGCGAGCTGGTGGGCGCTGTGCCGGCTGCCTGAGCCGCCACCAGCGCCGGGTTGATCCGGGGCTTGCGCGTCGATGTGCCTATGGACAATATTGGGCGTTAGGTAGGACAGTTTATGGACGGATTTGGCATACGCGCAGTCTTTTTGGAAGTTTTCAGCGTTTGGGTCAAGTTTAAGAAGGGCATCCTAGAAGCGTGAACACATAGGATATATTGAAATGGCATGGATATCCTTGAGAGCAGATCTTTGACCATAACCTGAGCAGATTTCTTTTCTGCGCTGCAATTATGACAGCCTACATTCTTTGCCATATTTTGAGGTGAATTATGTTGTGTGCGTTATGTGGCTAAAAATTTCAATTTACAAAGAGTCTGTTACTAACGAAAACTAATCCCGTACTGAAATACTTTAAATAAGGATATTGCGCTAACAAGCTGAATTTTATGGCTTTACAACTGCCTATAACGGGTATCTGGAGCATTTGCAATACAGCCGTCATCGAAAGCATATTTATATGCGTTTACTGTTATAACTACAGACCAAAGAGGATAGGATTATATGAAGGATTTAATCCAGAAGCCAATAATTAATACATATCCAATCTATTCTTAGTTTAAGACCACACGACGATCCATAAATTCAAAACAAAATACCAAGTCTAAGTTTCCACCCCAGTTTACATTACAGCGAACATTCTGGAACTCTTAGCATTATTCCTGTCTGGAAATAGCTCGGAATACTACGTATATCAAAGCGTTATAGCCCAGATTGTGGAGCTATGTGGGGTATGAACGGGGCTTGTAGCCCGCGGGGCGAGCTGCGTTCTCTATGCGTCCCTTGGTGCCCACCAGACGTTGTACTAGGGGAACTCGAAACGATATCATTTCGAATGATATTTTTACAGGGAAATGGTAAAATGATCATATCAGTGGGGTAGCGTAACACATAAATGTATGACAGCTATTATGAAAATTCAGCAATAATTCATATATATCAAACAATTCATAGCGTAATTTAAGGTATCTATGCAATGTATTGGGAATTTCCTTCGAACTTCTTCGGATTTTGATAGAAAGTGTGTGCGATAATGTGTTGCTGGTCATCATCGATTTTTTTAAAGTCATTGTATAAGCCCTACGTAAGCCTATCAGAAAAAATCAAGTACTTACCGACAATGAGGTAAAATAAATGTGTAGTACAAACTTTTTGTTGACATACATACCTATACCGAGTTTTACAAAACTTGGCTAACGGGAAACACGTTATTAATATATATATACATTCGTACTAAGGGTACTGGAAATACGGAACAAGGAAGAATGGTATCAACAAATTGTAACGCGAATTCGCTGGTCAGTTACCTTGAGGAAACTGAACAATTTTGCGAAATGGTTTACCTACTGGTAATCCATTGTAACTGGCAGGCTTAGTCAGAAAAACAAACATTTTTCTAATATTTTGTTTTAAGAATAGATAACTAATAAAAACTTTTTTGCAAAAAAAAACCGACTTCCAAAAAAAACACTAAAAAAGTGGAAAATTACTTTCGGAAGTCGGTGACTATTGTTTGTTTCATTGACTTTTTTGACACCGACTTCCGAAAGTAAAGTTATTTTCCACTTTTTTAGTGTTTTTTTTGGAAGTCGGTTTTTTTTTGCAAAAAAGTTTTTATTTTACCCTTTTTAGTTATCGAATCACACACAAATCCTTGTCAAGTATCAATTTCGCAATTACTTTTACTTGGATGACATTTTTCCAGTTATTTTGATTTCAAAACCAAACTGCTGAACCGATTTTGATGAAATTTCTATGGGACCAATCGGGAAGTAAATCCATTCAGATAAAAGAAGAATTTTTCAAATCGGTTCATAAATGACGGAGATATGAGGTAAAAAACACAATAAAAAAAAAAAAAACATACAACCGAATTGAGAACCTCCTCCTTTTTTTGAAGTCGGTTAAAAACGTAGTAAATTGGTCAAAATAAAGCTTTGACTATGCTAATCAATCGAGAATTTTAACAAGTATTTGTTAGATTCTTTAACAACCCAAATAACAGCACCTTAATTTGGAAAATTAACAAAACAACGCATTTCACAGTCCTTATTAAGCATAGAATTTCGAAAACTAGTTTCGCCCAATACATTCGAGATTTGACGGTAACACGCGAAATGCCCAGCGTTTGTGAGAAACCGGCGAGTTTGAGAGCTCTACTAGAAACAAAGACGTTGTTCGGAGGGTAGATTTACTAGTACTTACGTACTTAGCGACGTAAATCGGGATTTAGTGCATACTACCTCAGCGCCTAGGGATACTCTTATAGCGAAGTGGATGGATCTTTATATGATAAAAGTTTTTAAAGGAAAACATGAAATTGTAGGGAAAATGCTGTCTTTATTAAAGTCTCTGGTGTCCGTGGAATACTAGAAAGTAACTATTAATTGAAGAGCATTTAAGGTCTTGATTTTTTTTGTAACAGGTCCCGCTGTCGAACTTCCAGCTCAAGATGCAAGATATTACTTAATTTTCTACCATTATTTTGAATATACCCAACCAATCAGCGATAGTGCATTCCAAGGTTGAGGAAGACATTGGTTGCGTCATCATTTCAATGGGATGATTGACTGAATTGTGTCAAGTAGGTACTGCCAAACGTTTGATTAACTGAAACAGTTTTATGACTTTCAATTGGCAAATTCTTTGGTGTAGTGGTACCTATGCCATGTCCGATTCAGATACATAGCAGAAGCAGCCCTGTGTTCCCATTGAGAAAACTACAGGCTGATGTAGTTTTCTCAATGGGAACACAGGGCCAACTCTCTTGAACATAATCCACCACACGACCACGACACGATCACGATACGAGGATTATTAATTTATTCCTATACTTACTGCTTTCATTGGACTGAAGTTCGAACCCAAGACACGCACCTCTGATTTTTGGATTCATGTGCGTATTGTATAATTATCACTTGCTTCGGTGAAGTAAAACATCGTGGGGAAACCAGCATGCCTGAGAGATATTTCTCGACGGCATGTAAAGCCAAGTCAGAGGCCATGGGCGGCATAAAAACTCAGACCCCAGTCTAGCCACTAACCACACGAATCACACGATAAAGAAGACTGCCTTAATTTTGTGGTGTTTAGGTAAAAGATTAATAATAACATAAATGAAGAACTGGATAGCTTTTTTGTCTCTAGTGGCTTAAGTTACTTTCGCAATAGGAAGTAGCAATTTGCTGTGCCATGTCACACTATTGTAGCTAATTAATGATTAACTATGGAAGTCGTCAATTAAATTCGTCGCTATAAATAAAATACCACATAAAATCCGTTCGTTACGAAAATTAATAATAGCAGAAATAGGTCTTAACGATTATAATTTGTAAAATGCAGTTGCTTGCGTTCGTCTGCACATCGTTCCGTACAAATTGAAGTCAACCGGCTGGAACTATGTCACCCAAATTGGGAATTAACAGGAATTGCATGATAACCTATTAACGAATACAATGATGAAGATGATCTTATCAGAATTGGGAATAGTAGGAAGATAATGTTGTTCCATGTTGCTTGGGGTCGGCACAGCACGTTTTCTTTTTTTCTTTTCTCCCCTGTTAACCGTCACGCTATTATTCATTCGTTTTATACAGTAAGAGTTATGCTTTATGCTTACTCGTATATTGTTTTTTATAATATAATATAATTGCATAGTAAATTGTGTAAGTTCTATGTACGATAAAGCTACCATTTACATCTTTTATTGACTCGAATTTGCCCTGGCGGTTGAGAGAATGTGAATGATGTGAGAATGGAATGAGAATGTGATTATTGTATTTTTGAATTGTTAATTTTATCTTTTTACTCTGGACTGTCTTACTCGCACGTCTTTCTACATCGCTCTCACATATGTGTAACGTTAGTGAGTGTGTGAGAAAATTAAACATATTATTTATTTATTTTTAGCTGCCTGCAGATTTAACTCGTTTGTCGACTGTTCTATAAACAGTAGTCCACGTTCATCGAGACGTAAGGCGTGCTTAGGAGCACTTGTTCGGGTCGTCCCGTGCCGAATCAGGTCGCCCCGAACTTGTGTAGCACCCCTAAGACTGCATATTCCAGTTATTGCCCCCTCCCTCGTATAACCATGAACACAATTCCTGCATTAGGGGTGTTGTTCTGCCCCGGGCTCGCGGCCATAGCGGCGCCAGTGCGCGCCACTGCCGAATGTTCGGCGATGGGGTAGCCGGGGGTGGAATAAGGGTTGTAATGGTATCGTTGGTACAGGCATAACGAGAAAAATTAATCGGATAATTCTTAATTAAAATAAATTAAGAATTATCCGATTATTTTTTCTCGTTTTAGATATTCATCATTTTAACCGCATGGAAATTGCAAAACTTCCTAAACAATTTGAAGTATTTATGATGATGTCTAAGGACGCCACCAACAACACCCCACCCTGTGCAACCCCGCATTCTTCGCCTCGGCCTTGAGCCGCAAGATGGCGTCTATGGTCGAATGCCCTGCCCAGAATCCAAACTGGGCGTCCGACAGGTTCGGGCCGATCGCTTCCAAGTGCCGGACAACGCGGTTAGCGAGAACCTTCTCAAGCATCTTCCCCGCCTCGTCCAGCAACACAATCGGCCTGAACGCCGATGGAGACTCCAAGGGCCGCCCCGCCTTCGACCGTCGACCTTCCTTCCAGGCCTTAGGGAACCGTCTCGCCGTCAGACAGGCATCGAACAGCTCCCCCTAAGCCTATCTTCTAGCGCTGCTTCCAATGCCAGGGCCAGCACCCTTGCAGGCACCCCGTCCGGTCCGGGGGCAGTCCTCTTGGACCGCCCGCTTTGGAGGCTGTCTTTGGGAGCGAGGCATGGCTGCATCGCACACAGCGGCCATGGCGTCACGAAAGCGGTCCGCCTCGACGTCGACTCCCTATGCTGCAGGCGGTGGGGACAACCAGACCTGAACAATGGCTGCTTCCTCTAATAGGTTCCCCATTAAGCCGCGTCATCGTCCACCGCAGAAACTACCGAGCGACAGGTCGTGAAGACACTGTAGGGCTCGAGGAGGTGGAGACATCCATATAGATTTACAGGTGATCCGATAGAGTCTCTACACTCTCTAGGACCCGCCAACCCCGGACCCGTGCGGCGACAGTAGGGGTAGCAAACGAGAGGTCCACTATTGATCCCCCATGCCATCGGCCGCACGTGTTGACGGAGCCCCTGTTTAAAAGACAGAGGTCCGCAGCTGCCGCTCATTCTTCGACCGCCTGCCCCCTAACGTACGTCCTGGGGGACCTCCACGCGGTGGATTTCGCGTTGAAGTCCCCCATGACGATAGCCTGAGCTGGCATCACTCGCCGAACCGAGGTCCCCAGGCGGCCCAGGAAGTCCTCGAACTCCGGAAGACTCCTGCTTGGGGAGAAATGAACTCCGCAGAGAATTACATCCCCCAGGCAGTCGCAACGAATCCCCGACTCCTCTCTCGGATGGAAAGTGGAGCCGAGGAGCTGATAATAGCGACGGAGCCGTCTATGTCACCCAACCAATCAGGAAGAGCTGGAACGAAATACGGCTCCACCACTACGACAACACCGATCGACCGTTCCGCCATGGTTTGGAGAACCTAGCTCTGCGCACCGGGGCAGTGGTTCGCCTGGAGGGCAGTCCCCAAACCTTCTCTTGGTGGCTTGCAGTCCTTTCTGCCGGCAACGTGGCTGGCCAGTCATCCCGCCGCCGCGCACAGTAAGCAATTCGGATCGGCAGAAGTCGCGGACGCTGGATGCCCCGGCTTACCGCAGCAGAAGCAGGTTCTGCTGAGGTCGACGTCACTTCTGGCATACGTGCTCCAACCCCCAGCATCTGTAGCACCTCATGGGCCGAGCGTCCAGAACTTGGACCCTGGCAGAGCTCCAACACACCAGGAGCCGGCGACGGCCAGGTGCTAGGCTATTGCGACGGGGCATTGGACCCAGACAGAGCCTGCGCCTCCCGGACTAGGTCGGATCGGACGGACTCGGACCGTGTCTAGAAAGCATACAGAGTCTAGAGTGCAGTCTTACGCACGATCGCATCCTGCACGTCCTGCCCAGTCACGGAGTCGTCAATGCCCGAGAAGCGCAGTTCAGCGCACTTCGTCGGCCTGGAGACCTTGACCTCCTCTCCAAAGTATGTAATCAACCTCGGCCAACGTTGCTTAACCTTGAAGATCGACCCGTGGAGCTATTATTATTTAGCTACGCGCCCCTCGAAGATGAGTTACGTCAAGAGCAAACAAAAAGTTTTATTCAAGTACTAACAGATTTCATAAGTTTTTCAAATTGCCTAGCTTATTTAGTGTTGAACTAAGAACTAAATTCCTGGCTAGTAAGTCTCGGAATAGACTATCTCCAATTTATATCCATCTCCCTGTATTGTATCAACTATCAATACAAAGCGAAATTCAGTTAGTTCCAATTTAGCTATTAACTAGAGCGAGTGATAACAATAAATTAAATTTATGCTATGGACGCTGTGCTAGCGGTATTCGCCGGCAGGAAATGACGTCATTGCGATTTGGGCGCACGGCTTTCGCGGTGTAGGTGGGCCGGCTACGTTTGTCGAAGGGCGATATAACCAACGAGTCCTGGAGTTGAGACCGCGTATGGCCAAGTGTAAAAGGACCGAACGAACTAGATAAACCGACGACCTAAAAAAGGTGGCTGGGACAGACACGTCTCATGATGCGGAAGACAAGGTGTTGAGACGCAGCCTAGGAAGGAGAGGCCTATATCCAGCAGTGGACTGCGGTAGGCCGAGTTAGTAGATTAAGGCAGGGAAAGGGGCCTTTTGGGTTGAACGATTCTGCGACGAAAATGCATTCCGTGATGTTAAATGGGGCGAAACCCTTAGGTGCGAGATTATGTTAAGTAGGTACAACAAAGTAAGTCTTCCAAGTCCAACTTACAAGAATAAATAGTTCATACTGTTACTAAGCAATGGCCTTATGTTTTATACCTACTTGTATTTTATTATACCAATGCAATATAAGCATGCTTGTAAAAAAACAAATGAATCTTGAATAGTCGTACGTACTTAATATCTTCCTTCAAGATTTTGTGGATGGTTGATTTTGCGAGTTTCAAAGACGCTGCCCTTTTCCTCAGCGACAACCCTGGATTTTCACGGACACTCTGTTCCACTTGCTGAATATTCTCAGGTATCCTTGAAGTGCGGCTTGGTCCTGGCCGAGGCAAGTTACTGGCTGAGCCAGTTTCACGAAACTTTTTCACCCATGTTCGTATCAAGGCCAGACTAGGCGCGTCACTCAATCTCTTAATTTTGTAATGGGTACAAAACTTTCTGCGGGCCGTAGTGATGGAATCGGTTTTGAAAAACGCTTCGATTGCGAACGCGCGTTGTTCTCCCGTCCAGTGAGACATAACTTTTTTGAAATCTAAGTCAATGATAGGTTATATTTCTATAAGAACTCTTACAACCATAATAATATCACGAAACACAGTCAAGTCACTCGTAAAACAAACAAAAGAGTATCTAGTTAACATTCCCAAAGGTCCGCTCTGGCACTACAAGAGTCCATTTACACCATAAACTACGAGAACATATGAGATAAACGCTCTGCTTGCTTACCTATATCTGTCCTTCAAGTATAGGGTAGCAACATCACGTAAAGGTCAACGAACATAACCCACCTAAATAAGGAAGTCGCGACAACGTTTACTTAGCTAATGACGGGAGGTGTATATTTGTTTTGGTCGGGTAATACGATAGGCGAGCAAATGAGCGTTCTGTTTTATAAGGCGGGAATGCACACAGATTTGTTTACATTAAAATCGTAAGTCAAAGACAAGATAACCGTTTGTTTATTGTTTATAATACATACTTGAAAGAGATTTCAATACGGGCGTAATTATAAGAAATTAATGATCTATAGGACTGCATAATTATTATTTTATCATTTTTTATCGTATGATGCTTTTTGAATACGTAATAAATAACTATGTCATCCAGGGATTACTGTGCTTTTCATTTTGAACTTGTTTACTTGTTTTTTATTAGTTTTATAGTTCAACAAACCAGACATAAATGGGGTGTGTTACCTTTAAAATCGCTTTTACGAATAGTTTACTGTACATCTAGTAGTTAACAGTTACGTGTACATTGGTAAAGCAGACATTTTTGCGTAGCCAAAACATTGGCAAGGACGCAAGCCCGTTTTAATAGCAATCAATACTAGGATTCCGACTAGGAGCGCTCACTTTATAGGTTATGTTTCATTATAGACACTCTTTGACCACCTAACACCTATATTATGTAGATTCCTGCTGGTGCAAGTACAGTAGAGCGATAAAACCAATATAATTGCACTGATATGTAAATATTTCAGACCTACGTGGCCAAGTATGTATGTAAAATGTACAGGTCATTCACGTCTGTTAACCACACAAAGGATTACTCGCTAACGCAAATCAATGACTGTATTACCTTTTCTAACATCACACATCGAACATTTGAAGGCTTCCGCATTGTTTCTGTACGTACAAACGCTGCAATCCCAATAATTTTCTTCGAGCACTTTAGACGGCCTCTTGGCTCTCCGAATGGCATTTTTCTTGTCCATTTTAACTCACACTCACGGCTAAAGATAACTAGCACACTGTAATCATGATACTTTATATCGTAAACAAAAGTTTTTACAGCACAAACGCAAAATAAATCGTCTGAGAATCATTATTTTTGTTTTACTGTGCACAGAAATGTACACTTTACGCCATGACAGATCGTCAATGTTGCGTCGGTAAAACAGTGCGAGGGCGCCACTTTCTCTAACACTGTTTTAACTAAAAATCTGTTTCAAATTATGATAATAGATGGCGCTGGTGTCGGTTGAATTTTATAAAAATGGTCAAGCGTGAGTAGTTTTATTTGTAACCGTTCGTAAATGAATCATTTTGCGAGGCTAGCGGTCTTCTAATTAAAAACTACATTTTGTGCAACAAATAAGAACTGCATACAAAGTAGATCTTATCGATCTTCTCGTATCTTTTGTCTTTATGTATTGTTCTTGTAATGTGTTTTGTGTGTACATAAATAAATAAATAAATAGATTGTTTAGAATAGGTAATTTATTTAATTAATACAAGGAAATTTCCTACTTCAATAGGTTCTTTAGCACATTTAGGACTGTTTTCTGTAGAAAAGTTATTACTTAATGAATGTACCTGCCTAAAAAACAAGGAGAAAAACGACATAGTTAAAACCTCAAAATATGGAATTATCAAATAGGCCCATACACGATCATGATCAGGACTAGCTACCACACATTCTAACAATTAATCTCTCCATCAAATCACCAGTCAAATAAGAACTCTAACCCAAAGCAGAAAAGTCAAAATTATACCGCCAGTTAATAAATGAATAGTTGCTTAAGATCGACAAAAAGGCACTTTTAAAAAGGCCAGTAGGAGCGGAATTCTTAGAAATGTCGACCATTTTTTTTACGCAGAACGGGCAACTATGTGAAATTTCTCTACCTGAGACTGTCAAGGATTTTAGAAACATTTCGCTTTGGCATTAAAATGATAATAATGTTGGAACAAGGCCGGTTTTTGCTACGGTTTGTGGTATGTTGCTGAGGTTTCGCAGGTAAAAAACATCCCCTCTACCTACGTGTAAGTGGGTTGGCAAATTCGAGGTAATGACGAGGCATTTATCACCCCCACATGAACTAGGTGCTCAATTTGGCCGTTGTCGCTGCCAATATCTATGCAGAGGATGCATATATGTGTAGGTATACTTAAATTTCTTCTTGTGTTGCTGGAGAGTGACAAGAAGAGGAAGTGGTGGTACTGCCACTAAAAGCACTGCTGATGCAAAAAGCACTACGAACGGGTAAAGAAAGATTTTTGACTGACTCCCCACATTTATATACACATATATAATAAAATACTTAAAGGCGACTAACAAAAGGTATTAACAAGGCAGATGTGAATGGCAACACCCTAGAAAGACATACACTGACCTTATTGATGAGGTTCTTCAGAAAGGTCAGGTGCGTAGTACTGGCAACCGGCGTGCGTGTATGAGCAGATGTATGAACGTGGACGAGGCAAAAGGAGTATGTAAGTATCGCAGCAGGTGGCTTTCTGTGATTTCTGCCTAACCCCATGGGAAAAAAGGCGTGAGTTTATAAATGTACATATATAAATTAATTTATCAAACCACACACGATGTAAATTTTTACCTCTAGCAACATCCTGTGCCTATACAGTATTATTAACACTATAGGTAAATGTCCCTCGTCGCTGTACCTAACGGTGAACCTGCTCACGTGGAACCAACCCACCTCGATTAGCATTAGCAGATTACTCTTAAATATACCCTGCGATGTTGAAGCCGTTGTAACCTGCACACAGATTTATAATATAGTACTAGCGACCCGCCCCGGCTTCGCATGGGTGCAATGCTGATACTAAATATACATATAAACCATCCTCTTGAATCATTCTATCTATTAAAAAAACCGCATCAAAATCCGTTGCGTAGTTTTAGAGGGACATACATAGGGACAGACAGACAGCGGGAAGCGACTTTGTTTTATACTATGTAGTGATGACCACTTTAAGTGTGTAGTTCAAGGTGGCGTTGCTTGTCCAGATTTACATCGATATTTTAAACTGGTTACCGGGTTGTGGTGGTCAGATAGGCAGCCGCTCGATCTAAAATACTGGTATTCAGCTGCATCCGGTTAGACTGGAAGCCGATCCCAACAAAAAAAGTTAGGCAGTTGATGATGTCAAAGTTGGTACCTACATAAGTACATCTATTTTAGTTTATGATGTGTTTTATTTCTGTGTTTTTCCCACCTGCACGTACATATAAGTTGGCTGAAGTGTACCTACCGTATTAATAATGCTTTGGACTTAGATGAATGGGCTCTTGAAGCAGTTTTGTTGGTATACATAGTAAAAAGACTTATAAAAATTTAAAAAAAACTGCTGTTTCCTACACAAGTGGAATACCTACGCGGTCAAAATGTATGGTATCTAGCAAATTAACAAAAACTTCTATGTCGGGGGATTAGGAATGACTACTTATATAATAGAAATACACGTAGGTACATAGGTACTGAATACGTGGTAACTGTTTATGCGTCGATATCCCTTCAACCCTTTAATAGTTATTTGTTATACAAGAGTGCAAAGTTGCTTTTTAACCGCGTGTTCAATTTTGATGACCGAGCAAGCGAAGGATTCTAAAATTGAATCACGAGCGCAGCGAGTGATTCAAAATTAGAATCCTGAGCGTTAGCGAGGGAATCAAAAGAGCACGAGGTGAAAAATCTTTGCACTCGAGTGCAACACGTAACTTTTCATTCCACCTCAGCGAGGAAATGACTAAATGCAAAAAAAAAAACGTTTATAATCACAAGATAGGTACACTTTTATTTCAGTTTAGGTATTAATTACTACATTATGACAGGTAAGTATTACAGAATAATCTTTAAATTATAACAAAATAATACTAAGGTATAATTAAGAAAATTTTAAAGTAACGTTGCTACAGTTATTTAAATTGAGTGTAATATTTTTGTTTGGTACTGTAATATTGGTGTTAGTCACTTGTGTACTGTTTTTCGGTAAACTATCTGTCATACTTAATAGTTGTACCGATTCATCGGATTCCCTTGGCGTGAATGTTGGAGAGAGAGGGAGATGGTTAGGTGTTTCATAACGGCTTATTTTTGATGTAGAAGGGCCAGTCCAAGGATCCGATTGAGGCTCTTTCAGTGTAATGGCTCCTACGATGCCTTCACATATTTTAGACTTATTTTGGATGGAATCCTCTATGTATCCCTCTACAACTGCATTGGACTTCCAGCCTCCGTGGCGCTTAAGGGACAGGAGATCAGCTCCGGAATCAGCCAAAAGTGTGGCTGAAGTTCGTCGGAAACAATGACCCGTGTACAACAGGGGTTCTGGAAGTTCAAGAAATGTTGCTATTTCTCGTGGGATACTGCCAATTTTATTAGTACCCATAGGCTGTCTAACACACTTTCCATTGCGATACTGTAGAAAAAATCGATTGATTGGAGTGTTAGGCGGGCGTAAGGCTTGATATTTCTCAACAATCGTTACGTATTCCTTGCGAATGACGAAGTTGCGGTCTCTTTTTGTCTTTGTATTAGGTAAATTAATTAATAGTAAGTCATCTGAATGTTTCTCAATGTTTTTGACATTAAGTTGTGTTAGTTCATTAGTTCGACATGCTCCGTTTATTCCAATAATAAGAACAACCTGTAACGTAAAGAGTATTGTAGTAGATAAATGAATAAAATTGATATGAACGCATAATTATGCCTATCAACATCTACTAAGTATACTATTTAATTGAGATTAATATACTTAAGTAGATACTGAATGTGCAACTGACTTACTTTTGCCGCCAAATATACGGAATCGGGTGCTTCGTTAAGAAACTTTTCAATATCAGATACTGTGAAAACCTTCGATTTTTTTGGTTGATGACCAGATGAGGCTCTTTTTAAAAATGTCACTAATTTAGGATAGGTATCGATATGTTTGTCTTTTTTCATCTTTATTGTTGCTTTTAGCATCGAATACGTACTCCATAGAGTGCTTGCTTTCTTGTTCTCGGATAATTCTATAAAATATGCCAGCAAAACGTTTTCTGAGAAAGTTTTGGCTCCTTTTGCTAGTCGCCACGTGTTGAACATATCGTACTGTTTTAAATACTTCTCGCGTGATTGTTGAGGGAGAAAGCTCATTTGCGCATTATTAACAGTTTCAGTCAATTCTGTTGGCGTCAAGCAAACTAACTCGTCGCTAGAATCACTCATTTTAGTTTTTTCATTTGTTTTCAAGTTTCTTGTTTTTAATATAAGGTTTAACAATGACGTGAAAAAATGCCGCGTAAAGAACCGCGTACAAAGCAAATTGAAAAAAGAACACCAAGAAGGTTCCGAGTCTGAGTTTTTAACAAATTAAAAAAAAGTTGTATGATATATTCGGCACCATAGAGGTAGCAGTAAATAGGTTTAATGTTTTTTTTAATTCACAAACTTAGTGCACACGATGTTCTAAATTCAATTTACTTTATCCTCTAGAGAATAAAAACGGCTTTTCCACTCAGATATTGAAGATTAAAAATACTCTTTCCGAGATGGTGGGATGAAAATGAGTTTATTATCTAGTAGTGTCTATAGTGACCCTTTCCCTGGCGGGAAAGGTGTTCTTTTATCTAAGACTAGCTGATCGGCGCAGCTTCGCCTGCGTAACATATTTGATTAATGATCCGCTCCTATTGGTCGCAGCGTGATGTTTTATAGCCTAAGCTATATACTCTTATAGCCTTCCTGATAAAGGGGCTATCCAACACTAGAAAAAAAAAAACAATTCGAACCAGTAGTTCCTGAGATTAGCGCGTTCAACCAAACAAACTCTTCAGCTTTATTATTTTAGAATAGATTAAAATGTTATGTATAGCTACTAAGAAAGCAGATGGAAATAAATACTCTATTCAAATATCCATATCTGTTGAATTTTGTATATTAAAGTTCTCCAACACTTCGTTTGCCTCAATCATAGATATAAGAAATTTTACATTTCTATGGCTTCAATACTATCAATACAATCTTTATTAATTTCAGCAATATTCAGCTTGTATACAGGTCCTTTTACTTATCACATGACTCTTGCGTTAGTCCAATCACGTCACTACACGGAATTTCTTACAGAACTTCTTCGTCACGGAAATACCAGCTTTTAATAGTCTTAAAATCCATAAAAAAGTTAGTTATTCGCATGATTGCTCCAAGATCCACATCAACGTGACCAACAGTGTATGTCCAACTTTCAAAGTTCCTCAGCTCAGGTGGAAATTCACGAGTTTTAACACATTAACCAGCCTACCTTGCTCCTTCTAGAGGCGCCACTTGACAAGAAGAATGACAGTTCTAATGTCAAATTCAGTATAAAATCAATTTAGTTCCCTATTGTGACGTGTGTCGAGTAATATTGGTCGCTTTCTCATTTTTACTCGTTTTGGAATAAAACTATCGAGTAATACCTACCGAATGTGAGTACTGACCTTAAAGGGTGAAGAAAAATAACAATAGCAGATGAAGCCCATTTTGATTCCCTTTAAAAGTTTAACACACAATTTCACGTGGGGGTTGTGGGACACCCAGAAAATTCTTTCTTTCCAATATAATAGCTATTCACGCAATGCCACGTGGCCAGGTGGGCCACCCGTAACAATAGGGCGGGCCACGTGGGTTTCGGTAGGAACGTGACAAGTGGAAAATTTTAACACGAATAGGGGGGTCACCATGATCTATTAGTGCAGGCAGTATTAGTAATAATCCGAGAGTGGGAAAGTGACAGCGCTAGACAACCGTCTAGCGCCATCTCTTACCCACTCTCGGATTAATACTAAATTCTAAACTCTCTTACCCATTCTCGGAACAGTCCTAAAACATTCCTGCACTAACAGATCATGGTAGCCCCCCAGAACGGCAGAATCACTGTCAGAATAGACCCAGAATACAAATAGTAATAAAACTAGGAGGTAGTCGTCTGCTTAACTGGAGTATACTGTGAGTGTAAGACCTCCAGCCAGGGTCAAAAAACTAGCAAACTCAGCGACTACACGCTAAGGGCAACCCCTATGGGGTACGAGCCTCGACTTAGGGCATCGCTGTAAGAGGATAGCATTCAGTAAAGGCTGGATCGGAGCAAAACATACAGAGACAGAACAGACTTTGCCTTTTATTATATGGTTATACTGTAAACTTAATGGAAAATATAATAAAACTTCCACCACTTCCCTATTTAATCCAATTTTAGACCTCAGTCTTCCTTTTATTTGTGACACTATGTTATTTAGCAAAAAATAATCCTTATGATGAAGCCATTCGATCTGTATGATAAAGCTACAGGTTGATTATTTTTCCCATGTAACAGGTTCGATTCCCGGTTCAACCATGTAATTATTTAAATATCTATGAATGCAGTTTAAACTGTTTTTTTAAATCAAATAATGTCTTCTTTCAGTAAAATGTTCCATCTACAATATTCAAGGTACTCTCCCTCCATGTGGCAAATCCGTGGGACGCCCTGTATAAACACTAGAATAATTTATTTTATTAACCAATTATGTATTTTGTGGTATTAGGTACTTATGTCGGGAACGAAAACAATGCAAAAACTGATAAAATTACAGAACAACCTCGGTATCGAAACTAACTTGAACTAAATCAAGCGAACCAGTTAGCACTTGAACTAATAAATAAGCTGGGTATCAGAAAGGCAACGAAATGACAACATCCCCTAATGGATGGAGCTAGTACCACGAGTAAGGCAGTCTACTTGAAGAGAAAGTGAGAACTAAATAGGTACTTGTAGTCGTAAAGTCTATTGAAATCTTTGTTTCCATTTTTAACCGACTTCTAAAAAAGGAGGAGGTTCTCAATTCGGTTGCATGTTTTTTTTTTTTGTTTGTTTTTGTTACCTCATATCTCCGTCATTTATGAACCGATTTGAAAAATTCTTCTTTTATCTGAATGGATCTACTTCCCGATTGGTCCCATAGAAATTTCATCAAAATCGGTTCAGCAGTTTGGTTTTGAAATCAAAATAGCTGGAAAAAATTTCATCCAAGTAAAAGAAATTGCGAAATTGATACTTGACAAGGATTTGTGTGTGATACTATAACTAAAAAGGGTAAAATAAAAACTTTTTTGCAAAAAAAAACCGACTTCCACAAAAACACTAAAAAGTGGAAAATAACATTACTTTCGGAAGTCGGTGCCAAAAAAGTCAATGAAACAAACCATAGTCACCGACTTCCGAAAGTAATGTTATTTTCCACTTTTTAGTGTTTTTTTGGAAGTTGGTTTTTTTTTGCAAAAAAGTTTTTATGTTGATCTTATTTCCACTTCCTGCCTGACTGCCACGTTGGTCTACTGGTCGCAAGCGCGACTGCTGAGCATGAAGTCCTGGGTTCGATTCCCGGATCGGGCAAAGTGTTCATGTGTTTTTCCATTGATGGCAATAGGCTCGCCCCCTATGTCATGGGACTTAACATATAACTGGTGAATTGTGGGTGTACTAATGGGTACGACTCTCCCTAACCCTTCGGGAATTACAGGCATGAATATTTTGATGATGTTATTTCCACTTCAACAAATATCAGCTGTCGAATCATCATTTGCTTAGCCTTTTCCCAACCATTTTGGGTTCGGGTTGCAGTCTAATCGGATGCAGCTGAATACCAATATTTTACACGGAGCTACTGCCTATCTGACCTCCACAACTTAAATACGATATCCCTTGGTACGGCGGGAATAAATTAAGTTGATGCAGCTAGCACCATTCAGCATTTCATTTGCATCCAACCTGGGCCTAGCTAATGGGGAATTAAAACTAAATATTTTTGCATACATTTATTACTGTACTTTAAGTTATTTTTTCTTAAACTATAATAATACAGGATGGAAGTACACCGACGCGAAAACGGTTACCACGTACTCAGTACATCATTCTGAACACCCCCAACATGGTGTTTTTTTAACCAGTTATTTAAAAAATCTGCTATTTCCTACAAGGGTGCAATACCTACACGGTCAAAATGTATGGAACAGCAGATTTTTTTAGTGTCCCCTCCACCCTGTATGTTTACATGTTTGGAAACTAAATTCCGAACGCAGTATAGATAAGTTATGTTTGCTATTTATCTGCCGCTGCCGTATATTGTTTGTAGTAGCGCGAAGTATGACCACGCTGAGCTTAGAACCTGTGGAAGAGAACTTGTGTTTGTGTCAAACGATATACAAATTAAATATTCTGAAAAAGCCCAAATGAGAAAGTTCTTACCCTCATAAAAGCTTTAAGGTTTACATCAGCGAATCCTGCGGCTGTCAGTTTACATGGGTCCTGTGCTCTGCAATGCAAAATGATTTTTATAATATAATAGGGATCCGGAATCATGGCACATTCAAGGTTTAGAAAGAGAGACTACGCTTTACAAGCCTGATTCATTTTTAAACTCATCATAAAATTGCATCCGTGTTCCCTGACGAGTTAGGCAGAGTTTATAAAACTCCAGGACAGGATTCCACGCTCAGCAATCGAACTTCCGACTGTTAGACCAGCGAGACTGTCTAAAACTCGATTGCCATATAACCGTCGCCGTAATCAACTAAATAAGCGGAGACACCTACAGGGAAGTGCACTGTAGTCTGTCGACAGACCTTGTGCAGACACAAAAGGAATACGATTACGATTTCATTCATTAGGGGAAAGTTTCGAATGAGCTCCTCTGAAATTGCTCGTTTTTAATAGGTTATTGCGTTAATTTTGACACTAGATTCTGTCATGTGCCTAAAAAAAAATAACACACGCCGCAGTCTTGACGATATGTTACAGTAAAAAGTTGGGATCACACATTAATAATTCCATGTTCATAAAGTTAAAAAAACGAATTGGAGACGTCAAAAAAGTTTTGTTAAACGTTTTGAAAGTGATCACCCTCTAGCACCAGTGGGTCCTGTGTCCATTTTGTTTGTGTAAATAAACAAAATATTCTATATATTATAATAATATATTTTAGTAGTAGTAGTCTATTTTTTTCTATCTCACCAGTTTAGTTTCAGCCGTCTGTTTTCCATTCTTAGAATACGGGCTTCTGACTTTTTGAATATTGGAACTTTGGTCCTTACCAGAATTAAGTGTATTACCTGGTTTGTACCAATAGCAGCTGTTTCCCGGCCTTGGTGTTCGCGAAGTACCACTTACAGTTGTAGACTGCATTGCTTATTTCCAGACTCTGAAATGAAGATTGAGTTTGCATAATATTTAATAAATACCGGCCAAGTGCGAGTCAGCACATTAATATACGTCGTTTTTTTTTCATCGCTATTTTTATTTTTTACATTATTTCACATCATATTTATGTAGCCGCTCATATCTATCAGGAATCTATAAGGGCTCCGTTTCTCCTATTTGGCAACGCGAACCATAGAAAAAGGAAAAAGTAACCAATTCAAAAGTAAATACGCACCGCACTCATCATCAAATCAGCGAAGAAACACAAGAAGAAGACTTGCATTAAAGCCATGGACAGGAACGTCACAAATGTTACGATGATGACTATGTCATCCACAATCTGAAAGAAGTCAAAGTTACAAGTCAAAGTCAAAATTATTTATTTGCAATAAAAGTGGTACAAAAGATGGTAAAATAATATGTGCAATGACACATTTCGCCATAAAAATGGCATGCAAACATTAATGAATAAGATGCTAATTTCAATAGTGAACACAAACATTAAATAAGGTAGCTAAGTAGAGTCTAAGTTCAATATACTCAACACAACACATTTTTTTCTTATAATGGCAGAAGCAGTCATAGGTTTACAACTCCAAAGAATCATTGTATGTATACTCGTACAAAAAATACTAAAAAATAAAAGAAGACTGCTACCAATTTATTACTAATGTTAATGAAATGGACACGTCTATTGACAGAAAAATTAAATCTATTTGATCCTTTAACTGTGACGTGCAAGTACTAAAGAAATCTTCACATAACCATACATAAAACGGTATTCATGATTATCATAAACAGCAACATACGAATGCAGTCTTTAATGACATGATATTCAATGATAATGATGATTCAAGTAGCGCAGCAGAGAAAAACAGTGAAGTTACCGTAACATTGAATCCAGTGAGGCAAATCACTAACGAACTGGACAAAAAGTTGAATAGCGTTGACTTCGAGTAGATTATTTCAAGAATGTTTGCTGAGCTGCAAATTAATCAATAAAAGTATATTCGTCCGAGCTTCTGTGTTGGGAAGAAATAAAACAGGTTCGTATGTCCCATGCCATGAATTTGGTCGGCTCTCATATCGTGCTGTACTGTCTTACATAAATGTTTTAATTAATCATAAAAAAACACTATATTCTTTATTGCACATTTGATAAAGTACCCTCTTAAGTACAAAAATGAACAAATTGCAATAAATAATAATCATAAAACATAAATTTTTCTGATTCATAATTTTTAATTGTTAAGATCCAAAGTTGATTGAAATAAATAAATAAATAATTGCTCACTGTATCAAATCATGATGCCACTGCACTAACTCAGCGAATTTTTCCCGAAATTCATTTTCTTTATACCTTTCTCCCTTTGATTTACTTCTGTCAGGTATTATCCTCTCGAAATCGAACTGCAGCAGTCTGAACTGTACACGAATGTAAGTGCTGCAGGTGAAAAATAAGTAATCTGCTGCGGCCATCTCCAAGAGTACTACGCATTCTGAAAATTGACAAGTCAGCAAGAGTATAGATTTTCTTTAGTTTTGGGCGAAGAATCCCAAAATCTTGCTTACCTGACCAAATCTGATGGATATACGCAAACGGCCAGTATATCAACTCGTAAGGAATGAACGAAAACACATCCAAATATGGCAGCAACATCTCAAATTCCTTAGTCTTATAATACTTCACTGCTATCAACACCATTGGAGTCATATCAAACACGACTATCATGGAACAATTTAACACATAGAGAACATTAACAACTTTATTGAGGAAGCCTGTTTCGTTATTAATTATTTCTTCTTTCTCTTCACACTTTTCTCTATTATTTTCTTTAATTTCTAGGTCTCTTAACAGGTCTATAAGTTCCTTAACATGCTTCTCATACATCAGATGATAGATAGATTTGATCATGGCAAGAATTGAGAATGTGAGACAAGGCGCTACACTGGTGACTTCAATAAAGCTTTTGCTATTTACAATGCCGAGTATTATATAGTATACACTGGCGATTACTGCTGAAAATACAACCATGAAGTTTACGGAGTATACCCATCTGTGTTTGATGATTTCCATTGGTGTGACGATGTTTTTTTGGAGGTTCATTCCTGAATATCGAAATAGAACGCCGAGTTTATCAAGTGATTGGTCGAAAAGCAGAGGTTTGGGCATTTTTTTTTCATATAAATTCTCGTAAACTTGAGATTAAAGAGTCAGGTAGCTCTTATGATTAAGTTTAAAGTTCTGACAAGTTTAACAATGTTACCGGTAGAAGAGAACTTTAGTGACTGAACTTTGCAATGTTTTATGAATGTCATGGCAGCCGTGACGTACATACCATTTGTTTAAGGTAAACAATAGCACGGTCTAGCCGCTGGCATCGCATACACGCTCCATTTTAAACGTGGTTGATTTTTTCTGGATCATCATGTGGTCTTCTTATTTCTACAGTGTAGATTTGTGTCATGTACCTGTGTTAGTTTTTAACTTTCCATTCGTTAATATTATTCTTAGAGCCTATGCATACAAGTAGCAATCGATTTCAAAGCCGAAACGCTTTTTTTCTTCTTTATACAACGCTCTTCATTAGGATCCACATTTTGGTTGCTTGTGTCAATCCAATAGGTACCACCTTTTTGATTTTTCGTCTTAGTTATCGCTACATTTCGCTTTGTACTCGTATAAACCCACTTATCCTTACTTTTCACCGAAAACAAAAAACGATTATTATATCTTTTTATAAGCTTTTATTTACGAGTAACTTGCCTTGTTAATTAGTATGTATTGGTCAAAACTTGCAGCTAAATTTCATACCTGTTGCCCCAATCGATTGAGCTGACTTGATCCTGTAGCCAGGATCACCTCCTCACGAGAGAACTCCTCATCGGTTAATAGCCCGGACACGAAACTTTATATACGCTGTTCATTGTTGATAACCTAATTTTCTTGTTTTCTAATAAAAGCTTGTTCTTTATTGTTTAGTTAATTTGTTTTTTTTGCTACTTAGAGTAGAATTCGTTGATATAGCTATGCTTAGCTTGGGAGAGTCCTTGGTCCAGCTGTGGACTGGTTTAAGGTAAGTTGAAGTTGATTGCTTGATTGACTAAAGTCTTGGTCAATTCATTGTTTTAAATTCCTTTTTATCCATTTTACTCATTTACGGCATCGGTTGCTTATTTATTCTTCGTTATTGCGTTGTTTTTTTTTGTTATTTAAGTATTAGTGTGAATAGGTGAAGTTAGTGCAAAATTTGTAACCTTTATTTTCTTCTCAAGTCTATAAATCCTTCAGCGGATTCGACGAATGTTATTCCTTTAATTTATGTTTTTTGTTGTACTTAATATCACATTAATAATTTATTATTTAATTGGTCCGGTCGCCTCGTCGGTGTAATTAACACTAATACTTCATAATTGCTACCTAATAATTCACGTAATTCACTTACAGCTAATTCACACGAGGACGATTCGTTTTTTTTGTTGACGAATCGTCTTTTTTCAGGATACGTCAATTTTGCTTTGTAAATGCCTGTGTTCACACGTAGCACGGATCGTTGAAAATGACGGACACGTCTTAAATCACGTAAGTATCGTCTTTTAAAAATCAGGTACGTCACAAAACACGAATCGTGAATTTTTTGTGAAGTATTCGCTGTTGCACTCGCTCCCGAAAAATCACGAAACTAATAAGAACATTAATTCGTTTTTTTTTTTGCCGAATCGTGATAAAACACCGTCCTGTATGCCATGTGAACGTTCATCCGTCATGACATATCGTGTTTTATGACGAATCATCAATGACGGATGCCGTGTGAATAAGTCCTTAGGTATAAATTCGCGTACGGTTAGCAGCTGAAATTGACGCGAAATTTTTGAACCACTTATTTCTTCCCAATTCTCAATCATCGTGCTATGAATAATCATGGTTTATGAATATGAAATCACCGTCAAATGATTCAGCGGATCCCAGCTGATGTCAGTGTTGAAATATGACTAACTTGAGAATACCTTCTGTTGTAAAAAGAGACAGTATCAGTGATGACATTGACAGTGTCGTTGACCAGTATAATGAAAATGAAATCACTATAACGACTATTTTGTCTTTTTACCAGGAATTCTTCATTGGCAGCCTGGAGTCTCGTTGTAAACCCGTGTTGTTGATGGCAAAAAAACCCTATTATATGGAACTAAAATAATATACTATTCGGTGACTGTACTAAAGGTACACCTCTACCAAACCTTTAGGGGACGTACTGTGTTATAATAACACATTCAAATCATTTCCAAACCTTGTCAATCTCAGTCTTTAGCGTCGTCGCCTGCTCGTGCGTAAAAAAAATAAAATGAATTGTAAACAAACACACATACTGCAGCGAACAATGATGTCACTCTTACATCATCGGCAATTGACTCAGTTGCCGTAAGTAGTTGGACGGGAAGAGGCAGCTGTTTGATTGAAAATAAACAATTCTAGGCTTTCTGGCTACTATGACGTCTTAATGCAGGAATGTTTTAGTTCTATTTCGAGAGTGGGAAAGAGATGGCGCTAGACAGTTGTCTAAGCGCAGTGTCATGGTAGGCCACCTATAACTCCGTCTCAATAAGCTCGTAGACTAATAGGTACAGTTACCTACAAGTTTTAAAAGAGATTGGCACAGAAGACAAGACAGGGAATAAAATATAAAATTTGAGTACAAAGGTACTGCTTATTTCAGAAATTTCTGCCAGCAGACCTGCAAAAGGAGAGATGAAGAAGAAATGTAGACGATAGTGTGTGATAATAGGAAGAGAAAAACGTGTTATTAACTTAACTTCTTCTAGTTAACCTAGCTTTGTCAATGCCGTGAAACTCTGTTATTGGCTTAAGAGATAATTGTCATCATCTCGCTGTCCATGTTCAGTGCATGCAGACTTTAAGATGCTGGTTACTTTGTCGCAACTGTATTGTGCTGTTCATTGACAGTGGGGTGAAATTTCACTTAAATGTCATATTAATAATAAGCTGTTGAGTTTCCAATAAATAAATAAATTAACTTACAATAATGAATATAAATAAATACAGTTAAGTGATTAATAATAAATACCTATATAAATACATAATACTAAGATACGTAAACAAATAATAATATATATGTTTCTATGAATCATAATTGAAAGGAAAAGCAATGTCCTTTCACTCTGTTTTTTTTTCATTCATTTTCATCTTCCTGCCGTTGTCCCATGTTATTTGGGGTCGGCGCTACACTTTTTCTTTCTTCCATTCTCCTCGCAAACCTGCTGGCAAACGTCACGCTGTCATTTACTCCTTTTTTCTTCATGCCATTGCTCACACAATCCATCCATCATTTCTTTGGTCTTCCTCTCCCTCTCCATCCATCAACAATTATATTCATGGCTCTTATAGTCACATAAGTTTTGTGTATCATCAATTGATAGGTACCTACTAAAGGTGATGAGTGTATCCTCTTAAAGGCGTTGCTGACAGGTGCGTAGGTAATATGGGTCTCCCTACGAGTAGAGTGTAAAATCTGGAATATAATTATGTACATTACAGAGAGCGTTCACTCTCTGTAGTTTCTGTCCTACGTGTTTTCCCCATGTGTGACCAAGGAATACATACGTAACATACTTCGTAACTAGATACTATAATAAGCGTCTTCTCCTGAAACGCTTTACCTAATTCAGACTGCTTTAATTTCATCTCAATCTTATAGGTACTTGCATTTTGCCATTTGAAGGTATCAAATAATTTTAGGCTTTTTTTGCGAACTTATCTTGCATCAACAACACCAACATAGACAGTCATTGTAGTAATTATAAATCGAGTGGTATCATTAAAATGCAAGCCGATCGTAGAACCACAGAATAAATATGTACAGAAGACCAACTCCTTCGCACATCGAGCAACGCGCATGCACTCGTGGACGCATACGTACAAAATAAACGACTTCCAAAAAAAAAAAACACTAAAAAACGTGGAAAATAAATTTACTTTCGGAAGTCGGTGACTATTGTTTGTTTCATTGACTTTTTTGCCACCGACTTCCGAAAGTAAAGTTTTTTTGCAAAAAAGATTTTGTTTTACCCTTTTAGTTATCGTATCACACACAAATCCTTGTCAAATCACACACAAATTCTTTTACTTGGATGACATATTTTTTCCAGCTATTTTATTTAAAAACCAAACTACTGAACCGATTTTGATGAAATTTTCAATGGAACCAATCGGGAAGTATATCCATTCAGATAAAAGGAGAATTTTTCAAATCGGTTCATAAATGACGAAGATATGAGGTATAAAACCAAAAAAAAAAATACAACCGAATTGAGAAGCTCCTCCTTTTTAAGTCAGTTAAAAATACAGTCGCGAGTCCACTTGCACTCGCTGTACATGAAGTGAATCTATGTACTTATTGTGCGTGCGTTTTCTCTCGCTATAAAGTATATTTGGGTTAGAAGCGTTATGACTATCAGTGCTTTTACCTCTGACTTGGCATCATTGTCAAATTCAGTGATTCTTACTGTCATATGGTTGGTGTTGAAACCCAACACCAAAGGCCACTGACGTCTTGTCAATGATCGTTATTTTCGTTGCAATAACATTGATATTAGGTTGCAGCAGTCAAAGGTAAAATAACTTTAGAAAGTCTGTTACTAACGGGTTTTTCAACAAGAACTTTGTTTTTCAATTGTGGCAACACCAACAACATGACAGTTTTGACGTTTAGTTTTTTGACGTATCCGTAGTAGATGCTTTGGCAATTGTTACAATGAATTCAATTTCGCTCGAAAATCGAAATAAAATAATTAAAATCCACTATGAAAATGGTGGTTCTGTTAAAGTTACATTTCGTAAAATTCGTGATATTTTCGGACAACATAATCGTCCTTCTGAGAACGCTATTAAGAATTTGGTCGCTAAATTTCAGTTGACAGGCTCGGTACAAAATGTGCCTACACCAACGCGTGTTCGACCGGGTCGTTCAACTAAAAATATTGCAGCCACTGTCGAAATGCGGTAACGGTCAATGGATCACGCTATTGCGAGATGGTAACAACTCAATTTTGCCTATTAATTTGGTCAACAACTAAAAATTTGGCCTATTTGATGACGTGGATATCACTGACATGTGGTTTCAACAGGATGGTGCCACATGTCACACAGCCAATGAAACAATCAATTTATTGCAAACCAAATTTCCCGATTGCAAAATTTCACGAAATTCAGCTGTTAAGTGGCCAGCCAGATCGTGTGATTTAACACCACTGGATTACTTTTTGTGGGGCTATGTTATGCTATGTCTATACGGAGCCAATCGAATCGATTGCAGCCTTAAAACTAAAAATCCGTGATGTGATTAACGAAATAGACCCGCCATTTCGCCAAAAAGTGATTAAAAACTTTGATGAAAGAATTGACATCTGTCAATTCATTAATTCGTTCAATTCATATCGCCAAACTTAACAAAAAAATAATGTGGCTATACCTCTGCCTTTTTAATTTCTTTTTGTTTATTGTTGGGGACTGCATTATGGGCGGTGTTACAAAGATCTCAAACACATGACATTCGCGAGTGAGCTTGCACTCTAGTACGTGATGCGTTTCTTTGTGTGCGTGCGTTCTCGCTGTCGAGCTTCTGTACTTCTGTCCCTAACTGTTTTGTGGTTCTACCCCGCTGAAATTCTGATAACAAAATAACAGTACAACCCACTAATTACTGACGAACGCTACGTTCCCATATTAGTTTTAAATCATTCGCTATTACAATTTGACACCGTAATTATTGCGAAATATTTTGTTGATTACCCCTTCGTGGAAACGTAACTGGAAATTGTGTTTATCTCCATTAAATAATGAACTGGATCTGCCTATAATTTTACGTAGGGTTTGTTCTATTTTGTGGCTAAATAGGGAACGTTTACCTCGAACAAACACAAACTTCTTATGCCACGTTCTCAGTTTTCCCAATTTTGTGACTCTTTGCAAGCTAAAGCTTTCTTTCTCTCTCCATCCCCCTCTCTATGCCGGACACAGCCATTTTCAAGTTACATCATACATCTTGATCTTTTTTTTCTCTTTTGTTAGACTAAACTGTCCCACTCCTGGGCAAAGGCCTCCCCCCATTCCTTCCACTTCACTCGACGTTGCGCCTCTTCTCACCAATTAACGAAAAAGCATCCAAGGCCCCCACCATCTTCTCCTCGGTCTGCCGCGACCTCATCTTGAGCTTTAACCTCTCCGATTTCTAGTTCAGCTACTTTCTTCATTAAAGATACAGATAAACATGTACTGTACGACAGTACATAATTTGTTTTTGTGATTTCACAGTCATTTAAGAATCCATCTCTTCAAATGGCCTTCTGGTTTGTAAACGTTTACTCCATGGCACACAATATGATGTGTTATCAATATCAATTACACTTTAATACTACGAACCCCATTACCAGTACCATAAATCCGCGGCAACCTCATACAACGGTCACCAACCTCACCGATAACAGTCTTATCTCCCCAGATCATCCGCTGTAGCGATCTATGGGAAAGACCGATTCACCCGCGCACCGCTATGGCCTGATAATGATCTGATATACATATATGACGGCGTAAGCGATGGCTGAGCGATAGCGCCGTTGTCATTAGGGTTCGGTGGTACCGGGTTCATGATGAAATGTTAAAATAATAGTTTCGGTTTCGGTACACAAAAATCACAGTTTATTATTTAACACAAATTTACATTAAATAACACTAACAAATAATCTCCACAAAATGGGCAAACCGACAGTTTCGTTCTGAAGGAGTGACTTGGTTGGAGTTCCGAGCAAAAGTGATCTCGGCACAATCCCCACTCTACAAAACGACTCTGTCCACGTGCCGCCATTAAAACAACATCTGACGTCACGGCGTTTACCCCTACTACAATGGTCAAATCAGCAACTTTATGTTTAAAAGTTATCGCTTTCTCCGACACGGCCAGCCTGACAAGTTACACGTCCTCGTGAGTACCTGTAACCAAACAGTCAAATTTGGAGCAACAGTACAGGCTCGGTCAACCTGACCACATCTTTATGGAAAAGCATAACTTGAAAATAACAGTTGTCAAACAAAAGGTTCCTCTAAGTCTCAATCATATTTACTCAGCAACTAAATCAACTTCGATCACATACAACGCTCATGGCCCAGCTGCCGCAGCAGCTAGTGACACTTATGCCACCCATATCGTCATCACCTCATGTGATACGACCACACACATCACATAGAGTCTGCGACTCCCAGGTCAGTACAAGACCAAAACAACAATAGTCTCCATTGAGACCCAGGTCCCCGCCGTACCACCAGCTGCCCATCGCCCCCTGAACAGCTCACAAGTGAGCTGCAGTTACGACTACAGACTAGTGCGTACGGTGCGACCAAATAGCCATGGTATGTGTCTACTAATCGGTGGAGGTACTTTCATCACCGTCCTCTACGTTTAACTCATTAGGAACACTACTTAGAGGCATCTTTCGTATACGATCGTGAGCGTACTTGTAGGTTATATTTCCTGTCAGTGATTTTAAAACATAGCGATCGTTTTCAAGCAACTCTAAAATTTTGAAAGGACCTTTAAATTTAGGTTTAGTTTGGTTTCTTTTTTTTTTCATTTTTGATTAATACCAAATCACCAACACTGAAATTAACTACTTGGCCTTATTTTTGTCAAACGGGCTTTTTCATAAGCCGCACTCTTCTTAATACCGTCCACCGCGTGTTCTCTCGCTTCTGTTAGGTCAATTCCGGTTTCATCATGGTCATTATAAGCCATTAGCGTTAGAGGCCTAGCAACTTTTCCTATCAAAAGCTCTAAGGGGCTTGATTTCGTAACACGGTTCATTGTGCAGTTGATAGCCAACTGTACATCGTCCAAAGCATCCTGCCACGACCTTTCCGACGTCTCTACCGCGGTTAGCATACCCTTTAACAAACCCATCTCCCTTTCGACTTGACCATTCGCGCGACTAGATCGCGTAGCAATTAAATGCAAGGAAATGTTGTGTGAATCGCAAAACTCCTTCAACACTTTGTTGGCAAAGGAATGACCTTGGTCGGCGATTATACGACTAGGAGAGCCAAATAAAGCAACGCTGGACTTCAAAGCTTTAATAGTGCTGGCTGCTCATGGAGACTAAGCCTATGTGGGCGACGTTGTACCGTACGTGCTGGATCCACTAATCGAATGTTTAATTCACCCGTAGTCACTCGAGTTAACGGTAAACCATTGATAAAAGCATTCGAATACTCATTCAAAAGGGACGTCAACCGGTCCTTGTTTTCGTTTGAAATATCAGAATCAACATTGTAAAGATCAATTACGGGAGGTAAATCGCAACAACCTACATTTGTAACTTTCGAAATACGTAGGGTAGATTCAGTTAAATGTACCGTATAGCCAAGTGTCAAAATATCGCGTCCGATCATAACATCGTATTTCATACAATCGTCGGGTAGTACGTAAAATAAAATTGACAGTTCATTATTGTCGACCACAACATCGCTAAGAATTTGTTCAGTGCTAAAAACATTCGAATTATTACCGATACCAATTACTTGCACGGTTGAAAGTGAACGTTTGCCCGAGAATTTATAAGCTACATTTTGTTTAACGAGAGAACACTCGGCGCCGGAATCAAAACAAAATGAAAACGACTCACCGGATTGTTCCAATTGCCCGCAAACACCTGCTATTTCGCAGCTATCGACGCGTCGCTCCGCCGTTGCGTTGGCAGCGCTGCCCGCCGACGATGTCGCGCCACCCGCACTGCCGCGTTGGCAGTTCGTAGAGATGTGTCCGGCTTCTCCACAACGGAAACACGTTATTCTTTTGCTGGAACCCGATGAAGTCGCCGCCGGTTTAGTTTTCTGGGCGTTATCTCCAGCAGGCTGCGTAAACTTCGAACGACAGTTCACCGCTTTGTGTCCCGGTTTTCCGCACTTATGGCACGTGAACATAGTGGAAGTTTGTGGCTTTAAACGCTTTGCATCAGTGGCGCCATCACCGGTACTGCGATCGAACTTCCGCTTCAGACTTGCACTCGCCTTAATCTCCTGCAGTAACTTGTTGCGTGACGTCATTTCGCTAGTAAACGCCAAGCGATTAAGCCGAGAGTCGAACTGAGAGACATGAGCGAGCACATACGACGTGGCTATTTCTTCATGGCTTCGATTCTTCCATCGAGCCAACAGGGTAGTCATTAGGCGGCTGGCGTACGCTGTGAGACATTCGCCCTCCTTCGGCCGGCCGTTGTGGATGTTAACAAGCGATGCAGCAAGAGTTTCAGTGGATGCATAACGCGCAAGGAATAAGTCGCGGAAATGCTGCCACGTCATGCCTGCATGCGAAATCTGCGACAGCCACGATGACGCATTACCTTTCAGGGCTTTGCTCAGAGCTATAATAAGCGATGCACCCTCCAGTGGACGTTCGTCGAGGCAAATATCGATAGTATCGCACCAAGCACGTGGATCGGTATCTGGTAGCTCCGGATTAATTTCTGGCAGCATGATCTGAGGTGCCACTGTTGGTGTCCTGATGGCTTCGATCAGCTGCATCATGTTCTTCTGCTGCATCTCGAACATAGCACGCCAGTGGGAATCGAGTCCAGATCCCAATTCTGATGACGGCGTAAGCGATGGCTGAGCGATAGCGCCGTTGTCATTAGGGTTCGGTGGTACCGGGTTCATGATGAAATGTTAAAATAATAGTTTCGGTTTCGGTACACAAAAATCACAGTTTATTATTTAACACAAATTTACATTAAATAACACTAACAAATAATCTCCACAAAATGGGCAAACCGACAGTTTCGTTCTGAAGGAGTGACTTGGTTGGAGTTCCGAGCAAAAGTGATCTCGGCACAATCCCCACTCTACAAAACGACTCTGTCCACGTGCCGCCATTAAAACAACATCTGACGTCACGGCGTTTACCCCTACTACAATGGTCAAATCAGCAACTTTATGTTTAAAAGTTATCGCTTTCTCCGACATATATATGATCTGGCTGGCAGCATCCGTTCACGAGTTTGACATATGAGTCAGTGGCCCAACATTGTCCAAGCTATGGTTGAATTGGAATTTACTCGTGGATGCGTATGATTTGTAAAATACTTGTTTGTTAACTCTAATTTTTGATTCTGATTCTGAATAGCGTGACAGGAAATTGTAAATGATAAATGATGTTTATTTTGCATTTAGGTTTTTACAAATATTTTTATACGTCGTCGTTTTAAAACTACCTGATTACCCTGAGAAGAAACAGCCGAAACAAACTCAGAGGTTGTCTCTTTTAAGGTCCAGACATAAATCTTGGTCAACTCACATGAGGACCATGTAGATGAGTATCTGAGATGGTCTTTTGAAGAAAAAACTACACAGATTTGAATGGAATTGTCCCCACAGTGCAAGAATTTGTCAGAACTGTACTGTCGAACACTGACTGCCGGTTGAAAAACTAAGATATCTGGTTCCACCAAAGCGAAGACGAGCGGGAAAGGAGACGTACAAAGTCAAAAAATCAAAAGAGAGACGCGATGTGGATTTCAACCAATGCGATTGATCAATTCCCACACGACTCCTCTCTGCTCCGGCTGTTTCCACTTTGATGCATGCCGGGACTAATAAATAGTCAATCTCATTCATATTCACAGACACGAAAAGTATAGGAATTAACCACTTTCGAAAAGATATTTCTCTACCATACATCAAAAACTCACCCGTCACATAAATACTCGCTCAACTAGACTGCGATATGTAACAAACCTGTAAACGAGCGGTAGAAAAATCCAGCGCATTTGGCACCGAGCTAGGACCATTAGTCATGCGGTACAGCTAGGAGCACCGAGGTACATACGTACTCTGGGCGGGACGGGAGCACGCAAAACTGACAGTTCTGTACCGGGATGTATTTCTTGTGGGGACGATCAATTACGACCGGCGATGTTTTTGGAATTGAGATGAGGGAATTTTGGTAAATGATTTAAATAAGTAACGGTTTTGTGTATTTATCAAATTTTTGTTTTAATAATATGACTGAAGCTTTTATTTAAAAGAAAAAGAGTTGGTGCAGAAGACAAATAAACAGTGATTACTGTTTCTAGAAGTGCTAAATATTTTGCAAATACATCTTTGTATAAGTGCTGAAAAGGTTTACAGTTTAAGTTGGTGAGCCGTATAATGTTTGCAATAAGGCGAAGTATGACCAAGCTGTGCTTAAAATCTGAAACAAAAAAAAAACACGGAATCAATGACTTTTCCCATTTAGTTTGTTTCTATTTGGTTGTATAGTATAATTAATACCTTCATAAAAGCCTTGAGATTTACTTCAGCAAAATCAGAAGCCGTCAGCTTGCATGGAGTTTGTGCTCTGAAAATAATAATATCAATTAATAAAAAAATAAAGCTGGGCAGAATTTATTAAACTGTCTCAGTACCTCGTTTGCACCAAAAGTAAATCCTTCCCGAGACGCATATCAGCTAAGTACCAACGGCAGTTGTACACCGCATCACTTACTTCCATGCTCTACAATAATATCATACATTTTATTTATTAGGTATTTAGTTAAAATAATATTACTTAATCACATAGATACTTTTCCGAATAACAATATTCACCGATGTCATCAAAAGATCGCCGAAGAAGCATAGAAAGAAGATTTGCAGTAGACTCATGAAGAGAAAACTCAGAAATGTGACCACAAATGCAATGTCGCTGATTGCCTGAAATTAAACAAACTGGATTAGCACAAAATTCTTTTGATAAAATTTGTTAATCAAATCCATTCTTTAGTATCATACAATTTTTTATTGATTATTAATGATGTTAGAGAATGTGTAGGAAGCGAGGAGCTTGTGGCTTAATAATAACAGCCGCGATTACCTGGGTTGGTCCGTGGATGGGTGACCACCCATTACATACCGAGTTTCATCCGTGCCTCAGAAAGCATGTTATTGCCGTTGCAATTGTAGATCTTTGACAGTCGTAACAGGTAGTCAGTGGCCCGAAAGTCTGACAACCAGTCTTACCGAGGGGTATCGTATTACCCAGTACTAACTGGGTTGTGGAGGTCAGATAGGCAGTCGCTCCATGTAAAATACTGGTATTCAGCTGCATCCGGTTAGACTGGAAGCCGACCCCAACATACTTGTGAAAAGGCCAGGCAGATGATGGACACTTAAATATTTACCATAACGTTGAATCCCGTCAGGCAGATGAGAACGGAACTTGAAACGAAGTTCAATAAGGTTGATCTTGTGTAGACAGTCTCCAACATATTTGCGGAACTGTAAGATATAGAGCAACAATAATAATGGGAACTATTGATGGTCTCTATCTATTCTGTTTTAAAAATGATAGGTAGAATCTTTTTGTTGAGTCTTTTTTTAATCCTTACTGTTCTGAACCCTATCATTATCACCATCAGAATAGTTTTTGCGAAATTCACATCACACTTATACATATTTCACATGATCCTTGTTCTCGTATATTCTTCTCTTTCTTAATATTATGGCTAATTTACCAGTGATTACCTTATCAAGTCTTGATGCCATTTGATCATAAGCTCAAACTCAGTTCTTACTTCCTCAATATTGCGTAATCGTCCATCAACCACTTCATCAGGAATAAGTCTTTCAATGTTGTGTTTTAGAAGACGAAACTGCATTCGTATGTAGGTGCAAAAAGTGTAGAATATGTAGTCTGCAGTACAGATATCGATGACCACGACGACTTCTATGAAAACAAAGAAGAGAGAGGATATGGAAATATTTTAGACCTTAACAGATGAAATGACTTAACGTATGCCAATACTAACCTGACCAAATCTGTCGAAGATAAACCCAAGGCCAATACCGAATATCATAAGGATCGAATGGATAAACAATCAGAAACGGTAGAAGCAATTCAAGCTCATTAGAAGTATAATATTTAAAAGCAACCAGAGTAACAGGACTTAGCGCAAACGCTACTACCAACACGAAATAGAACACGTTCAGAACTGATATAACTGTAGTCACGAAATTGTGCTCATACTTTATGATTTCATCTTTTTCTGTGTCTTTAGTGCGAGCTCTTTCATTGATTTCTAAGTCCCTTAGAACTTGAATTAGTTTGTCAACGTTGTCTTCGCGTAGTATTAGGTAGAGAGATTTCAAATTGCCGAGAAAACTCAAAGTAATGCAAGGAGCAACGTATGTCAGTTCGGTAAAACTTTTCGAGTTAGCAATGCCCATGAAAAACCAAACGACTGCACCGGCCAGGTCTATATTGAGCCAAAAGAAGTTTATAATGTATACGGTGCGACTTTTTATAGTGTCCATTCGCGTTTTTGGGCCAGATTTTATATTTATTCCAGTTGCTCGCAACAAAAATTCGATCTTTTTAACTGTTTTATCAATGAGAAGTGGTTCCTCTTCCATGTTTAAAAAAAGGTTGTGTTTCTTGAATGAAGATGAAGGTATATCTTTTTACAAATCCAAAGCGCGACTGATAGGATATACTTTACAAATGGTGAAAATATTTTTTGAAACCATAAATTTTTAAATTGTATTTTTCTTTGAAAACTGTTTTCTAAACCATAGAACTAAGAAAGTGTGCGATATGACTATTAATAAGTGAATTCCTGAAATAGCTAATGTGTGACAGTTTTTTAAAACCGTTTTCATGTTAACACAAGATATCACTTGTGTATGACATTTTTATTAATTTATCGTTATCATCAAACAGTTTTAAGAATAGAATATCTTATTTATATTTTAATTTAACTACGAAAATCCGTTCTACCCATTCCCATGTTTCGACAGCACAAAAAGTCTTCTTGATGAATATTTTGCTAAAAATGTTATCTGTAAAAGTTTTTGCCTCTACGCTACAGCCCGTGTGTAAGATAATTAGAGTTAAATGCAGAAAAACTACGAGACAATTATCTTTGACAGCCAAAAGACAGGCGAGGTTGAAGTAAAATTATTTTCCAAGTTTCTTTGTTTCATTTTAATTGTTTAAACGCGATCAATTTTGCAGTTTCGATGGAAATAATTTTGTTTTTTCACACGCAAGTGAAATATGAATGATGACAACATCTTATCTTTTTTATGCTTTTGCTTTTGTGTTAAAACATAGTTAAGTCATATTGGAATAAGAGGCAATTAAATTGTTGATCTATCAGCCAAGCAAGCCATATGTGATGGAATTCATGTTAACTTTTCTCCTGACTTTTCTAACTTTATACCTAAAATTAAACGGGATTGCTATTTACTTTGGAATAATATTTTAATAAAAGATCTCGAGATAAAGGAATCTGGTACAAATCGATCCAGTCGCATCCCTTGAACTCGCCGTGGATAGATAACCAGTTGTAGAACAGATGTCATACTGTTATTGCACTAAGGCTTCGTTCAGGACACATCCCGTGTAATAAGTTCTTACACCTTATGGCAAAATCAACAACAGATAAATGTGATTTTTGTAATAATTCCGTTGATGATGTTTGCCACAGTCATGTTGACAGAGTGTGTCCGCAACGAAGAATTAAGATATGGATTAGATTGTAGGCTAACCAGGGCGGCATAATTGCATGGGCGACAAAGCCCTTTTTCTAGAATAAAAAAAAACATAGTTAAGTGTTTATGTTTACTTTGACTTGTCGACAATGTAGTAATTTGTTAGTATGGAAGTAAATACTATATTTACTATATTTAATAATGTGTATGGTAACACATTATTATGTAACCTGTCATGTAAAGTCTATTAAACATGTGATGTTTGTCGACAGTAAATTAACACCTTTTGTCACTCTAAACATGGCGTTAGTAAAAGAAAGTTTAGTAATTAAATATAATATAATATTTTTTTTTAAATTAAAACAGTTAATGGTATCGCTTGTTGTTGGTATCGCGTGATGTTTTGAATATTTTTTCTAATTCAGCTGTTATCTTAATATGACTTAGTATACGCATCTTCACAAAAAGTAATTTAAATGATTTCAATAGCTTCAATTAAATATCTTTAAAAAAATGTATTCATCAAAAGTCATACCCAAACAATACATCCAATTCATCTTCCCCAAACGAAACTCAAGATCGCAATTGATCGTCCCTCGCACCCCTATCCACTTGTTGCTGAATCTCTGTGCGAGTCTGGCTTTACTACAAGTGTTAGAGTGTACGAATCTGTGCAAGTGTGTGCGTATTGTGGGGAACTCGGGTGCCTCTTGTGCTGTCAAACGATACTGTTCAGCGTTCAGGCGCTCTTGTCTCGTTCCGTTTTGTGCGCCTCATTATTTGTGTATTTATCATATTGCAGTTATGATTCCAGGGGGGTTTCAAAGATGGATCTAGACAGCTGTCTAGCGCCATCTCTTTCCACCACTCTCGAAATAGAACCGAATATTCCTGCATTAAGAGGTCATAGTAACCCCGCAGGTCGCAACTACCACTTAAAACAGCTATCGCCTTTCTGGTTCATGTGTCCATTGCTAGTATGAATTCTGAATATGCCAAGAGATGCAAAGTGCGATCTATAGTCCCTATAGAGACTTCTAACAACAGTTTGCTAACGAAACCTTTGAGACAAACGACGAGATGAGACAGCACGGTTAGCGCAGTGGCTGAGCGATTGACTGTCGCGCGAGTGTGGCGTTTTCGATCCACGCACAGAAAAAATATTTGTATGGCCTTCAGATAGTTATTCCGGGTCTAGTTGTTTGTGTATGTGAGTTTAAATGTTTGTAAACGCAGCCACAATACAGGAGAAATTCCTATTGTAGGGCAAAGTTTTTTTTTTAAGAAAAGAAGTAGTAATACATAGTTACCTGTGATTAGGTTAAGTACATACATGGATCGGGTACAGCAACCAACAGTACAAACAGCAAGTAGGTACTACTTGCCAGCGGTTAGATGCAATTTTTTTATTATGCTACAATATGAGCTCGTATTACGAGAACTCGACTACAAACTTTTTACCTGATATTTATCAAACAAAATGCTGTTATTCCGCTATCAATAAAGAACTTTGATGGTCAATACTTTACCTCCCACACAACCACGCCATAAATCCCACAAAACAAGATAAATTAGTTAACTTTGCACCTTTATTTCCAAAGAGTTGACTTTTACCAACAATGCGAGATAGCCCGAACTTCCCGCTCTGACCGAATGTGAACTTTTGTGTCGTTTTCCCACAACCGCCAACTGAATGATTAATGCTGTGAATGCATTCGTTCACCGTTCTTATTTTTTTCGTTCGCGCAACAGGTCTTTTTCGAGGTTTTGCGTCGATTTGGCAACGTTAAATCTTTTCATTTATTAACCGACTTCTAAAAAAGGAGGAGGTTCTCAATTCGGTTGTATGTTTTTTTTTTTTTTTGTTTTTTTTTTTTTTTTGTGTTTGTTACCTCATATCTCCGTCATTTATGAACCGATTTGAAAAATTCTTCTTTTATCTGAATGGATCTACTTCCCGATTGGTCCCATAGAAATTTCATCAAAATCGGTTCAGCAGTTTGGTTTTGAAATCAAAATAGCTGGAAATTTTTGTGTTTGTTACCTCATATCTTCGTCATTTATGAACCGATTTGAAAAATTCTTCTTTTATCTGAATGGATCTACTTCCCGATTGGTCCCATAGAAATTTCATCGAAATCGGTTCAGTAGTTTGGTTTTGAAAACAAAATAGCTGGAAACAATATGTCATCCAAGTAAAAGAAATTGCGAAATTGATACTTGACAAGGATTTGTGTGTGATGCGATAACTAAAAAGGGTAAAATAAAAACTTTTTTGCAAAAAAAAAACCGACTTCCAAAGAAAACACTAAAAAAGTGGAAAATAACTTTACTTTCGGAAGTCGGTGGCAAAAAAGTCAATGAAACAAACAATAGTCACCGACTTCCGAAAGTAAAGTTATTTTCCACTTTTTTAGTGTTTTCTTTGGAAGTCGGTTTTTTTTTTGCAAAAAAGTTTTTATTAGTTATCGCATCACACACAAATCCTTGTCAAGTATCAATTTCGCAATTTCTTTTACTTGGATGACATATTGTTTCCAGCTATTTTGATTTCAAAACCAAACTACTGAACCGATTTCGATGAAATTTCTATGGGACCAATCGGGAAGTAGATCTATTCAGATAAAAGAAGAATTTTTGAAATCGGTTCATAAATGACGAAGATATGAGGTAACAAACACAAAAATTTCCAGCTATTTTCATTTCAAAACCAAACTGCTTAACCGATTTTGATGAAATTTCTATGGGACCAATCGGGAAGTAGATCCATTCGGATAAAAGAAGAATTTTTCAAATCGGTTCATAAATGACGGAGATATGAGGTAACAAACACAAAAAAAAAAAAAAAACAAAAAAAAAAAAAACATACAACCGAATTGAGAACCTCCTCCTTTTTTAGAAGTCGGTTAAAAAGTGGAAAATAACTTTACTTTCGGAAGTCGGTGACTATTGTTTGTTTCATTGACTTTTTTGCCACCGACTTCCGAAAGTAAAGTTATTTTCCACTTTTTTTGTGTTTTTTTTATTGAGACCGTAATGCGGTTAAAATGTTTTTGTGTTCTGCGTGTGGAATGGGGATGATGTATCACCTGAACGCTAGCCCTCTTATTTATTAAGTGTTTTCTCTCTTCAACTTTGTGGTTTCCTTATCATTATATTTTTTCAAAACATCACAACAGGAGCTCATGACTAAATAATAACAGCCGCTCGGGTCTTCAGGTTCAGCTGCACTTTCATGGGTTGGTCAGTGGATGGGTGACCACCCATTACATACCGAGTTTCCTCCGTGCCTCGGAAAGCACGTTAAGCCGTCGGTTCCGGACTGTCTGTGTCTATTGTAGATCTTTGACAGTCGTTAAGTAGTCAGTGGCTCGTAAGTCTGGCAACCAGTCTTACCAATTGGTATCGTAATAATCAGCACTAACTTGGTTGTGGAGGTCAGATAGGCAGCTCCTTCGTGTTAAATACTGGTATTCAGCTGCATCCGGTTAGACTGGAAGCCGACCCCAACATAGTTGGGAAAAGCCTAGGCAGATGATGATATTTCTTCAAAATATTGAGTAAGAGCTCTATTTTAAGCACTGATAAATTATGTTGTATTCTGACATCCGACCAGCAATTCAAAATTCATATAAGTGCAGTTGGTACCTTAGTTTATTTATAAAAAATGTTTTGCAAAAATAAAATCGACTTCAAAAACACAAAAAAAGTGAAAAATTACTTGAGCTTCTGAAGAAATAAAGAAAGATGCATCTCGTAGCACTGTATCTCAAATTTGTAGCCCGTAGCATACGAATAACCTGCGTCGCCTACGAACGCTACGAGTGCTACGCCGGAGCCCTGTGCGCTACGCTGCACTGCATTCTCACGATGGCTTGCAATTCCAGACATACCATACATTGCGTGTAGCTAACGGAAACCTGAGCTTTGTCACATGGATTTGCCAGCTGTTTTATGTTGCCAGAGAAGAGAATAGGATACTAAGGAATTCTGTGACGTTGGTGAGAAAATTCTAGCCCAAGATTTCTAAAATTGTAATATAAAAACATTTTTGCAAAAAAAAACCGACTTCCAAAAACACACAAAAAAAGTGGAAAATATCTTTACTTTCGGAACTCGGTGACTATTGTTTGTTTCATTGAATTTTTTGCCACCGACTTCCGAAAGTAAAGTTCTTTTCCACTTTTTTTGTGTTTTTTTGGAAGTCGGTTTTTTTTTGCAAAAAAGTTTTTATTTTACCCTTTTTAGTTATCGTATCACACACAAATCCTTGTCAAGTATCAATTTCGCAATTTCTTTCACTTGGATGCCATTTTTTCCAGCTATTTTGATTTAAAAACCAAACTGCTGAACCGATTTTGATGAAATTTCTATGGGACCAATCGGGAAGTAGATCCATTCAGATAAAAGAAGAATTTTTCAAATCGGTTCATAAATGACGGAGATATGAAGTAACAAACACAAAAAAAAAACACAACCGAATTGAGAACCTCCTCCTTTTTTTGAAATCGGTTAAAAACCAACAGTGGATGAATTTAAGATTTTGTGCTATCCTGATAGGACATATTTATATTTAGTTATATCACTACAACGCGACCTGGACAGTCACGACCAATATGTTAACACTTAGCAACTTTTAAAAGTGATATTCTCCTACTGTTCTGATTAAAATGTCATGGTGTTACGAACATAGCATTTTGGAAATCATATTTTTATGAAATAGATCCTATTTCAAACTACAATCGTTGTTTCGCGCGAACATTGCTTTTGTATTTAGGAAAGTGTATACATATTGGTGCTCGTGACTGTACATAACAAAAGCAACAAATATCATTTAATTAAAACATTATTTAATCGACCAATTCTTTACGAATTTTCATCGTTACTTTTTACACCCCATGTATTAAGTTTAACGTCTCGTTCGTAAAGTGACCGTTAATTACGTAAAATTAATGGTTTTGTGAACTGTGTGGGCTTTACACAAATGTGCAGAGTAAAGTTTTTACTGAAAATACTTGTTTCCCACACATACTTCCTGTTCCTCGGTTCGATCTCCAAGGAACAGGTGTTATTGGGTTTTTCCATCAGGAATTTCTCAGTAGCAGCCACGGAGTCTGGATTTGTGCCCGGTTGATGGCAATGAGCTCACCCCCTTTTTACATAGGACTTAAAACATTACTGGCGAAATGTGGGTGTACTATATTTAGGTACACCTCTGCTTAACCCTTCGGGGATTACAGGCGCGATGTTATGTTATGTTATTTACTTCATTTGACCTTAAAAAGTCGGCTGGGTCAGACTAGATTCGAAAGGTGGAGGACATGGTATTGTGGCGCAGTTTGTGAGAGGCCTACGTCGAGCAGTTGACTGCGATATTCTGAGTTAATCGATCGATTGATTGATTTACTTAGTGTTAAGAATTTATTTATATGTACGGGTGATATTAATTTGTCTGGTGTAATGGTGTTTTAGGGGGATGTGTGGTGTAACGCGAATGGATCAAATAAGGAATGAGTACACAAGAGGAAGTCTGAAAGTGGCGCCGGTGACTGAAAAGTTGTGTGGTAATCGGTTATCGCGGTATGAGCATGTAATGCGGAAAAATGAGGAAAATGTAGTGAGAAACATTTTGAGTATGAATGTTGATGGCTATAAGAGCAGAGGAAGACCAATGAAACTATGGATGGATTGTGTGAAGGATGATATGGCTAGGAGATGAGACTACTGAGAAGACATGCCGCGCCTACCCCAAATAAATTGGGATAAGGGCAGGAGATGATGGGTGATACTAATTGTAAAATTTATCGTCGGTTTTTTAAAAAACAAAATCAGCAGTTTCCTACAAAAGTGCCCTACACGGTCAAAATGTACGGAACAGCTGTTTTTTTTAAAATTACCAATGAAAAATTCCTATGTGGGGTTTCAGAATGATGTACTGAGTATGTGGTTTCCGTTTTCGGTACGGTGTCCCTTCCACCTTGTATGTATAGTTGTATTTAGGGCCCTGTAAACACCCAGAGTTTATTTTTATTGTGGACTCTAGAATGTAGGTTTAACATTAAGTTTCAGGAAACGATTGCTGTTCGGTTTCTTAAAATAGGTTTCAGGTTCAAAACTTTGCCATTTACAAATGTGACTTTTCCAATAATACGTTTAATTGGTGTAGTTTGGAGACCTTTACAGAAGAAATGATATTTATTTATTATTACCGAACTCAAACACCGGGACATCAGTGAATAGGTGATATGTGGTCATTCCTTAATTTTTAACCGACTTCAGAAAAATTAGGAGGTTCTCAATCGGTTGTATTCTTTTTTTGTGTTTGTTACCTCATATATTCGTCATTTAAAAATTCTCCTTTTATCTGAAAGAATTTAATTAATAATTTATCTTCCTGATTAGTCTCATAGAAAGAATTTCATCAAAATTGGTCAGCAGTTTGGTTTTTAAATCACAATTGCTTGAAAAAATATGTCATCAAGTAAAAGTTAGTCAGTGAGGTTGAATGGGTGAACCTGCTGGAAAACCTTCCGTCGCAGGAAGCCTTGCAACGCTTTTATGATGTTCTCGGTGGCATTACTGAACGCAATGTACCGCGTGTTAAGTCCCGGTCACTTGATTTTCCGGTTTGGTTCTCAGCACAATTAATCAAAATTTACAAGAGAAAGCAACGGCTCTGGGTTAAATGGAAAAAATTCAAGAACATCAAAGAATACAATGAGTTTTCAGAATACAGAGTAACCTTTAAAGATGCCTGTAATACCTGCTACTCAAACTATATTAAATCAGTTGAAGATAAACTTACCACAAACATTAAGTATTTCTGGACATATATATCAAATCGCAAAAATAAATCAGGTATTCCATCCACTATGCACTATCAAAACGTTAAATCAAGTGCCCCAGAAGAGATTTGTGATATGTTTTCAGATTTTTTCCAGTCTGTGTTTGAACCTAGTTCACCCTCATTGTCCGCTTGGACCCCGCCTACACACTGTAATGCCAATGTTAGCTTGATCGATAACTTGCATATTGAAGAAGACAAAATACATAAAGAGTTAAAGTTACTGGATCCGTCTAAGGGAGCAGGTCCCGATGGGTACCCAGCTCTGTTCTTTAAGGCCACCGCTGGCAGTATCTGTAAGCCACTCTTTATCATTTACAATAAATGTTTAAGCGAGGGTGTTTTCCCGGATGAGTGGAAACAGGCTAACATCACGCCTGTACACAAGAATGGCTCAAAACATGACGTGGAGCAATACCGGCCTATCTCGATTCTGTCGACCTTGTCAAAACTTTTTGAGAAACTCGTACACCATGAAATCTATCCAATCTTACACAACGCTATCATCCCAGAGCAACACGGGTTTGTTCAGCGACGTTCGACTGTTTCAAATTTGTTAATTTTTTCCAATTACCTTTTTGAAAGCATGGACAGGCGATTACAAGTTGACGCTGTTTATATAGATTTCAAAAAGGCTTTTGACAAGGTCGAAGATGTAATCCTACTGAATAAGATTGCGTTTAATGGTATTCGCGGAAAATTGCTTCGCTGGTTCTCATCCTATATCAAAAATAGAACACAAATGATTGTCGTGAATGGTCATCAGTCTGATGCAGTGCATATAACCTCGGGTGTTCCACAAGGTTCAATCTTGGGACCACTATTGTTTATTTTATATATTAATGACATTGACAAATGTTTTAAAAATACTAAGTTTCTTGTGTACGCTGATGACCTAAAAGCTTATAGATCTATACAAACTGTAGAGGATTGTCGACTGTTTCAGCAAGATCTTGACAGACTCACTGACTACTGTCTGAACAATAAACTACACCTTAGTCTCTCCAAGTGCAATTGCGTCAATTTCACAAAGAATAAAATGGTTATTAGCTTCAAATACTCATTGCACGATACAGCACTCAGCAATGTATCTACTGTGAAGGATCTTGGTGTGTTGATTGATGATAAGTTGTCCCTAAACCTACATGTAGAAAAAATTGTAAACAAGGCATTTAGGATGTATGGTTTCGTTATGAGATCGTCCACTGAGTTCAAGCGGGTCTCCACATACCTTTATCTATATAAGACCCTTGTACGATCACAATTGGAATATGCCGTCCCTATCTGGAACCCGTTTTACCAGAAATACATAGATGAGATTGAAAAAGTCCAGCGTAAGTTTCTACGAGCCATGCATTATAGATGCCATAAAATGTATTTGTCGTACTCACAATTACTTGATAAATATGGGCAGGTCAACCTAGAATCTAGACGTAAGTATCTAGAGGCTTCTGTGCTCTATGGTATGGTTCATGGTAATTTCGATTGTATCGATCTTACGAGTAAACTATGTTATGTAGTTCCACGCACCGTTAATGTACGTAGTACACGTGCAGGTACCCTATTTGCTGTCAATGCCTGTCGAACTAATTCTGGTTTGCGCTGCCCTATCCGTCGAATGGTTGAATCTTATAATTGTAATTTTGTTAATATTGATATTTTTATATGCTCAAAGTCCAAATTTAAATCTAATGTTATGAGAATTATTTAATATTATTAGGAATGTAAGCTAGTCTAGATTTTATTATTTATTTGTTTCTAGTGCTAATTATTGTTCTGTTGCCAAGCAACCAAATCAATTGGAATTTCTATTTTGCACGATGTAATTTATACTTCGTTTATCTAATGATTTAATAATTGCTAATTGTTATTTGTGTAATTATTTATTATTAATGTGATGTAATTATTTATTGTATATTAACAAAAGAAAATATGATAATGAGTGCCACTAGTGGCACTCATTATCATATTTTCTTTTGTTAATATGCGGATAATGTAGTGGGTTGCAATATTGTTAATGCTTTGTATTATTATTCCTCTGTTCACATACATATTGTAGCTGTTTATTGTCCCTGAATAAATAAAATAAAATAAAAGAAATTGCAAAAAAATAACCGACTTATAAAAAACACAAAAAAGTGGAAAATAATAGTCTCTGCCAAAAAAGTCAATGAAACAAACAATAGTCACCGACTTCCGAAAGTGATGTTATGTTCCACTCTTTTTTGTGTTTTTTTTAGAAGTCGGTTATTTTTTTGCACAAAAGTTTTTACTATACTTCTTCTTTATCGTATGGTTAGTGGCTAACCTGGTGTCAGAGTTTTAATGCCGCCCATGGGCCTCTGACTTGGCTTTACATGTCATCGAGAAATATCTCTCAGGCATGATGGTTTCCTTACGATGTTTTCCTTCACCGAGCAAGTGATAATTATACAATACGCACACGATTGCGATTGTTTTTTTTTTCTATATAAAGTCTAGAAGAGGCATTTACTCTGAATTTCCTTGTAAAGACAATGATGTAGACAATTACGAAACGTTATTAATATGGTAGACCTCTTTCTGCTTATTAAAAACTACCTAAAAAGTACCTATGCAATCAATCAGAGTAATATGAAGTTGTTTGTTTGCAGAGGAAGAAGAAGAGAAGTTCTGTAAAACGGAACGAATGCTGCACTGTTGATTTATCCCGTCTATGTTTTTAGAACACCTTCAGTTTCTTAGAAAAAGCATCGAATCTCCACAGAGTTTCTACTGCAAAAGACACAGTGCAACAAGACATTTTTTCGTAAGTGCAATTTTAGGATAGTGTTGTAAGGGGTAGACATAGACGTGGTAGGGCTGGGTTACAGGACTATCAGTCGTTTGCGGTAGACAAAAGCTTGAAAGTCCGACAAACAGTCTTACCAAGTGGTATTGTGCTCTCAGTAACTGCATTGAGGAAGTAAGATAGGCAGTCGCTCCATGTAAAACACTGGTATTCAGCTGCATCCTTTTAGACTGGGAGCCGACCCCAAAATAACTGGTTAGGCAGATGGTGTTGTTATGGAGAACACTGACTCGCGTTTCTTGAGCATAAAATCAGTCTTTTGGAGTCCACTACTTGTCATAGCGATGAAGGCCAAAGATAAAGATGAAGACCAAGTACACCTGGAGAGTCGCGAAGTTGGAGTCACGCCACAAGATTAACTTCAAGTCTTTTGTGTTGCGGGTTCCGACTCACCATCTGGAGACTTTGAACTATGAAGAAGGAATATTGGCCGATGGGTGTCGTGTATCGTCGTTTTCGTGGAAGGCATGTGACACCTCGACTCACTGCAATACGCCGAACAAACGTAGTTAATATTATAGAACTAGCTGACCCACGCAACTTCTGCCTGTCTGCGTTACATTTTTGATTAATGCTACGCTCCTATTAGTCGCAGCATGATGTTATATAGCCTATAGCCTTCCTCGATAAATGGGCTATCCAACACTAAAATAATGTTTCATTCGAATCAGTAGTTCCTGAGAACAGCGCGTTCAACGAAACAAACAAACTAACTCTTCAGCTTTATAATATTAGTAAGTATAGATACGGTTTTTGTATGTAAGTATTAGTATAGATAATTATTATTGTATTGAAGGGGGAACAAGTTATCAATGTCACACATAACGTATCATTATTATGACTGATCCGTGCGTTGTGACTTGTGCATTACTTGACAACATCATAAACATCACGCCTGTAATCCCCGAATGGTTAGGCAGAGGTGCACCTAATTGTACACCCACATTTCGCCAGCCTTGTCCATGGCTGGGTTGGCTTTGTAATAGGGGGCGAGCCTATTGACTAAGTAATTTCTAAAAAGAATAGTGGCCTCTATTCTTTACTCTGTGAACCTAAATATAATCAGGTGCTTTGCTAAATCGTTTCCTGCACCGCCGGTCAAGTTACGACAATATTTGAGATATTAAATAAGTACAGTCGTTAAAAAAAATGTGGCAATAATTTCATATTTATGTTTTGTAGATCCAGATAGAAAAAGTGAATGTATCTTGACTTGTCTATCTTATTTTTTTTTTATTTTACAAAATGTATGGTCTTTGATGATGACTGTACCTATCGAATAACTTATGAAATGACAGAATGAAACGATATTAAGTAGTTTATAAAAGTAATTGTGCTATAAAATTATGTAGATCATTAACCATGAAGAAATAATAATAAAACATGCGTCACGAACCTATGAAGTCATGGCTGATTACAGTATAACATTTCATAATTTTTAATGACATCTATTAATTAATACAATTTTATTGTATATTATTGTCCTTATTAGTGAGTAATACTAATGATGCAATGATTATAAAATATCGAATATACTTTTGTGACCACACAGTTTATTATGAGCCCGTTGTGTCCCACAAGGCAAAGACTTCAATTCCATTTTGCATTCTTCTCTCTCTAGAGCTATTTCAGCTTTCAGCCCAATCCTTTAAGTAGCAGTCCAGCTCATCACGCCATCTCCTTCTGGGCCTGTGGTGTCGCCGATTCCTGATGTTCGGAACCCAATCTTTAGATATTTCCAACCACACAGTTACCTTACAATAAATCGCTTGTTTGCGACAAGGATGACATAAGTCAAAAATTTAGATTTTTTGATGTTGGTTGTAGTTGAATATAAAATGAAGGAAAGCAAGTATTAAATTAAGTAACGAAATACGTAAAAGAAACCTTTAATCTTTCGATAAAAAGTTTCTCTATGCAAAAAAAATATTGGCAATATACTGAAAATATTTTTAGAACTTGCAAAAAAGCTGTCCTGTATTTCTTATTTTTCGAGTTATGTCATTATTCTTCCAAACAAACGAAATAATAACTCGTAAACATATATCAGTGGTCATAAGTTTGAACCCTGTTACATCATTGTGCTAACAAGGTGTTTGTTGACGGCATATAGACCGGTATGGGCAGCACTATTGATTTCGTATTTTTTAAAGTGTTCGTATGTACCTTATGTAGGTACATACGAACACTTTACACTACTCAGTACTAACAGGGTTGTGGAGGTCAGATAGGCAGTCGCTCCATGTAAAATACTGGTATTCAGCTGCATCCGGTTAGACTGGAAGCCGACACCAACATAGTTGGGAAAAGGCAGATGATAACCTGCATGTACACACTGCCTTATCCTGCGGGTATTACAAGCGTAATTTTAGAGCGTTTTTTTACCCGACTGCGCCAGAAGGAGGGTTATGTTTTTCGAGAGTATGTGTGTATGTATATATGTATGTATGATTGTTTGGCACGCTCTGCAGCCTGAACGGCTCGATGGGTTTTAGCTTGAGAGGTGTCGTTAGATTCGTATTTACTGTGAGAGTGACACTGGGTATATCAAAATAAAATAAAAAATTAACAAAATGGCGGATTTTTGGTGCCAAATTCAATGTTTGGCACGCTCTGCAGTTTTTTTAATTAGCTTTTTTGTTTTTATTTGCAATAATACCTATTCGAATCAATATAAATCACAACTAAATTCAACGCAAGACATTTTTTTTACGTTTTTAGTGTATTGTTTTTATTTGAATTCAGTCTGTAAATTATTCGAAATCTACAAATAGATCTAAAATAATAATAAAATATGAACCTATCAAAATGGGAAAATATTTACAGGGCGTCAAAAAATTCTTCCACATCGTTGTCAATAGCAAAAGAGCCCAGAAGGCTGGCAGCATTGCCACATATGGCAATGCTGATTCTTTGGCCAAAAGAACACATTTAATTTAATCTCATATTAAAATTTTACATTACATCTCGTATGCAAAAATTCCTAAAAATGCGTCGTTGTCCGTTCCTCTCCACTTGTTCGACACATGCCCACAGTCCACAGCTGGACATCGGTATGTGCGCGCACAAGTACAGGCCCTGTGCGCACATGCACAGGTCGTGTGCACACGGTGCCAGTGTGTGTGGCGTGACGTATGGGCCGACAACCCCTGCTGTGCTTGCCGTAGCGAGACTGATTAGGGTTGTCACTTACGTCACTTGCTAAATTTTATATTTTTAATATCATGGGTTTTTGGTTGTTTTGATATAGTTCCAAAATAATCTGAAAATAAACACACGTATTCTTTTGTGGGTTTTGGCTAATATCTTGAGGATTATCTATGACGAATACATAAATTTCACAATAAATGTCGTTTTGAGGGCTGTATTTGCGATTCTGATTACAGAACTACTGAAGCATTTCGTGCTCAAATGACATTGACACTTGACAGTGGGTCGCTGTTGGTAAGCGGTGGTTTATTCAATTATTTCGTGGTATGTATTGGTTTAAAAACAATTTGGCGGTGTTAGTTCCGATTTTGACCACTCATCAAAAGAGCCTTGTAAAGCTACAGGTACGTACCAGCGCGATTTCCCTCTACCTACTTATCATATTCTTTTCAAGAATTACATTGTAACAAGCTGCAATCAACAAAAAAAGGTTGAAAAATCAAAAAGCCTATTGTCAGGAAATGTAAAACGACTTTAGCAAGAAATTTCAATTTTCCAATATGGTAGGTTTTAAAACAAGAAGTTAAATAAATATCTAATGAGAATCCAGATAAGATAGAATCGCTTAAAAATGTAAGACCTTTGCGAGAATCGATTTAGACACAGAGCAACTTCAGGAAATTAAATTTTCAGCTAGATAAAGATCTTTTAAAGACTGCTTCGACAGCCTTGAAAGCAGATTGAATTTACACGGATCCATGCGGAAAAGAAAATGAAAGAAACCATCGCGAGGTAATGCGTCCTAGAATCAAACATTCGAAGACACGTCCCATCCACCAAACAGAACTGGGCCCGCGTGGTAGATTACAGCATACTCCTTCTCATAGATAAGGTGGCCTGTCTCCCATCAAGCGAAACATTATAGACTGATTATGCTTATAATACATACATACAAAACATCACACCTGTAATCCTCGAAGGGTTAGGCAGAGGTGTACCTAATAGCCAACACTTCGCCAGTTATGTGTAATAGGGGGCGAGCCTATTGCCATCATCGGGGCATATTTCCAGACTCCGCGGCTGCCATTGAGAAATTCCTGATGGAAATACCCAATAGCACTTTTGCCCGACCTGAGAATCAAACCCGGGACTTCGTGCTCAGCAGTCGCGCCAGCGGCCACTAGACCAACAAGGCTGCCACTTGCTTATAATATTTTAATAAATCTAACACACAATAATTATTAATCGAATTAATTATTTAATTTTATTTGGGACAGCCCTACTAAACTAGCTCATCACACCCCTTGCATGTCATAGCCCCCTGCAGTGTTTGGCAAGTGTGCACACATACATACATACAAACACACGCACACAAAATTGACAACCCATAAATTAAAAGAACCTGTTTCACGAGGGTAGTTCTTTGTCACTTAGAACTTCGTATTTTATTTATAGTCGGTGCTTACAAAGTTATTAACAACAACTCCTATTCAAAAATCGGTCTTTTGACACACAAAATAAGGTTCTTACAAACAGCAAAGAGTGTTTGGTAAGGATTAGATTATGAACTTCGTAATTTAAACCTTATAATTTATGGCACAGAAATTAAAATCGTCTTATTCGAGGGGCTTACTACTTTACCTTATTTTTTTTTCAAGAAATATCAGAAAAGGTCGGATATAGAGTTCATTTGAAGTAGTTCGACGAAGAATGGCGACATGCTGTGATTTTTAGTAGCTGGATCTTGTCACTGAACAAAGTTATAACTTGATTCTTTGAATTAAAACCTCTTTTATGAAGTGGGATACTTATTTCGGGAATTTCTTGTATCCGGTGGGATAATAGAGATGACACGGCTTGACTTCTAGCCACCGATGAAGATTCCATTGTACGATATTGATGATTTGGTTCTCTGTAAAGACCATTTTGGAGGTCAGGAAATTCTCAGTAGTTGTTTGGCAATAGGCGCTCCCCCATTTTTATTCTTAGCGTGTCGATGACAATTCAAATTGAGACAGCCCAAACTTTGGCGACTAGTTTGGCATTCCAGTAGCGTCCATCAGCTCCTGTGATTTGCAAACAAGAGGACAGGCAGGACACCATATCAAGTGTCCCATCGTTTGTGGGGCAACACCACATTTACACTCCAGGGCAGAGTCATCTATGAATCTCTATATGAAGAGGTTTTCCTTGCTTCTGCCAACCTGTTTCCGGAGTCTATTTAAAGAATTCCAGGTCAGCCATGGACGCCCCCATTAACAATGCCCCCATTAATGGTCTTAGAAACAAATAGCGAAACGCGGATGTAGGTATAGTATGCCGTACGTCATTGGTAACAGAACCAGTATAAGGTGGTCTCTTATTCTACTGAAACAAAATGTCACGCTAGGCCAGCTCAAAACCAAAATGGTAACACCGATGTGCGTCAACGTTACAAAGACACCAAACTCTTCGAGAAATATAAGCTATCATCATATGCCAACTTTATTGGGGTCGTCTTCGAGTCTAACCGGATGCAGCCAAATACCAGTATTTTACATGGAGCGACTCCCTATCTAAACTCCACAACCCAGTTAGTACTGGGTAATACAATACGCCTTGGTAAGACTGGTTGTCAGACTTTCTGGCCACTGACTACTTAACGACTGTCAAAGAACTACAATTGACAGCCGGGACCAACGGCTAAACGTGCTTTCCGAGGCACGGAGGAAACTCGGTATGTAATGAGTGGTCACCCATCTACAGACCAACCTAGGTAAGCGCGGCTTAACCTCTTGATCGACCCGAGCGGCTGTTATTATTTAGCCACGAGCTCCATGCAGGAGTATCATGTCATTTTACCTAAAGAAACATTAAGCAGCGAACTAAAACCCTCATAAAATATTTCGAAACTCTCTATCAATATTTCATTTCAATCCATCTTTCTTTACAAGCCAGTTTATGTTGGTACGCCCGGGCTGCCAGTCAATCGTTTGGCAATCAATCAAATAGTTCCATAAATGTCCACTATTTCCCATAACTCCGCCGTGAACGATCTTGAGGAAATATTGCTATAATCAATGCTGTATAGTGAAACGTCATTCGTTTTCGTGTTAATTGATTGGGTTGAGGAAGGAATATTGTACCAAAATCCGTTCAAATAACTCAAAATGAATCAAAAGCGAAAAAAAAAAATTAATTACTGAGCCGATACAGCGAATGAAAGAAGCAGATGAACAAAACAAAAATGAACAGTCAGACTAACCAATCGAGTGAATGGTTCACTCAAGTGAGTCTGATATCACTATCATTAACACTGAAAACGCAAAATTTACCATGTTTACTACTTTGTTTTGAGGTCCCGATATTGCGGCGCTGTTTCAAGCACCATGATTACAGATGAACCGTGGTTTATCCATGATCATCCTCATCAGCATCATTCACCTGCCCTCATCCCAATTTATTTGGGATAGGCGCAGCATGTCTTCTTCTTCCATATTTCTCTGTTACAGCCCGTTCACACGAGACCGATTCGTTTTTTTTTTCACGATCCGTCAATTTTTTTGACGGCTGCAAAGCTTTCTAAATGCCCGTGTTCACACGCATCACGAATCGTGAAAAATGACGGACACGTCTTAGATCACGCATCGTCTTTTAAAAATCACGTACATAAAAAAACAGAATCGTGAATTTTTTGTGACGGATTCGCTGATGCGCTCGCTCCCGAAAATCCCGGATCGTCAATGACGCAAGCCGTGTGAATGAGCCCTTACTTTTCATCTCCTCAGACACTTCCATAGTGGTTTATTGATGATCATGATAGTGTTAGTGACCATGTGAGTCTGATATCGGTTTAAATGTAAGTAGATTTAAGCATGTCTGCTGAACAATGTTATCAACTTCCCTTTTTCATTTTATTTCAGTTTTTCCAACCACCGGAAGTGCTGGGGTGGTCGGTTCCGCCATATTTCCACCCGAAGCATGACGCAAAATACCGACAAACAGATCACGAAACGTCGTGACTATAGCCTCTGAAGGAGCTCCCTCCCACCACGCCTGTTAACTTTCCCCACGAACTGGTATCGGAGAGAATAGCTAATCGTTTTGTAACTCTTGCTTTAATTGTTGTCCGATATAAATTGTTGTGGCCGTCCAAATTTATGACCATGTCTGCTGAAGCGCTGAAAGTCTATTCAACTGGTAATGAAGTCAGCTTCACACTCTTCTTGTATCGTATAAATGCTCGTCTAGTTTTGCTTACTGTGATGCGAAATAATATAACGATAGGCTATGGAGTCGGACTAGAAAACGGAGGGTGAAAGTGTATTGCTAAAATTTGTTCTATCTAATAATATTATTCAACAACTTGAACATTATCATTCCAGCTAAAAATGACCCTACGTGGCCGACCCAAGGCTCAATAATTTCTACAAAGACTGGACTGAACTTTCCGGACCCAGCGGTTTCCTCGTGGCTGCATCTGTTTGTGGACATATAATTTATTATTTTATTAATTCATCGGTTTTTTTTGTCACACTCTTCCACTACACGTTCCACTTTTCTCGATGTTACGACTCTTCTCATCAATCAACGAAATAGCCATCCGATATCATCTAAATTATCAATTGTTATTCCCCTTAGGGCATGTTCTCATACTGGAATCAAATCTGCTACTACTATTGCAGAAGCCGATCAGCAACTTCACCAATAAACCCATTATGTATTAATCGAATCGCCTCAAAACATACCAACTGTTTTTACTACCAACACAAACACGGCACAAAGTAGGCAACAAATTAATATACAGCATGAATATTCACGTGCTGTAACTGGCCGTACATTAGCATATAATTGTGTTTGTCACAATTATTTCAAAACAATGACGGTAAGCCTGATAAAATTGTGGCCAAACTTGGTTCGGGGGATAAAAAAAAATGTTATGTCTATTGTTCTTGTGCATCATTGTTATATACACATTCATATTGTTTAAGCAAAATCATCAGACAATTGCACATACAGCGGAATTGGCAAGTCTAATTATTTTGCATTAAATAATTGGTTGGCAAACAGGTATGCAATGAAGGAGACCTTTGTTCAGCATAGGATAAATCGGGTGGAAGAAGAGAAAGAGAACGACAGAAAGAAAGTAAGAGGAAAATGGTGTCTTGTTAGAATTACGACTGATATTATTTAGTCAGAAGAAATTGATCCAAAATAACATTCGATAAATTCAAATTTGTGTCCGTATGCAGATGGCATTACACTGAACATGTTTCTCGTAAAAAAATCGTAGTACTTTCGATACAACCATTCGGGTTCATGCTTATCAAATACCAATAACCATCTAAAAAATACAGTTCAGATAGGAACCTAAAATTTAATGGAGCTGACTCATAAAGGCTTCGGAATTCACGAATTCCGAAAAAAATACCAAGTTTCACCAATTCAAACCTGTCAAGTCTGATCCGCGTACAATTTTTTGTTGCAACTACAGCCCCACGAAGACTTTTTTTCTAAAGAAACACGTAAAAAGACTTCGTGTATCGTGCGATACAGATTTCACGAAGAAAAAACTGTTTTAAAAAAACGTCAAGGAAAAAAGAGTGGACGGCCCCCCGGCCCCGCTTGCCTCGTGTCGCGACTCACTGACGCAAACGGGAGAAATTTCACGAGATATCGAGGCTTCCCGATAGAACATGGATTCTAATAGTAAATTACAATAAACTTGAGAGGTGATGCTTTTGAGAGGATGGTAATGAATGTAGATGGCTATAATAGTAGGTATGCGAATGGACGATGTAGGATGGACGTATGCAAGATGATAACTATGCCTAAAAAGCGGTGACTACTGAGATGAAGAGTAATAGAGAAGTATGGAAGAAGAATACATGCTGCGCCGATTTCAAATAAATGGGATAAGGGCAAGAAATTATGATATTAAGCATGTTTAATATCAAGCATTCAATGGCTTTTAAGTGTTAGTATCATAAGCAGTCACTGGACAAATACGTTTTGGGTTACTAACCAACGTGTATGGTGAAGAGCCTATCCGAGCATGATTGTCGGAATCCAGACATTACCTCGGATATGGAAACACCACATAACTGTGAATATGCAATCCGTATTATATTATACTTATATATGAAGTACAAAAGTATTACGAATATTAACGACCCTCAAACAAGTAATCAGCTAAGTCGTACCAAAGCAGTAGCCAAAATGAAATACAGTAGAAATTATACTTGATAGCGCGTTTGGAATTTTTATAGGGGTTAATAGCTTTTAGCTCGCATATTTCATTGTCTAGTCTGGCTATTGTACCCAAATCATTAGCTTTTACTGAACTAGGAGTTAATACTTGTTCTATTATGTATTGTACCTATTGTATTCTACGACGAAAATGTGGGAATGTTAACAAAAGTGAATCAGCTTGATAGTCACAATATTAGAATTCTTCATCAAAATTCATGAATAGTTTCAGCTTGGTACCATTTGTACTAAAGTGTTCAAGCAGTTCTGAGTTGTTTTTTTTTCTTTCGACTATTTTAGTCCGACTTATGTTTTCTTCCATTTAAGTTACCATTCTGTTTTGTTGGTACTTCGGCTTCTCTTTTGGATCTTCTAGTTAAATTTTCAATTTCTATTATACTTATCGATTTTTCACCCTATTCTTCTGTTATAGACTTCAAGTCATCGTTTACTATTAGACTTACAATATAGCAAGATCTATGTCCCAAGATCCACGATACCATGTCCAGAACCGCTATTTTCGTTAGTTTACATTAAAAATCCTAAGTTCGTACGGTGGAGGCTTTATCTCTCCGTTTCAATCTCATGTACAGCACAGAATCCGGTATCGTTGCATGCCGTCGCACACGGCTTGCCGCTGTCGTGTCCCTCCGCCACGTTATCATCTACGCCCCTGCTCACTAAATCTACTCTTTACTCCTCCGAGATAAGGGTGATAGAAACTGCAGCGACAACTTTGTGCACCGTCGCTGTCCCGCCATTTTAGTACGTCTCTTGTGTTATTCGGTAACCTGCTTTATCGTATTGAGATAAGATTCAAGTTGGTTGCAAATATAATTTTGTAGTTGATGCTTTTGCATTTGCTCTAGATTGCCTCCAAAGTAGTCGTTAGTGCGTCGTAATAGGGACGTAAACAACAGCATTGATATTTAGGCAGAATAGGTAGCTGTAGATGTGTTTTTATTTACATGCAAAGGATTTTGGTCTCTACATGGATTATGATAAGGTTTATGTATTATGAATGAGCTGGTTCGTTATGTGAATAGCCACTTACCTGAGTTTTTACCGAGACACCCGTGCATTGTCTATTGGAAACATTCTTAAGCATGTCTCGTGAGTTAGCGTGATGATAATTTCATATTAATATATTCAATCATTTACTAAATTATAGTATATTTTGTCCTAAGTATCTCTTGGTACTGTTTGGATCTGCTTCTATTTTTGTCTCTTTCAGTCCTAAGTATATGTTTTACTAGGATACGAATTCAGAAACCAGTTAGCAACATGAGAAACTAGGGCTCCAATCACCAATGAGTTTAAAAAATCTAGTGTTTTTCCATTATCCTCCAATATCATACACTTGCCGTTACGATAAGGTTACCTATTATAAGTTGTGAGCTGTCTAAACTACTAAGCTGTGCATCTTGTATTGTAGCTTTTCTTGTATCATCTGTTTTTTGTTTCTTCTGTTAGTACGGATTGTACAATAGTTTTTTATTTTTATTAAGAGGAACAGCAAACAGTTACATTATGAAAACTTAAAACTAGTATAACAGTATTCGCATTTTGCTAATAATGTAACCCACGACGCTGTCCACGGGTTATCATAGTAATGTAAAAATAGCAATAATCGCCAGGGGTGAAAAAAAAAAAACATAAAAAAGTAAGTAAAAATAACAAAAGAAGGATGACAAATAAAAAGTTTACAATAGTTCATCATCCAAGCCTTGCTGAAAAGTCGAGTGTAAATCATAATTTATTGTATAGAAGTTCTTTACTGCGAAGTATGTTTTTGCGAAAGTTTACCATTGCGACGTACGCTGTCGCGAAAGTTTTATACTGCGATGTTTGCAGTTTCATAAACAAACTTCATGTACTAACTGTCTAAGTAGACATGTCATTGGAACAAAAAAAAACATTCATGTAGGTACCTGTATGTATAAGTATGTTATTATTATTATCTCTTGGTCCAATTATAATCAAATTTTCTTACAATTTTTGTTCATGTATTAGTCATGACCAACAATATATATTTCCACTATCACCAGTATCAGCAACCCTCCTACATGACCTACATCGCAAAAGCGTGTTATCGAAACTGCAATCATCGCAGTAAAGAATTTTCGCGACAACGTACGTCGCAATGGTAAAATTTCGCAGTAAAAAACTTTCGCTAAAATGTACATCGCGGTAATGAACTTCGCAACTATGATTTACACTATAAAAAGACAGTACCTAGGCTAACCAAGCTGTACTGGACTAACACTTCGACCAACTTATCCTTGCAGACGGAATAACACAGAGCTAAAATAAATGTACCAAGTTTGACATATCAATGCAAATTTTCATGACGAGCAACGCCATCTTGAACTGCACACTTAAAATGGTCATACTATAAAAATAGATTGACTCGTGGTCACTTACTAAACACTCCTGGTCCATTTGAGCGTAAAGGAACAGTATATAGGCTACTAAGAAAACATAACCAATAGAATTCCACAAAATTCATGCTTCAGTGGCTAGGGTCAGTCCGCTATACTACCAACCCGTTCTTCCCGCTTACTCGCTCCGCTCAAAAGAACATGCTGCCTTAGTACCCCTTATAACATCTGGTGTTTACACAGTAAAATGCAACTGTTCCAATGTCCGGAAAACAGCAGTTTAACAAACTGTTAACATTCCTGCAAGACCCAGGTGTGTGGAATAAAATATCCATAAATGCGAAATTAACTCTGCATATTTGCCAGTTAGTTACATTTTCACGGATTTTGATGAAATATGGCATACAGGTAGACCATGACCAGGGTTAGGATATTGGATACTGGTCATCCCGATAGTATGTTCTCGTGGATTGTAATTCGGCATCCGCACGAGCGAAGCCGCAGTCATTAGTTGGCTAGTAAAGGCCGCAGTCAAAAGATATCAAAGGTACGCATGATACTCCTCATCAAATTATACATGCGTATCATTTTGTAATGTTTTTATTTTTAAGGCCATGTTCGCAGTAAAATGACGGTAACAGTATAGATACGTAGTTTAAAAAAAATTAACATAACGGGCGCAGACACGAGCATCACTATCAGCTGTATAGCCTTGTCCAAATATGTTGGGGTCGGCTTGCAGTCTAACCGGGTGCAACTGAATACCAGTATTTTACATGGAGCGACTGCCTATCTGATCTCCACAACCCAGTTAGTACTGGGTAATACGATACTCCTTGGTAAGACTTTTGGGCCACTGACTACCTGTACCGACTGTCAAAGACAAAGAAATTCAAATATTTACGAACGATAGATGGGACAAGACGAAGAAAAACGTAATCCAAATCTTGTTACAACTTGGTAACAAATCGTTCTGTCTAGTGCCATACGACCGCTTGTCAGGTAGCATTCGTGTGTCAAAATCGAAAATATTCGGGATCAATATTTTTGTATGAAAATATTTCCAATGTCCGCTCTATTTCTTTCGTCTTTTTAATCACTTTGGTCAAAGATCTACAAATGACAGTCTGGACCAAAGGCTTAACAAGCTTACAGAGGCACGGAGGAAACTCGGTATTTAATGTACCCATTCACGGACCAACCTTGGCAAACGCTGTTTAATTTTAAAGATTGACCCATACGGCTGTTATTATTTGACCACAAGGTCCTCATGAACCATTTTTGGTTCTAAGAGAGTAGTGGTGACATCAACGAGATTTAAAAGACACACACAGACAAATTGGCGTTTAACAGATGCACACTGGTCACAATATTACGCCACAATATAAATTCGTCGAATTTCAATTTATTTATAAACGCAAAAAAAATAAAGGAAATTAAAAAAAAAGTGAGCGCCAATTTTTTTTTTTACTTTATTCTCCACACCTCTAGGAACTCAACAAAAAAGGTCCCATGAAAATCCAACCACTATAAACTTCGTTCTACCTTTTTGTCTTATTGCACTCGACTACATGTTACAATCCTTTTTGAGTTCTTCTTGAGTTCTGTTGCAAGCACCATCATGGTCACGGATTAACTGAAGTTCTTGCGCCCACCCACAATAACTTCAGTTTGTCTTCGTTTTATGTGTTAACCATAATGTCAGTGACCATGTCAGTTTAAAAACTTATAATGATTAACAAATGATTAACATTTTTAGGGTTCCGTACCTCAAAAGGAAAAAACGGAACCCTTATAAGATAACTTTGTTGTCCGTCCGTCCGTCCGTCCGTCCGTCCGTCCGTCCGTCCGTCCGTGTGTCAAGACCGTTTTTCTCAGGAACGCGTGGAGGTATCAAACTGAAATATATGATACTTAGTTCTACTGTCCCTGGAAGCTGTAGAAAAATCAACCTTCTAAGTCAACGCATTCAAAAGATACAGCCACTTAGGCCGCAAATTTCCGCAAATTTTCGAAACTCGCACGGGAATCAAAACCTACAGGGTACTTCCCGTGAACTTAGAATCTTGAAATTTTGTACGAAGTCACGTCTTATAGTACAGATATAGGAAAAATTACGAAAACCGTAAAATTTTAGTTTCGTCATATAAAAAAAAGTTATATACCCACAGGTTTGAACGGAACCCTCGGTGCGCGAGTCCAACTCGCACTTGACCGGTTTTTTGTTACTTGTTCTGTACTCGAAGTCTCTAGACTGGAGAACTGATTCGAATATTATTTAACAAACACTAAAATACTCGAATACCTTAAATACTCGAATACCAAAAATACTCGACTCGACCATCACTGCAACGAACTTATATAGTCAAACGAGTATGAAGGATGAATACTAATTCCCAGCGATTGTATCGCGTCGAAAGCGGTGGAACGGTGCAGACCTAGCGTGTACAATGTCATGCCTGGTTACCGCCTGTCAGGTTATTGGCACCGATTATGTAAAAAGAATTATGTGGTTGTTAATATACTTAGTGGAAATTTCTGCTGAATAGAGCTCATGATTATTTACTGTTTGGGTTGAAAATTCTGATCCACATTATAATCTTTGGCACAACTTTTGTTATATTTCCTAATAAGTGTCTTAGTGGGGACCTTGAGGTTACCCACTGTCGGAATAGAACTAAAACATTCCTGCGTTAAAAGATCATGGTAACCCACCAGCCCTCGTATTCACAACGCTTCGATTCCTAAAACGCTTCGGTGTCCTTAAATACAGGACTCGGCTTAGTTTAGGCGCTAGTCTCTCACAAATAAAATACTTATTCTTGTGTATAATATGTTAACATAAGTATAATGATTTTTATTTGTGGAAGAAAAATAAAGAAATTTTTACTATCTTCAGCGTTTTTTTTTTTCTCAATCCTGTACTGTCCCACTGCTGAGTAAAGGCCTTCCCCAATCCCTTCCATGAGCTCTTTTCCCGTACCTCCTCAAACCAGCCCTCGCGGTACGCGTCCAAGTCGTCTCGCCACCTCTTTTTCTGGGCCGGCCTCGGTGGCGCCGATCGACTTCCGGCGCCCATCGTGTGGAGACTTTTGCCCAGCCGTCATCGTGCATGCGGCTGACTTGACCCACCTAATCCCATTTTAGCCTAGCAGCCTTCTTGCGAACGTCCACTATGCCCGTTTTGAAACGCAGCTAGGTGTTTCGAACCCTGTCCTGTCTTTTAACACCCAGAATGCTGCTTTCCATTGCCCTTTGGCAAACTCCAAGGCGGAACTTCTGAGATTCGGTGAGTGACCATGTCTGAGCACCGTACGTGAGGACGGGCAGGATGCACATGTCGATGAGTTTGCGTTTCAAAGATAGTTGAAGAAAATTTACAATGAAAGTTTGGTCCTTGGGTCCAATTTTCAATTCACATTTTGCGCATAAAAGGCCAAATTACTCACAGTCTTCCACGCCAAAGTATGATGATCTCGTACCGTTTCCTTTTCAGGATACAATATGTGCGGAGGCTGCGGATGTTGCGGTGGCTGCAGCAGTGGATGCTGCTGCCCTTGCACCACGATCATCATCACATGCTGTACGAAGATTTGCTAGAAGCACAGAGCTAGCGCTTTTTCACGCAGACAAGCCATGGTGTCTCCGTAGAAGATAGCGCACTCGACTCCTTCGATGTTTGTCACTTCTGTGCCGTTTTTAGAAATAATACTTATATAAATAAGCATAATATTATGAAGATTTTGATCGCAATATTGGCTTCAACTTTGTTTTCCAGTCAAGCCAAATAATTAATTGCATGCCTCTCACTTTACAGTAGAATAGAGTTTAATGTACTAGTTGCTAATCGATACCAACCGCTTATGCCATCGACCCGTATACACCAACTCCTAAATTTCATCAGCATAATCACCCTTTAACATGACAGCTGGAACAAAGGTTTCTCTTACTCCTAGTTAGAATGGTCCGTAATCCACAGCAGGACCCAAGTTCGAGGATACAGGAACGTGGAAGGGACACCGACACTAAAACTGTTATTACGTATTCAGTACCTACGACCAGAACCCCCCTTAGAAATTTTTCGTCGGTTATTTAAAAAAAAACGGCTGTTTCCTACAAAACTGTAATACCTACACGGTAAAAATGTATGGAACAGCGGAATTTATTTTTATTTAAGATGGGTTTGCTCTTGACTCTAGTCTAGGTCAGAGGTGACAGAAACAGAGTCGATGATGGAGCGAGCTTACCCAGAAGAAGCCTGTTTACTCTAACTTTGAAGAGATTAGGGTTAAATGCGTTCGGAAACACAGACGCAGGCAGAGAGTTCCACTCCTTTGCTGTGCGCATAATAAAAGACGTTTGGAAACGCTTAGTGAAAATTGGCGGAATAGCAACAAGATAGGGATGGTAACCTGCAGTGGGTCTAGATGTCCGATGGTAGAAGGGGGCTGGAGGGATGAGGTTGTGGAGTTCATGGGCACACTCACCGAAGTACAATCTATGTAGAATGATGTTCAGAACGATGTACTAAAAACGTGGTACTTAACCTTTTAGCGTCGGTGTCCCTTCCAACCTGTATAAACTACATCAGCGAAACACTAAAAAATCTAAGGTATGTAGCAAAAAATGAAACGCACATAAAATCTACATATTATATTAAGTAGTCACAAAAAACAAATGGCTGCCCTGTATAACATTACGAGGCAAAGTGCTCTCAATTAGGTTAATGTCAGAACGAACGAGATGGCTCACACCTGTGCCTTCGTTCTATTTATAATTAACACTACGAATATACATTTAAAACGTGTGAAATACTAGCAACGCTCCACTTCACCTGTGCAAAGAGTTTTTTTATGAATATAGGAGAGAGAGTACCGTAGTCCACTTCGTAATCTGTCGGTTTACAATTTTCTTCTGCTGCGTCATTGAAACAGTTTTATATGACGATGACTGGCACAGTTAGATCAACATTAAAAAAAAAATACTAAATAGGCTTGCATTTGGCCACAACTCTCCTGATGTGAAGCGATGATGCGGCCTAGGGTGAAGCACGCTGGCATAGAAGAAACCGATTTTTCAAACCTTGAAAAGATCCAGATGAACTACATGCATGCAAGCTGCGCCACATCACGCTGTCTTCCGCTTTCCAGATACATTGTAACTCACCCACCTTTTTAAGATCCATCTAGGTACGGCATAGAGCAAAACACATTTGGATTTATGATTGAATTTATTTTTATGGAAGAGTCTGTTCCAATAGTTTGCATAATCAGCATCATCGGTAGCAGTCCATTGCTGAATATAAGCAATTGCACTGAGGAAACTCTGTTTGTAATCGGTGGTCCCCATTCACGGACTTAGTTTGATCCGTGGTAAGCACGGGCTTAAGCTAAATATAGACCCGAGTGGCTGATATTATTTAGCCATCAGCTCCTATTTAATTTTAATAATATTTTGCACATTTATAAGGTGCCTCTCTTGCGTACCTTCCGTTCTAAAAGTGGTATCGCCAACTATTAGTTAGTTTTGACGACACGGTTGGCGCAGTGGCTGAGCGATTGACTGCTGCGCTGCGTGTCGCGGGTTCGATCCCCGCACGGAACAAATATTTGTATGGCCTACAGATAGTCGTTCCGGGTCTGGTTGTTTGTGTATGTGAGTTTAAATGTTTGTAAACGCACCCACGATACAGGAGAAATTCCTAGTGTGGGGCAAAGTTTAAAAAAAAAAAAAAAAAGTTAAGATTCCAAGTGCATACAAAATGTTCGAAATTCCCTATCTATGTGAAACAATCTACATAATTTTGTGCAAAATAATCAACGGCGTGCTGCTTTACACCTTGCATTTTATCTGTTTAGGGTGCGCTTGTGCGGTCTAGACCACCTTCTACATGTTGCTTGTCACAAGTATTTTCTAAATCCATGACGGTCTTCTGTTCATATTCAGATTCACTGAATGATGGTTAACTATCGTTTGAGTACTTAGATCTGCTAATATAGGCTTTAGAAGATGTTAGTATGATATGTTGTAAGACCAAAGAAACGATGGATGGACTGTGTGAAGGATGATATGGCAAGAACGGAGGAGTCTGATGAGATGACAAGTAATAGAGAAGTATGGAAGAAGCAGACGTGCTTCGCCGATCCCAAATAAATGATAATGATGTTGATATCCGCATGCCGAGTCTACTTGTACACTGTTTTCAGAAGAGCGAAGTACGACCACGATCTGCTCAGGATCTGGAAGGAAAGACAGATGTGTACCATAAAACTAATTAAAAAGCCAATTAGTTTACCTAAAATTGAAGAAAATGGTAGTAACGATGCTGATTTGCTTTGGTGAATGTACCTGAACAACAATAAACAATACCCTATAATTTTTTTTATTATCCTAAACAGTCCCAATACTAGGCAAAGACCTCCTCCAAGTTTTGCAAGAACTCCTTTCCCGCGGAACCTAGAACCAGCCAATGTTACCTTTAAATATTTAAAAGAGGACTCTTCTAAATTTAAATACAGTAAAATGCACAAGCAAGACACTTTAAAAACGAAGAAGGAACGGATGTTGAGGTGGACCATAGATTGGAGTTTACATGCAAATAAGGACCAACGTTATCAGAAGAGTTTTTTTTTTGTGGTATCACTACATAGCATAAAACAAAGTCGCTTCCCGCTGTCTGTCTATCCCTATGTATGCTTAGATCTTTAAAACTGCGCAACGGATTTTGATGCGGTTTTTTAATAGATAGAGTGATTCAAGAGGAAGGTTTATATGTATAATACATGCATATTATAGTAGAGAAAACATTAGTATCTACATTGCACCGGCGGGTCGCTAGAATATGATAAATTTAGAATTTGATTTGCTTCCGCCCATCTTCATTTTTAACAAGAATTCAATCATTGTGTAATTATGTTAGTTACTGTTATTCTAAAATCAAAATCAAAAGTCATTTGTTCAAATTAGGCTGATTAACAGCACTTTTTGGACGTCCAAGTTTACAAGAGACAGTTCCCCAAAACGCACGCCCTTCGCTCTCTTATCAACAGTCCCAACAACCGGTTCTATTGTCCGATACCCTGCGCCATCACGGCTGAAGTGTTATGGATTCTTAGTAGCTAAAAATAACTCACAGTAGTGAATGCCCGCTGGTTGAGGACCGCAAACTTCCACGCTGTCAGTCGGCATGCCTTCTGAGACCTGCGATCATGGAACTTGGTTATTTTTATAGGTCAGTGTTGAAGGACGTCCTTGGAATTATCAACTTTATAATTCTGAACTTACACTGTCACTTACGGCAAATCTTCAGTGATTTTCAATTATTGTGAGCCTCGATATTTCGACGATGTTGCAAGCGCCATGAAAATCACGGAAGATAAATATCTCGTAAGTGACAAAGTAAGTTTAGTTATAAACCGTGAAAGCTTAAAACAGTGTTATAAAATCCTGGGTATTAGGACCATGAATATTTGTAAAATAAATAACAGATTAAAACTTAAACTGATTCGGGACCTCTCAAATTGTAAATAAAGTCTAGTTTTGTTGTGAGATGTGAAAAGTTATAAAACTTCCAAGCTGCTGAGATAAAAGGTTCCAGTCCGTTAAGTTTCAAGAGATAAGATGTTGTAAGTATTTTCGGGTTTAAAATGCCGATACTTGAATTTAAAATGGTGTTGTCTTTAAGCCAATGCTAGGTGAGGTGAGGAGCTCGTGGCTAAATAATAAACTGCTCGGGTCGACCGTCAGTTTAAGCCGCGCTCGCCTGGATTGGTCCGTGGATGGGTGACCACCCATTACATACCGAATTTCCTCCATGCCTCGGAAAGCACGTTAAGCCATTGGTCCCGGCTGTCATTTGTAGATCTTTGACAGTCGTTACAGGTAGTCAGTGACCCGAAAGTCTGACAACCAGTCTTACCAAGGGTTATCGTATTACCCAGAACGAACTGGGTTGTGGAAGTCAGATAGGCAGTCGCTCCATGTAAAATACTGCTATTCAGCTGCATTCTGTTAGACTGGAAGCCGACCCCAACATAGTTGGAAAAAGGCTAGGCAGATGTTGATGTTGTCTTTAACCCAACACGTACGGTGTAATTCTAACTGTGAGTTATTTGACTGATACCTCATCATCACAAGTAATATGATCCTCTTGGAGTCTTCGTCAGCCTCGTACCATGGGCAATTGTACACAAAGTCATTTATTTCCACACTCTGAAATACGCAGAACACATGCTTCAGGCAACAGAAACATATTAGGAACACATATTAGGGCCAGTTTTGTTTCGGAGCCAAACAAAATCCTGTGGTAACTTAGTAGAGCTAACAAAAAATTAGGAAAATCATTTACAGCGCCTTTATATCGTAACTGTAAGGTTGTTTTCGTAGTGGCAATGTTGTCGCTAGTGCACGTTTGACTATACAAATACTGAATCGGTACATTGTAGAACAGAACCGATATTCAACAAATATCCAACTCTCTTTCTCAAACGTATAAAAAAATTGAAAAAGGCAAAAAAAAATTTTTGTTAGTTGTATCAAGTTAGTAAGGGACCATCATGTCATCAAAGGCCAAGAAATATAAATACGTATTAAAGGGAGCTAACTCATAAACTACTCAAGAAAAATTGCATGTTATAGAAGATACAGATACATAAAGTACCGAAGCAAAGTTAATAATATTTACATATATGGACCCACCGCTCCGTGCTTCTTGTACCAAATGAAAAAATAATCATGTAAATCGGCCTACTAATCAAATGAATAAAAAAAAACTAAAAAAAATGCTGGTGGAATACATAACCTCCTCTTTTTTAGAAATCGGTTAATAACGCAAGCAAAATGTCAACAGTATTTCATCTACATTTACTCTCAATCGATGCCACACAATATCTAATACTGGACATAATACCTCCTTTGCCAACCAATTCAATTGGAAGCATCACTAAGCCCCACTCCAGGCTTTATATCAATGGGATCATCTATCTGGCCTGAATTGAGAGATTAAGTACACTACCAGTATTACATCATACATTGGTGTGTTGGCTTCCCAAATGGTCTAGAATTCGCATGTGAATACAAGGCCGGGGTCTTGGATGTGACCCTTGATTGAGGGGTGTTAGTGGGTTCTTCAGGTTTTTTTCAGTAATATCCCGCTGTCTGAATTTATGCCTAGTTAATAACTAATACGGTTGAAGATAGGCTCGTTCTCTAATTATTGGGACTGAAACGAATCTGGCAAAACGTGGGTGTACTAAATATTCACCTCTGCACTATGCTTTGGCTCAGTATCATCTTTTGGGACATACTAAGTGGTGCTATGATATAAAATTTCCTTTCCCAATGAAATGGCCTCGTTATGTCAAATGCATCCCTCATCTTATATTCAATAGAATAGAATAGAATATTTATTTGCGTAAAACATGGTATATAAGGGTGTTAAATACAAATTGAGGCACAAGCATGTTTAGCTAGGATAAAACGTAGCATGCAAAATTTTAAAGACAAGTTAAGCAACAACATCGATAATCAACATTTTTTATCTATAAATTCTTTTAAACTATAAAAACTACACTCGAGTAACCACTTATAAAATTTAATTTTAAATAATTTTGTATTTAAAGCTTTGAAATGCCTTGGTATTTTATTATAAATGCACACACACATTGCCGAGCAGTTACTATTGTATTTAGACAGTCTAGGCAAATCATTTAACACTAGTTTATATGGATCTCGTCGGTTCCGAGGATTGACATCATTTGCAGTCTTAAATAGTTGCTTATTTTTCATAACAAACACACATATTTCGTAAATGTAAAGCGACGGCAACGGTAACAAACCAAGTTTTTTAAATATTGGCCGACATGAGTCGTCGGGCTTAAGTCCACGAATTGCTCTCATGCACTTTTTTTGAGCGATGAATGCTCTTTGGAAGTCAGTGCTGTTACCCCACATTATTAGGCCATAACGCAACAACGACTCGACGTACGCGTGGTATGACATTACAGCAGTTTTTATATTAGTCACATTTTTTAATTGTTTTAATGCATAAACAAATTTATTAATTTTAGTGCTAACATTGTCTATGTGCTCTTTCCAGTTAATGTCTTTATCTATTATTAAACCTAAAAATCTGGTACGCGTTACTTCATTGATTTTATTAATATTAAGTTTAATGTCATTTTTAGAATTATTTGATCGATTAAATTGGATGTAAACGGATTTGTCTAAATTTATCATCAAATGGTTAATGTCAAGCCAATGCAATAATTTGTCAATTGTATTATTGCTGTCAAGTTCATGTTCTGAAATGGTATTTAGTTTTTTATTAGATGCCACTATAATAGAAATATCGTCAGCAAATAATACGCATTTATGGTTAGTTATTTTTATGATGTCATTTATATAAATGAGGAATAATACTGGGCCTAGCACATTGTGTTGTGTATGGTATCTTACCGAATTCATAAGTAAATCCCCGAAGTAGCACATCATTGATATTTGTGATAAACTCATCAGAAGAAAGGTGATGAACGCGAACATGATAGTCATCTGACCTGCAACCTGCATCAACATGAAATATAATATAAACCATCATAGCAAATACTTAGGACTGAAATTGTAATCGTCTTGTTTTGTAGATTCTTTCTAACATCTTGCAAGTATTTATAATGGGTGTAAAATACCCTTAACGAAGTCGAAACGCACTTTGTTCTCCCTGTCATTTCGAGCATTTTTTTGCTGTAGACCTTACCTGAGAATCTTCTGGTTACGGAGATATTGGGGGTCAACTTTTTCACTTTTTTTTTAATACAGTTTTTTTTGTTTTTTTACCAGTAGTACTCAAGTATCCATCACCCTTTTCTTCATTCAACGTGTCATCACAAATTCTACTTTATATTTATAAACACACTTATGTTAACCTTAACACAGGCATTCTAAATTAAACAAATGACAATATTTAATATGATATATTTACCGTAATATTGAAGGCACTGAGGCAAATTAATATTGAACTCGACACGATATTAAATAGCGATGATTTTGAATATAGAATCTCTGATTGGTCCACGAGACTGAAAAACAAGAAAATAATGTAAGATTACAAACAAACAAATTAAATAAAGAAGACTACAAAATAAATGAAGTAGACTTTCAGCCACATAAACTTTAGATCAATTTGTTAGTAACAATGGTATACAAGCACTTCCATGACCCAATCTGTTGTAAAAAAGGAACAACATATCTGAGCTATGTTTATTACTAAATTGATAAAGAAGAAAATTGACAGTTTAAAACAAGGAACGAAAGAATCTTCCTTCTTATTTTTCGTGTGCCAAACCTGGTGTCATGTCAGAGTTTTGGGGGGACTTGGGTTCACATCTTCTTCAATATCTCTCAGGCATGCTGGTTTCCTCACGATGTTTTTCTTCACCGAAGCTAGTGATAATTATATAATTCGCACATGTATGCGAAAAATCCGTGCCTTGGATTCAGACTCGGGACCTATCACTTGGCATTCCGACGGTCACATCACCGGGCTATCACTGCTTTTAACGAAAGATTAACTAACGCAGATTAAAAAGATATTGCCAAAGTCCGAATGAAGATTCAGTGCAGTCCATGTATAAATAGTAAGTATTATGATGTATGAGTTACACATGACATGTGTACATACGTCAAGTTATCTTCAAGTCTAAGAATATTATAAAATAATCCCGGTTAATAGCCAATCAATAATAATAAAAATAAATAATAACAATATAATGGTTTTGTTGTATTATAATGTTCACAAGAAGAGACCGGATTATATGCAACTTATAATTGTTTAAATATGCATACTATGCATATACAACATTATTTTTAGTATATGCGAAACCAGAATATGGTTTGTTCAGAATAAGTAACTGAATCGATTCCAATAATTTTTATATCATGTTATATTTTGTCCCAAAAATATTTAAAAAAGGTTACGAGTTGGACACCGAGCGACACTTAGTACCTATCCGCAATCATACGCGCACAACACAGGCATTAGGCGTGGGCGCACAGTGGGGCGCCGCGTGGTGAGTATGTTTTCGTACGGACAACCAGATAACATTACAAGCTTATAACTTTATGATTTTTCATGATACAGTTTTGAAATTTTGTACATAGATTCTTTACATAAAATACTAGACACGTGTTTCAGGTTTGGCATATACTAAAACTAATGTTGTACATGTTATAATATGCATCAAAATTTTATTAAGTATGCAACAAAAGTGCCAAAATATGCAACATAAAATTGAAATTAGCACAAAAACGCACGTTATGCCGATTTTAGATAAACAATGCATTATCTTAAAAAACAGCCATAATATGCAAATTCATATTGCATTTGCATATAATCCGGTTTCTACTTATAACATAAATGAGTACTAAATAACAATTTATCACTATATTTAACTATGATATCTTTTTCTAGTCAAGTCAAATACATATTTGTCCACTATTCAGTTCCCTAGCAGTAGTCACAGTTCGTAGAGAATAATTCTCGGAATATAATTGCCATAGGAGTCACTCGAAACTCCATAAAGACCATAGTGATGAATTTCTTAGTTTACCCATTAAATGTTAGTAAACGCTTCGGCTAAGAAAACTGCTTTCATTTTGTTTTGACTATCTGTTACACACATACCCAAACCACGGGTTTTTCCCTTGTAGATGGATATATGGAATAGAACGCAGGCGACCAGGAGGCCTCCTGGTCACTCACCATGTCGTCTTAAAGGAGTATTGTTTTAATCTTATTCCAGAGTGGAAAAGAGATGGCGCTAGACGTCGTCTATAGCTCCGTCTCTTTCCCACACTGGAGTGATATGGTAGGGGTTACCATTACGTCTGGCATGATCTCTGCACACTACTTTTGCTTCGTCTAAATTCATACAGCTGCTATTTTCTTAATAATTGATAATTTCTATTGTGATTATTCTAAGCATTTTTACTGCTAAAATAATTGATCGAAAATCTGTTTCACTGTCTTTTCCTCCACAACTCCCATATCCTAACTACAAAATCCTTCTTTAAAATGTAATAACTCTTCTCTATACTTCTTTTTCTTCTTTGTGTCGCTGGCACTACAGTTTTTTTTTAATATTTTGTAAGCCCAGAACTTCCTCTGCATCGTTCGTGGCAGTGTAGAGGTTATTGGGCTAAGAGGACAGGATAGGAGATGGAGCATAGTTTTCGACACTGCTTCACACCCGCTCCACAGCCCCTGCTGTTCTGAAGTGACGTTGTAACGTCACTTTAACTAACTTCTCACCTATCCAAAGGACCACACGACTCAATAACATAAGTACCAGTTAGGCGATATGATATTATTATTCGTCACACACTGCGCCTAGGCAAAGCGATGGCCTAGCTAAGTTTATTTATTTATTCAAATCACAACGAGTTTGCAATTAATTTTACATTTTATGTTTAGCCACTGCATGAATAAGTTACAGGCATGCACATCTAGGTTATTAGGTAACGAAAAACTTTCGCGTTTATGACATTGTCAAGGTTGAACGCGATGTGAAAATGGCGCGGATTGTAGTAGAAGACAATCATGAAGTAATAAAGTGGTTGCTAATGATTGTTTGGTTGGTTGGAAGAGGAAGACCAAAAAAACGATGGATGGACTGTGTGTAGGATGATATGACAAGAAAGGAAGTGTCTGTTGAGATGACAAGTAAAAGAGAACCATGGAAGAAGAAGACATGCTGCGTCGGCCCCAAATGAATTGGGATAAGGGCAAGATAATCATGATGTAAGCCCACAATTGTTGACATAGAACTTGAGGTAGGGATGGTGCCCAGAGGATAGAACAGGATAGATTCTCCTTCCAACCACGTCTTCAATATCGGCCCTTTCCAACAAAATTTTACGAAAGTTAAATGGGCAACTCAACGACATGAAAAGTATTGAAAAATATTCTTGACTACTATTATTACTATTTATCACTACTACTATTTATGGACATATACGACTGGAACAAGCTTATATTTCCTTGCCTTCCAGTTTATGGCGACCTATCGAAACTCTTTGTAACTAAGTAAGTCTTAATTTATGTTTAGATTTCATATTATGGACCATGAGGCAATACAGTAACGATCATCATTACACTACATACTCGATTATCATTCTTACTTCATACTGGTATTCAGCTGCATTCGGTTAGACTGGAACCCGACCCTAACCTAATTGGGAAAAGGTTAAGCCGAAGATGATCACGATTCGAAAATGAATCTGAAGATATACTTACTCTATAAGTTCCTGATGTCTCTCCACAGCCTTTGCCAAATTCCTTCGAGTTTCATTCTTTGAGGTGGACACAATGTTCTCAAATCGAAGTCCCAGTAAATGAAAGTGCATGTTGAGGTACACACAGAGAGCGAAGAAGAGAGTGTCACATCCATACACGTTAAATATTACTATGGCTGCTGAAAAATTTACAAAAATCCTGCTAAATTGAATTGTTCTATAATTTTCATCGTCATTATCATTGGCGCTCACTCAATGGCGAGAGGCCCAAGGAACGACTGAGGTGATGGCGAGACAGTTCATCAGTCCAATCTCTCACCTGGACAGGAGTGGCCATGGCTGACATGGAAGTCTTTAAATAGACTCCAAACCCAGATTGACCGTTGCAAAAACCTGCTCAGGTGGAACTTCATTGATGACTCTGCCCTGGAGTGTAAATGTGGTGTTGGTTCACAAACGATGGGGCACTTAATATCGTGTCCTGCGTGTCCTGTTGATTGTTCATTGCAGGAACTGATGGACACTACGGAGAACGCCAAACTAGTGGCTCAATTCTGGGCCGATACAATTTAGGCTGAATTCAACACGCTAAGAAGAAGATGAAGATTATCATTGACAGCCTATTGCCAGCAACCGGTCAAAAACTCGGACTCCATAGCTGCTGCTGATAAATTCCTCATGTAAAAACCCAATAACTCTTGCCCAACCTGGGTAGAAACTAACCACGACCTCATGCTCAGCAACTTTACAGGAGCATGTGTAAATGTAATAGGTAATTCCCTACTTTAATAAAACATGACTTCTCATCGAGTTGTTTACATCAATCTCCATGACTAAATTCTCAGAAAAGATCTAGAAAACCCATTGAACAGTGAATGCAAGGTTTTGCATTACAATGGAAATAGTAATCCATACGTAAGTAGCAACGTGCGGTAATTCATAAATACTGCAAGCTGATTTATTATAGCTATGTGGTGAATCATCTAACTGCTTCTGTAATACTCCATCCATAGAATCAACCTCCTTACTTAAATTGTGTTATTAAGTAGTGTTATGATGACCAGCATTACCATAATGCAGGTAATTTAATTTTAACACGCTTTTATTAGCTTTACCTGTAACTAACTATGTAAGAAAATCTTGGAAGTCAAATTTGACCCACTTCCCGGTTTCCGATTGAGTTGAAATTTTGTATATATGTTTAGTTTGGATGACAATGCATGGTTGGCTTAGTGACGTTATTCTAAATCCAATATAGCGGACTCCCAAAGATGGCGGACTAGATATTTCTTATGCATTCCCTTGATATGGGTATCAAATCAAAGGGTTCGCTGAGCAGAATACGAATAAAATGACGTCACTCTAAAGCGTGTTTTTTAAACGATTATATTTTATTAATATTCTAACCAAAGATTTGAATCGTAACATTTGCCCTATCGAGTCAAAGAATGGACACGTGGTTGTTGACAGTGACATTTTAAAAGAATTGTACTGCTTACTCATACTGAGTTTTGTCTACGTTGCATTTGGGATGTGCAAACTTTTTATTCTCAATAAAAACAGTTTTTTGTGCGAACTAAGTACGGTGCAAACGTCTAAAGATTATATCATGGAAAAAAGTATATTAACTTACTTGCCCAAACCTGATGAAAGTAAATCAGCTGCCAAAATGAAGAACTGTAGACATCGAAATGGTACTTTACATAGAACGGGTATGTTACCACAAACTCCCCATTTTTGTGGTAATTATACCCCGATATTAAAGCAGGAACGAAACAGAAGGTCGTGAAAACCAGTAAATAAATACTCATGAGTAAAACTTGAACGAATTTCAACATCTTCATTGATTTCTTCATGATTTTGCGTTCGATTCCATCATTGTCATCAAACTTTGGGTGTATTTCTTTCAACTTATTGACTACTTTTAACAGAATTCCTTTATTTATGTATACGAAGAAGGACTTTATTGTGCTCAGTACACTTATTGTTATGCATGGCGATATTAAGGACAGTTCCACGAACGGTTTGTTGTTTCGTATGCTGTCTACTATCCAGTATGTTTCGCCGAATATAACTGTGTATAAGGCTATGAAGTTACAATAATATAAATAGTGGTTTATGAAGTAGTCCATGGCTTTATTCGTATGGCCCTGTGAGGTTTTGATTCCAGAAATTAGGAGAGCGTACTTTGTTAGTTTAAGCGTATTTTCAAATTCTTTTTGAGACATGTTTTTGTTTTATTTGGATGACAGTCTGATTCAATTTCTTCTAGTACAAGTATTATCACAAAATGATTTTGGAGTGTTTTAAACCGTGTTATCAATTCAACATTCTCACTTTAAATAAGCTTTTTGATATAAGCTACTTCGTGTTTGAACCTTTTTACCGAATCTGTTTGAAGTCAAATATTGGTGTCCCATGTCGATAATTATGTATTAATAATTAACTTAGAACGTCACCTTAGTAGTTCTGTGTTTAGTCTTTTAATTAAAGAGCACCTACTCCTTTTGAGCCCCTACTTTTAGTGGTCTAGTCTGTAATTTAATTCTCTGTATTTTAAGTACGCCTGTTTCTTACTAGAAGAAACTACGTTCTATATATTGGTCATAAAACATTGATCTTTGAGCTAAAACATTTGTAGTTTTTGTGATCCGATGCTTTATAAGTAAGTTTGTAAGAAAACCTTAGGGAAAAAGAGTAAGTAACCGCCCGTTCACACGACGACAATTCGTTTTTTAACCGACTTCAAAAAAAGGAGGAGGTTCTCATTTCGGTTGTATGTTTTTTTTTGTGTTTGTTACCTCATATCTCCGTCATTTATGAACCGATTTGAAAAATTCTTCTTTTATCTGAATGGATCTACTTCCCGATTGGTCCCATAGAAATTTCATCAAAATCGGTTCAGCAGTTTGGTTTTGAAATCAAAATAGCTGGAAAAAATGTCATCCAAGTAAAAGAAATTGCGAAATTGATACTTGACAAGGATTTGTGTGTGATACGATAACTAAAAAAGGGTAAAATAAAAACTTTTTTGCAAAAAAAAACCGACTTCCAAAAAAAACACGAAAAAACCTACCTTGACCTATTCTGCACTAATGCATGCACAGTAAGGAAACTCTTAGCAAAGCCATTTTTTGTACAAGAAGCACCTGCCAGCACTTGAACCAAAATTTATAATAATTTTATGAAATGAACCAACTTTACTTTGAGGAAGTATATTATGCTGTAAGGTAGTAACAATTTGTGTATTTACCTATCTGTGGAACCTTGTAAATAGCAATTTAGTTATATATTACTGTTATTATAATGTTATTAGTCTGTAAGCTTTCCTAAAATGTAAAAAATAAAATAAATAAATAAATAAAAGTGGAAAATAACTTTAGTTTCGGAAGTCGGTGGCAAAAAAGTCAATGAAACAAACAATAGTCACCGACTTCCGAAAGTAAAGTTATTTTCCAGTTTTTTAGTGTGTTTTTGGAAGTCGGTTTTTTTTTTGCAAAAAAGTTTTTTTTTTGACTTATCGTCTTTTTCACGATCCGTAATTTTTTTTGACGACGGCAAAGCTTATAAATACCCATATTCACGCGCATCACGAATCGTGAAAAATGACAGGACACGTCTTAAATCACGTATCGTCTTTTGATAATCACGTACGTCAAAAAACACGAATCGTGAATTCTTTGTGATGGATTCGCTGATGCGCTCGCTCCCGAAAAATTACGAAAATAATGTGAACACCAATTCGTTTTTTTTTTTTTGCCGGATCGTGATAAAACACGATTCCGTATGCAATGTGAACGTCCATTCGTCATGATGTATCGTGTTTTACGACGGATCGTCAATGACGGAAGCCGTGTGAGTGAGCCCTTAAGAAAGAAAGTTACTTAATTACACATCGCAATCAGGAAGATGATGAAACAAAGTCAACACTAGTCTTTTTTCCACTATGTTGGTGTCGTTTTAGTCTAACTGGATGCAGATGAATACCAGTATTTTACATGGAGCGACTGCCTATCTGACCTTCACAACCCAGTTAGTCAAAATCAAAAAATCAAAATCAAAGCATTTATTTCAAGTAGGCCAATTACAAGCACTTTTGAACTGTTGAAACAAAGACAGCAATAAAAAATTAAGCTACAGTCCCAGCCACAAGACATAATAACTGTGAAAGTACTGTAGTTACCCATTCTAAAGCGTAGATCTCTATGGAGAAGAATGGGCAAGAAACGCCATGGACACTCTTTTATAAAAATCATAATGTTTTTACAAAAATCTTGGATACATCATTCTTGTTGAGATGGTACATTATGTGAGAACGATGTAGCAAGACGTGCACGTTAAAAGTACTACTGGGTAATACGATAACAGCTTTACGTGCTTTCCGAGGCACGGAGGAAACTCAGTATGTAATTTGTGGTCACCCATCCTCGGATCAACCCTGGCAAGCGCAGCTTAACCTGACGATCGACCCGAGCGGCTGTTATTATTTAGCCACGAGACTGAATAAAGAAAATAAAACATTACAAATTACAAGCAAAACAAAACAGAAAAATGTCGCCGTTTCATATAAAATAATTACCAGTGTGTAATTATGTAATGCTAACAGTAATGTTAATTTGCTTTTATTACGCGTTTGAGTCATTGAAAACAAAAGGCAAACGTTTACTACACAAGTTTGTAGGAACGATGACTAATAGAGAAATCTATAATTAACATTACATAAACAGAACATCACTCCTGTAAACCCTGAAGGGTTAGGCAGAGGTGTACCTTATAGTACATCCACATTTCGCCAGTTATTTTTAGGTTGTCAGATGTAATAAGGGGCGAGCATATTGTCATCAACCGGGCAAAAATCCAGACTCCGTGGCTGCTACTGAGAAATTTCTGAAATACCCAATAACACTTTGCCCGACCCGGCAATTGAACCCAGGCCCTCCTGCTCAGCAGCCGCGCTTGCGACCACTTGACCGACGAGGTAGTCCTATCACTGTTATTAAATTCTAACTAAAAGACTAGAAGATCTAGACTAATGACAATCAGTTTTGTGTTTCTGTTACAACTTTCAACTGAACTGATAAGGTGTTCGGTAGCTTATGTCAGCCACATACATTTTAGACTTTTCTATTATGATTATAGCTGATAGACTGACACTTTCTGTAGACCCCCAGGTCTATGAAAAGATCGGGCTACTCAGCTCCGGTTCTCATTCATTTTCGATTCGGGAGTCTAGAGTCCGGTTTGAACGGTTTCTATGTAGTTTACCATCTTCTTGGTCCAAAAATTGGAGAGCATTGCTTTCAGGAAGACAGACAACAGTCTCTTAAAAGTAGATAGTGATGGATGACATAATACTGACACCATCTCGCTTCTCTTTTCTCAGTTCCAAGCGTGGTGTTTTTAGCACATTTTAAGGTCACTCCCACAATACAACGATAAACATTTACAAGCCGTTAAAGTTATCGATCCCAATCATTACTGTCCCTAGTTGGAACACTGGCCATAGAAATCGCAGTTCCATTTCCAAAAACAAAAAAAACTGTCCCTAATTAAATACACAATTCCCTCCATTTTCTGAACAAACGTCGGCCTATTATGATCGATAGCCCACAATAACCATAATAATCTCCGTTTTAAAAACTTGGAACTTTTGATCCGCCGTCTAAAAGTACCTGACAGAAAAAATCCTAGTTTCATACTTTTGTCGGTGTTTTATTTGCTTGTCTGGTCGAAACGTTGGAAAAAAATTGTCGGCACAAAAGGGCTTGGTTTTATCCGTTCGAGGGACGGGATTCATAAATATGTAAGCTGGCTTCACCGTTATTTCTACCTGCGATTGGACTGCGAAGAAAACTTTGTTAGAGTTGATCTAAGTTTAGTGTTCGTCTTCTGTCATTTAAATTGGTGGAATTTATATTTGTATTGCAGGACTGAACGAGGGTCAAGAAAAATTAGGATTGTTCTGTTCTCGTTTTTCGCAATAAACTTCTGTGGTGATTTTTGTGGAAAGAATTATGTGATGATGATGACACCCAAGAATTTGTGAATACAATACCATGTTGACTGTGGGAATATTCTACAGGGTGTAAACGGACCCTCCAGGAAGCCGTTAACCAGGCATTTTCTACATCAAACTAAGTAATTGAAATTTATATGATGTACATAATAAAGAATATTCTATCTATCAAACACTGCGCAAAAATTATTGCAGCCGTTTTTATTTTTGGTGTGGCATATCGCGGTTTACGGTAGCGCTCAATGTAACGCACTATAACTAATAGCACAGGAGTCATGGAGGTATTTAAAAGTAATGTTACAAATTTTATTACTGCATTAAAAACAAAAGTGAAAATTTTGGGACTTTCAATACCTCCGTATCTAGACGGATCCAACGTATACCAAACCAAATCGCAATATTTAACGGGAAGATCAAGTGCCTCCTGGCTTCGTTATGTATTTACACCCTTAATGTCTATGCTTTAGAAGTGAGTTTCATTCGCCTTAGAGATGATATATTAAGTACCTAGATTACCTAGTACTCAACAAAGACGTAAACAGAATATAGTCTTAAATAGAAATAAAATAAGCTGTAATTATTACTAAAGATCACATCGTAAAGAAGAATTTAATGTTATTATTTTTCTCAGTAACCCGAGGCTTTTATTAGCTCTTTATGTAGATAAATGAGTTGTTTATAGTATTGATTAAACTACCATCAATCAAGCAATCAAAGTGGCTAATGAAAATAAATGTTCTCAAATAAAAATTTTCGAGGTGTAGAAAAGTATTACATATCAACACAATATGACGGCCGTAATCCTCGAAAGTTTAGGCAGAGGATTACCTATTAGTACAACCACGGGTTTGAGGTCTGTAATAGGGGGCGAGCCTATTGCCATCAACCGGGCACAAATACAGACTCCGTGGCTGCTACTGAGAGATTCCTGATGGAAAAACCCAATAACACTTTACCCGACCCGGGACTCGAACCCAGCAGGACCTAACTAACCCAACCTAGTATATGCCCCACCCAATGCCACAAGCATAATAATAAACAATGATAACGCTATATTTTCTCTAAATATATATAAAGTAGTTAAAACTAATGCAAGAATGTCACGGTGGGCGGGTTACGGTGACCGGTGACGTCACCTGCCAAAATTATTGGGTTACCGCGGCCCCCCCGGTCACACACCTACTGGGGAACCGGTCATTGAAAAAATATTGTTCACAACAGGTATAAAGAGGACTGGCAGTAATTGATTTTTATTTTATTTTTTCGACAGTCCTACTGGGACTCGGTGCATTTCAACACTTAGGTACTACACAGCTGACGCGATCAGCTGATCGACATGTATCGTAATTATGGTAGAACTAAAAAAAAACGTTGTGAATTGATAAAAATCATAGAACAAAAGTGGTTCGGTATCATGGTCTGAGACACCACATACCACGGTCTTGCGTTTATTATGTACACTCCGTATAATAGAAGAGAATGATTTGACAGTCAGTTCTGTTGACTAACGGTTTTTTTTTTTTGCATAGTTATACGTCTAGAAATTAATAATAACAAAGCATTAAATAATACATTTTCTATTAGTACCAAAATCGTCAGGATACTCACACCCGTATCTAGTAACAAGTCAAAGTGTTTACTTGAGTAAGTGTCAGTGTGAGATAATTTTATTATGTAGTTTAGTAATTGCTTGAAGTTAGAACTGGAAATAGTTAGAATTGTTAGCTTTGCTTTCTTTGACGGTTCTTACTTCGTTTAAATTCTTGTCTATAGCCTAAAAAAAATTGCATACATTACTTAAGCCCAAGCAACTACTTTAACTTGTTTATAGGTACTGGTGTTAAAGTCAGCTCTTCTTCTTCGCTTAGCTCTGTACAGAACAGGATCACGACCACAATGAATGTATCCAATTAGAGGTGTGGTGGAGCTTACTTCACAATCCATTCGTTAAATGAAAGTCTGGCACATTCATCAAAAGGGTTATTTACAATTACCATTCTCCTATGGTACCAGTAAGTCATTGACTTCGTCAATAGCTGGAACATTTATTTCTGGCTGCTGTGATTAGCGTGTCTAGGACTTGCTTAGTCCTTGCTTGCTTGTATCTCAGTCTATTTTGATTCTAAGTCAATCTTTACCATAGCTCTTACCAAGGCAATGGTATCCAGAAAATATGCAGTCGCTGTAAGTCTTCCTTGCCCATAAAACAGATTATTTTTCTCTTTACGAGACCTTAAGCAGCTAGCGGTGAGTCAGTATTGCCACACAGCATTAGGGAATGTTGCAAAATAAAGTATCTACTGAGCTGAGATCATAATCACAAGTAGGCGAAACCCGTCCGCTACGGGCAGTGGGCAGAAACACAACTTTTTAATTGCCAACGAATAAATTATACGCGCTTATGATTCCCTGGTACAAGCCGCGGCGTAACGGCACATATAAGTTTGTGCTCAGAGCTATGCAAGAAATCTAGTTTATTGAATTTTAAAAAAGAAGCTAAAACGTTGCGGATTTTAACATTTTTTTGCGTTAAGTCTACGTGTTTGGAATTGTTTTCATTTATATGCCCAGGCTAGGCAGCTTGATATACGTTATTGAATCGTTCAAAATGGCAGTGTGAAGCTAAAGAATTTCTCCACGAAACATTATACGTATATTCAAGAAAACAAGAACCTAATTAAATACTCCATTACAATAATCGAATACTATACGAGTATTAAAGCGTATTTGATTGAAATAATCTTGTATTTAAAGATATCCAAGACATTCTTGTTCCTTTCACGTGCGTGTTTCGCACCGTGAAGTTTTGATAATTGAATAATATTTGACTTAGCTAGACACGAATATACTTTATAGTTATATACTCAGTAACATTGAGAATACTTAGTCGTGAAAATCATATTTGGCATGAATGTGGTAATTATAGCATAATTGCAGTGTGGCCAGGTATAGATTGTATGCCAATTTCACGATCAATACATTAATTTATGAATGAATATTTACTCAATCACCTCTTACCAAGGTGGAATGGTTTCCACCTGGCATAGGTGCACAGGCTCATGAGGTACTTCAGCTTTATCAAGGGGATTGCAACGAATCTGCGATGTCTAGTATTGCAATGCCTCTAGGCCTCTAGCCGGCAGTGATCACATACCGTCAGTATATCCGTCGGTTCATTTGTCTTCCAAAACCAAAAAGTTGTAGGCTAAATAAGAAGATGAACAGGTAAAGGTTTCGGAAGGTAGAGGTTTAAAAGAAAGTTCCACCCTGTGGAAGAGAAAAAAAAAACTATTAACACGTATTCAGTTTTTTTCATCGGTCTTTTAAAAAAAAAATTGCTGTTGCATACATTTTGGCCGTGTAGGACTGTAGGTATTGCAATTTTGTAGGAAAGAGCTGTGTTTTTTAACCGACTTAAAAAAAAGGAGGAGGTTCTCAATTCGGTTGTTTTTTTTTGTGTTTATTACCTCATATCTTCATCGTTTATGAACCGATTTGAAAAATTCTTCTTTTATCTGAATGGATCTGCTTCTCGATTGGTCCCATAGAAATTTCATCAAAATAACCGATTTTTTCGAAAAAGTTTTTATTAGCTATCGCATCACACACAAATCCTTGTCAAGTATCAATTTCACAATTTCTTTACTTGGATGACATTTTTTCCAGTTATTTTGATTTCAAAACCAAACTGCTGAACCGATTTTGTTGAAATTTCTATGGGACCAATCGAAAAGTAGATCCATTCAGATAAAAGAAGAATTTTTCAAATCGGTTCATAAATGACGGAGATATGAAGTAACAAACAAAAAAAAACATACAACCGAATTGAGAACCTCCTCGTTTTTTTGAAGTCGGTTAAAAAGGGTAAAATAAAAACGTTTTTGCCAAAAAATAACCGACTTCCAAAAAACACTAAAAAAAGTGGAAAATAACTTTACTTTCGGAAGTCGGTGCACAAAAAAGTCAATGAAACAAACCATAGTCACCGAATTCCGAAAGTAAAGTTATTTTCCACTTTTTTTAGTGTTTTTTGGAAGTCGGTTATTTTTTTTTGCAAAAACGTTTTTTTTTAATAACCGACGAAAATTTTCTATGTGGGGGCCCACTCCCATATAGAAATTTTTCGTCCAGATTGATGTGCTCAATAAGTGGTACTTGACCGTTTTAGCATCGGTGTACTTTCCACCTTGTATGTACAACAGTCACACCTAGATTTGCGTACATGATAGAGCCAGATGCAAGCGTTTAATGAACTTTAATTCCAGTAATTGCAGAGTCTGGGTGAGATCATTGTGCATCAGCAATTGTCGCTAGTTCAGCTAATGTCACGTGGCGAGTCCACTGACCTCGGAATATATTCGCACGTCACAATACGATGAATGGAGACGACAATTTATTTGAATTGCCAGCTAATTCGTCACTGGAGGAGATACTGTAGGATATCTATTCAATTAAATCTTGGCTAGATAGGCCAGATGGCTTGCTTTTGGTAGGACTCGGTAGGTCTTATCTTGTGTTTGTGGTTTAAACTCTGAAAAGATCCTAATTTTCCATATTGCTTTCCTGAATGTAGTTATTCTGTAAATAAGTTGTCATATTGCAATACTGTCTTCAACTTTTTTCAACTTTCAAATACCTATAGTCACTTTAGAAACTTAGTCATCTCCCCCCCCAGATCATTACTTTGCATATTTGGTGCGACAAGTCAAATTTAGTATTAACAACGCCTACTTGAATGTAGGAAATTGTTCTAATCGCTTTGAGCTTACCATTACTCTTTTTAGGGTTCCGTACCTCGAAAGGAAAAAACGGAACCCTTATAGGATCATATTGTTGTCCTTTCGTCCGTCTTTCTGTCTGACAAGATCCTTTTTCTCAGGAACGCCTGGATGTATCAAGCTGGAATTTATATCAAATACTCAGGTCTACTGTCTCTCGAAGCTGTGAAAAAATCAAACTTCTAAGTCAACGCAATCATAAGATACAGCCGTTTATGCCGCAATTTTCCGCAAATTTTTGACACTCACAAGGGAATCAAAACCTACAGGATACTTAAAACCTACAGAATCTTGAAATTTGGTACAAAGCAACGTCTCATAGCACAAATAAAGGAAAAATTGCGAAAATCGTAAATTTTTAGTTACATCATATAATAAAAATGATTTAAATCTTACTACGTTTGTACGGAACCCTCGGTGCGCGAGTCCGACTCGCACTTGGCCGATTTTTTTGCCAGCGCACGTGTATGACCACTATATTATTTGAACTTGTAGATATAACAATTTATACCTTATTAAATCTTGGCATAGGGATCTATATCTAATTCACTTCTAATATAAATGTGTGTAGGTACTCTTTTTTGGACTCCGTAGCATCATAATGGGCCAGTAACGATCCCACTATTGGGACAGGCCTCTTGTTTCTGAAAGGGAGAGGCTTATAATGACCACGTGGGTCCAGTGCAGTTTGGTGAATAGTACATGTCTTAGGTATAGCACATGTCTTCGAATTTTAAATTCTATATTAATCCTTTTCTTTTACTATATTTATTATAAGTTAGCTAAATCTGTTATTATTCTTATTAGCATGTTGTGTCCCACTGCAGGGCAAAGGCCTCCCTTCCTTTTTTGAATTCTTCTCTTTCTAGAGCTATTTCAGCCCAATCATTTGAGTAGGTCATCACGCCATATCTAGCTAGTTAGCTAAATCTATATTTACTTCAATTATGAGTATTACATAACAAAAAGAACCCAATGAGGTCAGAATTAGACAGAGCTACAGTCCAGTGGGCCGTATCAATGATAATCTCAAATCCGAAGCATTAGAAGTGACACTGATTGCGAACTTACTTCTTTCGACGTCACGCCATCCATCAGCGGCGTGATGTCAAGGTCCTCCATTGTTGCCGCCTCCATCGCTTATTTAATTTCCATTGCTTCAAACTTTTTGTTTGTGGTTTCATTCATGAGTACCTACGAGTTTCGGCTAAAGTTACGCTATTGGGGGTTTCTCTCTTGTGTCATGTGTGCCTTTGAAAAATTTAGCGATATTGTATTCGCAATTTTAAGATTCGAGAAGCAGATTAAGTGTAGAGCTATTAGGCTTACTCAAAATTAATAAATGAATTTTAATTTGAATTCAATAAAAGGTAGCTTATGTAACAAAGAAACGGTGGATGGACTGTGTGAAGGATGATATGGCAAGAAAGGAGGTGTCTGATGAGATGACAAGTGACAGAGAAGTATGGAAGAAGAAGACATGCTGCGCCGACCACAAATAAATTGGGATAAGGGCAGGAGAATGGTGATGATGAAACTCATACGAAAATATAAGATAACATTTTCATTCGAGAGGTTCTCCTTATGTCTATTGTCGAGAGGAATTTATATAATAAATGAGTGGCTACGATTCATTGAAAACATATCACTATCATTTGGATCATTGTTATTTATTATCTTCGTATAGATTTTATCATTGTTATCAACTATTTCAAGTTCATTAACTTTTCCGTCCTGACTTTCGTCAATGACGTTACCAGGAATTGCATCACCTATAAGTGCTGCTAATTCTTTATTTTCAAATACTGTTTCCACTTCAATAATAACAGCCGCTCGGGTTGATTTTCAGATTTAGCTGCGCTTGCCTAGGTACCAATCGTGGCAGGGTGTTTGCCCATAACATACCGAGTTACCTCCGTGCCTCGGAAAGCTCGTTAAGCCGTTGGTCCCGGCTGTTATTTGTAGATCTTTGGCAGGTAGTCAGTGGCCCAAAAGTCCGACAACAAGTCTTACCAAGGGGTATCGTATTACTCAGTACTAACTGTGTTGTGGAGATCAAATAGGCAGTCGCTCCATCTAACAAACTGGTATTCAGCTGCATCCGGTTAGACTGGAAGCCGACCTCGACTCCTTTTTAAAGCTTCTTTGTAGAGTTACGCAGAAATCTTTGCTGTGTTCTTATTCTATGTTTAATTTATCTTTTCTCAGTACCTACATAGAAAACTCATTATCCTAATTTCATTTCTCACTTATCAACTTTGTATTTCTTTGTATGGGTAACATAATTTATCATTATATTCGCCATATCATCGCCCACGTTATTCATTGCCTTTTCTATAGAAAATTGGGGTTAATAGGTACCTAAGTTACGTTTTAGGAATTGGGTTCAGTAGCTGGCTTTATTATAGTAGTCAAATAGGTTTTTTTTTCAGTATTTTTTACTCATCTATCGATAGTGGCATAATTTTGATGATGAGGTTTAACAACCTCTAGGTAATAATCGAAGAATAATAGTTGTTGCTTGCGGCTTCGCCCTCGTGGAGGTGTAATGTTATCCCATTGGAGAATACTATCGGGACAAAAAATATCCCTACCTAACTGTACTTTATACCTGTCATGCACCCGTATCTACAAACAAGTCAAAGTGATTTCTTGAGTAAAAGTAATTATTTATGATACGATTTTTATTCTGTAGTTAGGTAATTGCTTGAAGTTAGAACTTTCAAGAGTTTTGACGGTTCTTACATCGTTTAAATTTTCTTGTATTATTGCATAAAAATGATTGCATAAGTAATTACTTAGACTCAAGTACATAATTACTTTAACTTGACTAAAGATTTGGGTGATAATGATAAGTCCATCTGTGTGCATGTGTATTCAACATGGAAATATGATCTATCGTAAAATCTATACGTCCGACAGTTACACCGACCGACATAGTTAGCTATTTGTTTTGGAAATAATACAATAATTTCTTCATTTACCGCTACAGCTGTTTGTACAACAACAACAGAACCGTCCAAACCTTCAAAGCGAAACAAATACAGGAAAACAAAATTCTAAACAAAGAAAGCAATAATTACTAACAGTATAATTAAAGGCGACGTAAACAAAGTCGTTTAGAACAAAAACTTAGATGTCATTAACGAAGATACAACAAAAGACTCGAAAATTATGATGATAACGGAACAAGCGTTTGTTGAATTTAAAGAACTCATTCAAAGTCAATACATTATAGAACTCAAGGTCGCCTTCAAAAGGTAGGTTCGTAACAAGGGCCACTCACAAAACTATTCAACAATTACTGTATTCTGCTTCGTGTAAATGATTTTATTGATGATAAAAATGAAAGCAAAATTATTATTGCTTTGAAATAATGCCGACTAAGGATGCACATGGGTTTTTAAAGAAATAAAACGACCATTTTTTTTTACTGTAACTTAACCTTCTTGCTATTTATGTAGTATGAACAGCCTAGTACCTGGGTGACCGAGCTCTGATCAGGTAAAAATAGCAAAAACGTATTTTCTCAGATATAAGTCCCAGCTAGATCGTTTTTTTGCCCCCTAAACCAGACTATTGCAACTCGATCCGTTTTCGAGAACGTATTACAAATATTGCTCACCACGTCACCCGCACAACTTCGTATGCGTAAGATTTTTGGTGGATGCTGTGGTCCTATTGGTCGCAAGTTGATGTTATATAGCCTATAGCCTTCCTCGATAAATGGGCTATGCAACACTAAAATAATGTTTCAATACGAATCAGTAGTTCTTGAGATTAGCGAGTTCAACCAAACCAACAAACTCTTCAGTTTTTAATATTATACAGTATAGATTATATTACATATTATATTATATTTATAAGTACAGATTTAATAGTATAGGATTGCATTCTCACTAGGACACAGGCTTTCTTTCTGTGAATATAAGTGGAGCAAAATTCACCACGTGGGCCCAGTGCGTAATCGGCGTCATCGCGTCTTCAAAATGTTGATACAGACTAGGACCGGCCGATTTCCTCACAAAATTTTTCTTCATCTTTGCTTTCCATGTAGGTAGGATTTAAATGATTGATTGATTTGATATTTTTTTTGGACCGCCTTGATGTTCTAGTGGTATTACGCGCGACTGCTGAGCATGACGTCCTGGATTCGATTCCCGGGTCAGACAAAGTGTTATTGGGTTTTCCATCTGAAAATTTGTCAGTAGCAGCCACGGAGTCTGAATTTGCGACCGGTCGATGGCAATAGGCTCGCCCTCTATTACATGGGACTTAAACATAACTGGCGAAATGTGGATTACAGGTATTTACAGGCGTGATGTTATGTCATATTTATAGGATTTAAATGTTTGATAATATTTAAGAACCCAAACGTTCCAACTTAAACTCTAGCAACAACAAAAACTACTTTGAATACGAATTACCCCATAAAAGAAGCCGTCATAAAATACTAAAGTAAAGCAAACGAAAGCGAACTTGGTGAGAAGTAGAAAGTCACGCATGAGAATATTTCTGTCAACAAAACAGTTTATGAGACAAAGTCTTCTTTACGAGAACTGAGTAACTGCACTGTAAAGTCATTAACTTTATCACCTTAAACTACAAGATTACTGGAGACGCTTTGAGGACTAACCGAACCGCACCAGCTTCGTCCGGTGACGTATTTTCGTAAAACCTTTCAACCCCTTTTTCGCCCGCTTAGGAGTTTCGACTCCTGGGTGGTTTTCCAAAACCCTTTTATGGAGGATGCCTAATAGCATTTCGTCGGTCGTTGATAGCTCAGTTGATATTCAGGAGAAACGATTATATTATTTTTTATTTTATTTCATAAAAAGGAGATTGTAGTATATGAGGCATACACAAAGTTATACATATAAGTTTGTACCATGTCAATCACAATCTGGTGGGTGAAGTTCTGCTTTCCTAGCTAGGTTATAGAATAGCCTGTATTAAGGAATAGCAGTCCCTGTCCCTTACAAAAAGTTACAATAAAATAGTACAATATTTTTCTTTCATAATACATACAATAATGTTTATAATTGAATACGTGCAAGTGTGTGTGTGTGTGTATGTGTTTGTGTGTGTGTGTGTGTGTGTGTGATTGTATGTGCGTGTGTAAGAATGTGTATGTGATGCGAGTGAAAGAGAGAGTGTGTATTTGTTTTGATTGAAGTCGAGTGAGGTAATATTTAATCTGTCACTGTCACTGACACCTACTGAGATAATTTTCTGTTTCATCATAGCTTTTATTTTGAAGAAATGAACGTAGAATCTTTTTACACTTAAAGTTAGATAACCCATATATCATGCAAATTTTGTTAAATTTATTGTACAGAGTCGGTCCTAGGCAGATGCAAAATCTACTTGCAAATGATGTGCGTACTTGTGGAAGAGTGCAAATTAAGTCTTTCCTACGCTTTGTTACTATTTTATAAGGGGTTTTACGGTGCTGTAGGAGAACCGTTTGAAGGATGAAGTGTTGCCTAACGTTAAGAACATTACAAATACTATACAGTAGATCAGTAGGGAACATGAAAGGTCTTGAAGTTGCTACTTTCAGTACCGCTCTGTGTGCAATCTCGAGTGGTTTTAGTATAGTTTTCGCAGCACCACCCCAGCATGTGATACAGTATGTAACAATAGATAGACACAGGGAAAAATAAACTACACGTATAATATTTGGGTTTGCGATACTTCGGAGGGTTTTGAATATATAAATTAACTTGCGGACTCTACTGGTAAGTTGGTTAATTTGAGTTTTAAAATTAAGATTTTTGTCTATATATACACCTAAGTATTTAATATGATCGACTACATTTAGGGATGGGCAGAGGCAAGAGACATTTCCTTGTAGACACCTGTATTTGTGCGCTTTAATAGATACAGGAAATCTTGGCTGAGTGGCAGGACTTATTGAATAGGTGATAAAATTAGTTTTGGAGGTGTTGAGTGTTAGTGAGTTAGAATAGAGCCAGTTTAGGGTTTTGTTGAAACCAGATTGTGCAATGTGCTCAAGTTCCGACCAGGTGTCAGCAACAAATGATATAGCAGTGTCATCTGCAAAAGTTACTATATTAGCATTTGTAATGTTCAGGTTGCATAGATCGTTTATAAAAACTAAAAAAAGTGTCGGACCCAATATGCTTCCTTGGGGCACTCCGTAATAGATGGGAAGCTCTTCGCTTTTATGGGTATCTAAACTAACCATTTGCGCGCGATCCGAGAGATAGCTTCGAAAAAGATCCAATTGCAAGCCCCTGACACCAATCCTTTCCAGTTTTAGTAAGAGCATAGAAATTGGAACGGTGTCAAAGGCTTTTGCAAGATCTATAAAGATAGTTAACACCCTTTTGTTTTTGTCTAAATGATGCACTATATTGTTGAGCAAATCTTGCACAGCATCTGTTGTGGATTTACCTTTGCGAAAGCCAAATTGCTGCGGAGATATTAGATGATAATGTTCAAGGTAATTAACCAGTCTCTTATTGATGAGGCGTTCGAGTACCTTTGTCAACCCCTTTTCAACCCCTTTTTCGCCCGCTTAGGAGTTTCAACTCCTGGGTGGTTTTCCAAAACCCTTTTATGGAGGATGCCTAATAGCATTTCGTCGGTCGTTGATAGCTCAGTTGATATTCAGGAGAAACGATTATATTATTATACTACCTGACCCGCGCAACTTCGTCTGCGTAACATTTTTTATTAATGCTCCGCTCCTATTGGTCGCAGCGTGATGTTACATAGCCTATAGCTTTCCTCTATAAATGGGCTATCCAACACTAAAAGAATTTTTCATTTCGACCCAGTAGTTCTTGAGATTAGCGCGTTCAACCAAACCAACAAACTCTTCAGCTTAAAATATGAAGTATACATTTAGAAATTGTAATAGTCTTCAAGGAAGTATGGCCACTTGCAAAAGACTAGTTTAGAAATATTATATCAGTCGATTTGCATTCCTATTGCTACAAGTAGCACTATTTGCTAAAACAATCCGGTTTGAGTAAATTATTGTATTACATAAAAGTAGAAGTTGTTTTTTTCCATTAGTAGGTTGTCTATAGACTCTAGATATCTACAGTAAAACTTGCTAGGAATGCCAAAATGATTGAGACAGATCAGCTGAACACAGTGGGCAGTGAATGTTCAAAGGAGCGCTCTTATTAGAATTTATTTATAATTACTGAAACCTATTGACATCCGCACACTCACCATATACATATGTAGGTTCAGTTCCAAACCAGAAATATGTACAAGTATCAATATGGGTGAATAATTACAAGGCCTCAAAAAATTCGAGCAACAGAAGCAAAAGTAACAGTTTATAGAATTTTTGTCATTTTTGTTTGTTTTTCAAAAACTACTGCATGGATTTGAACGCAGTTTTCACCGGTCTACTACTAGACGCCTAACTTAAAATATAGGCTACATTTTACCGCAGAAATTATCTTTTCATCCCACCATCTCGGAAAGAGTATTTTTAATCTTCAATATCTGAGTGGAAAAGCCGTTTTTATTCTCTAGAGGATAAAGTAAATTGAATTTAGAACATCGTGTGCACTAAGTTTGTGAATTAAAAAAAACATTAAACCTATTTACTGCTACCTCTATGGTGCCGAATATATCATACAACTTTTTTTTAATTTGTTAAAAACTCAGACTCGGAACCTTCTTGGTGTTCTTTTTTCAATTTGCTTTGTACGCGGTTCTTTACGCGGCATTTTTTCACGTCATTGTTAAACCTTATATTAAAAACAAGAAACTTGAAAACAAATGAAAAAACTAAAATGAGTGATTCTAGCGACGAGTTAGTTTGCTTGACGCCAACAGAATTGACTGAAACTGTTAATAATGCGCAAATGAGCTTTCTCCCTCAACAATCACGCGAGAAGTATTTAAAACAGTACGATATGTTCAACACGTGGCGACTAGCAAAAGGAGCCAAAACTTTCTCAGAAAACGTTTTGCTGGCATATTTTATAGAATTATCCGAGAACAAGAAAGCAAGCACTCTATGGAGTACGTATTCGATGCTAAAAGCAACAATAAAGATGAAAAAAGACAAACATATCGATACCTATCCTAAATTAGTGGCATTTTTAAAAAGAGCCTCATCTGGTCATCAACCAAAAAAATCGAAGGTTTTCACAGTATCTGATATTGAAAAGTTTCTTAACGAAGCACCCGATTCCGTATATTTGGCGGCAAAAGTAAGTCAGTTGCACATTCAGTATCTACTTAAGTATATTAATCTCAATTAAATAGTATACTTAGTAGATGTTGATAGGCATAATTATGCGTTCATATCAATTTTATTCATTTATCTACTACAATACTCTTTACGTTACAGGTTGTTCTTATTATTGGAATAAACGGAGCATGTCGAACTAATGAACTAACACAACTTAATGTCAAAAACATTGAGAAACATTCAGATGACTTACTATTAATTAATTTACCTAATACAAAGACAAAAAGAGACCGCAACTTCGTCATTCGCAAGGAATACGTAACGATTGTTGAGAAATATCAAGCCTTACGCCTGCCTAACACTCCAATCAATCGATTTTTTCTACAGTATCGCAATGGAAAGTGTGTTAGACAGCCTATGGGTACTAATAAAATTGGCAGTATCCCACGAGAAATAGCAACATTTCTTGAACTTCCAGAACCCCTGTTGTACACGGGTCATTGTTTCCGACGAACTTCAGCCACACTTTTGGCTGATTCCGGAGCTGATCTCCTGTCCCTTAAGCGCCACGGAGGCTGGAAGTCCAATGCAGTTGTAGAGGGATACATAGAGGATTCCATCCAAAATAAGTCTAAAATATGTGAAGGCATCGTAGGAGCCATTACACTGAAAGAGCCTCAATCGGATCCTTGGACTGGCCCTTCTACATCAAAAATAAGCCGTTACCTAACCTTCCATCTCCCTCTCTCTCCAACATTCACGCCAAGGGAATCCGATGAATCGGTACAACTATTAAGTATGACAGATAGTTTACCGAAAAACAGTACACAAGTGACTAACACCAATATTACAGTACCAAACAAAAATATTACACTCAATTTAAATAACTGTAGCAACGTTACTTTAAAATTTTCTTAATTATACCTTAGTATTATTTTGTTATAATTTAAAGATTATTCTGTAATACTTACCTGTCATAATGTAGTAATTAATACCTAAACTGAAATAAAAGTGTACCTATCTTGTGATTGTAAACGTTTTTTTTTTGCATTTAGTCATTTCCTCGCTGAGGTGGAATGAAAAGTTACGTGTTGCACTCGAGTGCAAAGATTTTTCACCTCGTGCTCTTTTGATTCCCTCGCTAACGCTCAGGATTCTAATTTTGAATCACTCGCTGCGCTCGTGATTCAATTTTAGAATCCTTCGCTTGCTCGGTCATCAAAATTGAACACGCGGTTAAAAAGCAACTTTGCACTCTTGTATAACAAATAACTATTTTTATTCCAAGTACTACACATACGAAGTCGCGGGCAAAGGCTAGTAATGGAATAATAATGGAGAATGAAAGAGAAACACGTGTTGCGCTGACCCCAAGTAATATGGGATAAGGGCAGATCTTCCCTTGTATACGAGTACAGTGTATTTCTTGTAAATAAACATTTTTGATCGATTTTGATTGAAGCTGGCTAAGTTATCTGTCAAAGATGACAGATAACCTAGCTAGTAGAATAATGGGATTTGAAATCATGAAGGGACAACTTGGCCCAGGAATGTTAAATACGGAGTTATTAAAACAATAATTTTAATAATTCTCGGAGTTTCAAACATTTTTGTAAATTACGCTTGCCATTGTTCTAGTACTCAAACAGGTAACGGGATTAAATCAATTGTTTTCAATTTCAGTTAGTTCAAGGAATGTTTTCAATCCGATTACTGCTACATTTGTCGCGGCTAGTTTCCAGATATTGCTGCTGTTCGTAATTTTAAATGTAATTATGTGCTATTAACTTTGATTATATAATGTCTAGATAGAGCGTCGCCCTACAATCGTATCAAAGAAAACGAGTCAACATTTTCAAGTACCTATGTGTGCGTGCAAGCGTCGTTTTACACTATGCGTCTATGTCTTTGTGTGCGTAAATAATGATACCAGCTACTACAATTCTCTCATAAATCACATTAAAAAATAGACTTATTAAATAAGATAAGTTTTAGGTGTATGACACGATCTGCACTGATTGGCGGGCAAGCACTTGTGAACCAATAGTTGGTTGACACTTTTTGACACGTTTGCGCGCACTTGACGCTCCATCTAGACATTATATAATCAAAGGCTATTAAGTATAAGCATTTACTGGGGAACTCGGAAATAGGTGATAAGCTTTTTCAAGGATTCAAAATGATGAAACAAATTACTAACCAGTAGGTTATGTGTAGGCAAAAATGGCTACGGTTTTTGTGGCAGAGTGATTATAGGTCATTTAGGTCCGTATTACAGAATGTCACTTAAGAAACAAGCATTAGTTAAAACTAGATTCAAGACTGGTTTGAAACTAATTTTAATTACTTAATGCCTGTTTGTGATTTTAAATGTAATTATGTGCTATTATAAGCATTTACTGGGGAACTCGGAAATAGGTGATATGCTTTTAAATAGGTTATGTGTAGATAAAAATGGCTACGGTTTTTTTTTTGGCAGAGTGATTATAGGTCATTTAGGTCCGTATTACAAAATGTCACTCAAGAAACAAGCATTAGTTAAAACTAGATTCAAGACTGGTTGAAACGAATTTTAATTACTTAATGCTTGTCTTGAGTGACGTTCTATAATACGGGTCTTAGTGTAGTTAGGCTAAGCAATACAGATTACCTGCAGATGTATAGCTAAATAGCTATATTTGGGGATACACATTGGAGAAATAGCAAAAATATTATCAAAAAAGAAAAGGTCTATTCCCAATATCGTCATCTTCCTGCCTTTTGCCAACTACGTTGGGGTCGGCTTCCAGTCTACCCGGATGCAGCTAAGTACCAGTATTTTACATGGAGCGACCCTTTGGAAAGACTAAGCTAAAGTTTAATCCCAGTAGTGGCTTAAATTATACGAGGCTGATAATAAAGATCTCAGAAACATTTACACAGATGGAGAACTCATACTCCGTATACGCCTTAATAACTTATAACTATATCCTAAAAGCAAAATTCTTAAGAAAAGAAAGGACATCAGGTGCGATGAAATCTAAAACCAAAACAACTTTGTCTGATGACGTCAAACCGTATAGAAGAGACTACACATATATTGATAAAGAAGATCGAGTTCTTTGAAAATGTGTTAGTCAATACAAGGAAAAGATATGAGATGTCGTAATAGTTTTTAATTTATCTAAAACACGAGGTAAATAAATTATAGGCGATAAGGATGCAGCAGATTATTAGGCATTTGGATGTGGCTGAGATGACACTGCTAAGGGTGTGGTGTTATGCGAATGGATAAAACAAAAAAATAGTAAGTACATAAGAGGAAGTCCGTAAGTGGCGCCGGTGATTGAAAAGTTGTGGTGTGGTAATCGGCTGTCTTGGTGTGGATGCGATGCGGAGGAATAAGGAAAATGTATGTCGTGAGGAAAGTTTTAAAATTGTAAATAATATACTGTAAACTGAATTCAAATATAATGTAGCAATATGTTTTGTTTTGAGCAGTTTTCCTCATAAACACGTTTGCTGGGTTATCGTGTCACCTCGACTATCTGACTCGATTATCGCATTCCTACTTATCTTCGAGATTCAAGATGGCGACGACGGAAACGTCAAACTGTCTGGCTAAAGGTTTTCTTTTTAATTGTTAGTCTTCTTCTTTGCGTGTCGATGAACTCAAATAATACCCGACCAGTATGTAGCCACCTGCACAGCTCTTTCGTTAGCTTCGTTTAAATCCTGAAAGATGCAGGTGGCTGTGCAGGATGGGCAAGAGAGGAGGTGGGGCATATCCTGCAGAGGGGCTCCAAACTGGCATTGTACTTGGGACGGGTCGATGATACCCCTTTTGGCCAGATTATTTCTACAGCGGCCAACCTGGGCCCGCTAACGGTTAAGAGATTTCCAGATTGGCCACTGCAGTTTCTCTCCTGGAGGGAGGTGTTCTGCTGAATTGATAGTGAAGTGGGGAGGGGTTTGAATCGTTAGTTGGCAAAGTAAAGTATATAAGCGAGCTAATGGATATTTTATCGAGTTTTAGATAATTTTTTGGAGACTTACAATTTGAATGAAGTATTGAAATATTGCCCTCCGAACTGTGATTTTGAATCAGCATTTATTTATGAATTTTATCTTATTTTGTATATTTTTGTTATTATATCTAAAATCAGGAACCAAAATAAGACCTTGAAATTGACATCATGTTTTGCATATTTCACCGTGTAAAACTTCATTATTTTGTCATAGTCATCGTTTAATCACTAAAACTAGATTTTAATAAGCTGTTCCTAATACAATTTATGTTTCGTAACAATTTTATGAACTTGACATTTCTTTATAATGTACTGATCCCTATCTTTTATTACCTAAGTTTATGTGCTTCGTTGTAGATACGAATATTATCAATTTTCTTTATTTATTTATTTATTTATCATCTATGGAAGACTAACAGCTAACAAAACCGCTTAAAAATAGTACGTGAGACTGACAGCCAATGATAAGCCTTCACTTATAAAAAACAGAGTGTAAACAAAAAAAAAATTATGTTTAGATTAAAATAAGTCTTCTGCTGAACAATGGCCCTAGCGAATGCGCGCGCGCGGTGTAAACGTAACGTAAATACGTCGATTTTTAAATCGTAAATACTAATAATTATCTATCCAATGGCATTTATTTAAACTGTCTGCAATAAGTACAATCAGTATCATTTATAGAAATAAATAAATTTTTAAAATTATGAAAATATTTTATGTGAAAGAAGTATTTTGGCTCTTAAAGTCGACGTATTTACGTGATGTTTAGACCGCGCGCTTGTACTGGGGCCTAAGTTCTCGACTATTGCATGCATCATTATTTGCCTAGCTTTTTCCTTACTACGTTGGGGTCGGCTCCTAGTCTAACCGGATGCAGCTGAATACCAGTGTTTTACGTGGAGTTGCCTATCGGACCTCCACAATTCAGTTATTGGGTGACAACATACTCCTTAGAGAAACACGCCAGTTCTAAGTATTGTCATCATTATACCGTTCTGAAAAACACATTTATTTGAGTGTCCATTGGATGATGTTTCTTGCCCGTTCTCCTCCATAAAGATCTACGCTTTGGAATGGGCAACTACAGTACTTTCACAGTTGTTATGCCTTGTGATTGGGACTGTAACGTATTTGATTTGTGTTTTGCGGTAATGCTTGTAACTGGCCTGAACTGAACAAGAAAAACAATCAAAGCAAATAAATGACATGTGTCATATAGTATGTTCACAGTCAACACTCATTTACTGTCATGGGTAATTACGACATCCAGTTATGACAAGTTATTTTGTTCCACATATTATTGTAATTTTTTTGGATGTAATTCAATTCAGTTGTTAATTAACTGTTATAAATTATTTAACATCTTTCTAAATATATGTATATTTCTAACATAAATTGAAGACACTTTTCGTCTGTCTGTATGACCGCTTAGTGCTCCAAATCTACAACAGATTTTGGTACGGTTTTCAATCACTATGAAAATCTTCCTAGTTACAGAACGTTACTAAAGCGTAAATACATAAATATTTAACTTAGACAAAACACAAAATTGACGATGTTTTGACATGTCTCAACATTTGTAGATTGCACCCATGTGAAACGGGCGGGACGCTAGCCTTTAATAAATCTTTATTGAAACTTTATTTATGTTCAGTGATAACCTTTTTCCGTGTACCAAGCCCGTTTACATATTTGCATGGTTTTTTAATGCTGCCTCGTCCCATACTATAATAATATAATATAATATCTTTATTTATACAAAAAACAGATTGTAGTACATGTAACAGATTTCACAAAGTGGGTAGTCTTAAATCTCTGACAATCAAATACTGTCCTTGTATCAGTAATCTAGATAATGTTCCGTTTACCTTCAAGGTTGACATTCAATTCAAAGGCATAGCGGTCATGCAAAGGAACTTTCAGAATTATTTATTTACTATAGTTTTTAATGTCTCGTTTCATGTAACTAGGTACTTACATGCTTTTGGTGTAATAATTACATTGTTATTATTATAACATATCAATTCTATTAGCTTCAATTATTTTATTAATGTATTCTATAATTTTGTATGCTAATTTTAGCGAATAGTTTGAGCTACTGTTAAAAAAAAACTCGACTATGTATAATGGTCTACAATTCTAGCAAATAAAAATTTCATTTCATTTCAATGCTATCTTAAATTCATTAAGTTTTGTGTAGAAACTGAGGTTAGACTAGATCTAAATCAAGACCTCTAAATGTATCAAATTATTTATTAGTAATTACATTTGTACTCGTCCGCGTTGTTTCTTTAAAAATCAGAATGATATTGTCACGTTCGTTCAAAAGAGTTTCTTCAGTTATTTCCCTTGTTCTTAATAAGTTTGTAGACAGTTCTGGGACATTGTATTACGGTAGCTAATCTGTTAATTGTTTCTTGCCATATAGTTTAATAATCAAACTCAAAGCATTTATTTCAAATATACTAGGCACCTTTGAATTGTCAAAAAAAAAATACAGTCTCAGTCACAAGGCATAATAACTGTGAAAGTACTGTAGTTCCAAAGTGTAAAAATAAGAATGGGCAAGAAACTCCATGGACACTCACTCATTATACTTGTCTATATACGTAAATAATAACTTTGATTTGGCGTTAGACCAGTCTTGCATACAGTAACAGCTCTGACTACAGATTCCAATGTTACTAACATAAAATATAGTGCCTATATAGGCTTCAAAAGGTAGAGAAATAAAATGTCCATGATAATTTGTAACTTAAACGATGACTTTTAATACACTTTTCTCCTATATTACATTCGTTTTGTACAAAAACAACGTATCCATGAAGTATACAACGTATTTTATTTTTTAATTCGACCTTAAACGACCGTCACAATTCGTACACTAAAACAATTAAACACTAGTAATAATTATAATATCAAAAATTACGTATAAACGAGATCTTTATACATTGGGAGACTAAATTGAATCGGTTTCAAGAAATACATTCACATACAACACAATTTTGGTTAAAGAAATGTTAAAAAGTTTTTGAGGTCAGAAAGATTGGAAGCCATCTTTGATATTTATCCTAATCTTGGGACAAAGAAATATAAAGAAGTATTCTTTATTACGGAAGCCTAAAACGGGTAAGACATTGTTCGAGAAAATTGTGCCAAAAGCAAAGTTTCTCCATTATAAGCTAGAATAGGAGCAGACAGTCTCGTTACAAAATATTTAGAATTTCCTTATCGCACATTCAGCAATCAGTTACGTATTACATCCCGCTGACTTTGATAAGATTAAATGTCTTGGCCTCTCACAAGTATTTGTTATTATTTTGACATTTTCCACCAATATTTTGTAAAGAATCTTTAAAAATTGGAAACGATTTGGCAAATCACATTTTAATGTCTCCTTAATTGTACAATTATTACATACTATTAGCTATTTGTATCATTTCGAATATATCGGAAGTGAGAACACAGCGACCAATAATAATATCAGCTGATTTCAGTTCTTGTATATTGTTTTTCTATGAACTCAGCTCGGCCTCTTGATAAATGATTCGTATACATCACTGTCAACTGTTCGTTGCGTCATACCGGCAAAATATATGAATATCATTGGTTCAATCTCTGAACATTTCTCACAAACAATTTCTTCATTCATCTTTACATTTGGCTTAGACCTAGGTAGGTCCATATGCTCCCTCATCGATTTCTTTAAAGAAACAAGGATCTTCGTTGAGATATTCTAATATTAAACAAGTCTCTCTGAAGGAAGTGTTAATGCCATTTATTCTTATAGTTATTTCATTTTGGCTATAAAGTATTTTGAACAATGCCACAGATTAATTTATATTGGCCATTAAAGAATCAATCAACTACAGCATAAAAATGCCAGAAATGGACTTCAGACCGTCTTTTGAAGTAACATTCGCAAATTTATTGTTTGCGGGAAAAGGTATTTGTAAAAGTTATCTATACTTAAATGAATTTTCATTTAACTCATACATTTTTCACATCTCTGGAAGAATTTGTTATAATGAAGCAATTTTCATCTCCCAAATCACGCTTCCATCACAAAATTAAATATAAAAAACCTAGCTTTTAACAATTTGGATAGTTTCCTAAGTTCTCGCATAAGATCGAATTAAAAACATTGATAAATTTTAAGAATGGCTAAATCTCTACCTAACTAATGGAGCAAATTATTTTGATCAACCAGACCTTTTTAAAAATTACAAAACTTTAGACATTAACATAGTTGGAGAGTTGCGTCACGCTCAAGTAATAACGAACTTTAATGAAGACAATCTAGGAAAACAGAGAACATTCAAAAAGGCCTGGCTCAACATTGCGACTAGGTATTGGGGCAACTTTCTTCGAGAAACTTAACCAAAACTTGTCTTTTAACTAACACAAACTGAAATTGACACAACAGATAACACAACTGATCGTAAAACAGAAACATGCAACAGAAAACAGCCCCATATCCTAAATAATAATTCGATAGTTTTAATATCTCAAAATTGGTTAATTCTTTTATTCACTGTCCAGAGTATACCTACAACCTTGGCGCTCCTTCACTTCAACATGGCCGTCGCACTCACACGCGCGCGCACAGACACTACCTGTGTGTGTGTGGTCACCGCACATGCCACAGACCGAGGTTAAGTACACTAAGCCGAGGCAACTTCACGATGTGGTCCAAGCCTTGCGGAGTGATACACGTACAGCCGTACAAGTCTATCGCTTTCAGATTGTGCAGCCCGTCCCCGAGCGCGCGCAGGCCTCTATCGGTGACCCTCGTGCACTGTCCTATATTTAGCGTTTCTAGCTGTGATAGCCTGGCGACCCGCTCCAGGCCCTCGTCGGTGAGGCGGCGACAGGCGCTCAGCGACAGCGACCGGAGCCCCGACAGGCCCAGCGTCGCATGCGACAGCGCCTCGTCGCCAACCTTGTCGCAGAACGACACGTCCAGAGCCCTCAGTCTCCCACTCTCTGCCAGATGCGCCACCCCCGCATCCGATATCCCATCGCAAGCTCTCAAATTAATATCCTCTAGATGAGGCAGCCGCGCCAGATGCCTCAAGCCTGCATCTGTGACTGCGACGCAGAATGAAAGATTTATAGATTTAAGTTTAGGAAGACCTGTAGCTGTGTGCTTCAACGCTTCGTCCGTCAACCTTTGGCAGTCTTGTAGTCCCAAATGCTCCAACTCTGGAGTGCCCCGTGCCTCGCCGCCGCCACACAGATGCGCTATCCCCGCATCGTTTACGTGCCAGCATGATCGCAAGTTCAAGTGACGTAGTTTCCTGAGTCCCCAGGCGATAAGCAACAGACCCGTATCTGTGATGTTGCAACAGCCGCCCAATTCTAACTCTTCCAAGTTTTTAAGTGATTGTGCTATTCTACCGAGCGACGAGTCTGTCACTTGTTTGCATAGTGATAGGTCTAGTCTTCGTAATGCTGGCAATTCGGCTGCGAACGCGCTCGCCAGAGCTGCATCCGTCACACTGTAGCATCCGCTGAGGGAGAGCGACTCGAGCCCCGGTAGTGCGGCGACTGCATCTCTCAGTCCCCTTCGTAGGGATAGCACTTGTAGTTTCCGCACTCCTCTTCTGGCTAGCGACGCGAATAGCACCGGCGCGGGTCTCCTGAGATGCAGCGCAGCCTCCACTCCGCGCCACACGGACCGTCGATCAGCTGCGTCCCTCCAAGAACGGCAAACCTGCGCTGCACGGCCTCTGTCCCGAACAGGGAGTCTTTCGAATATGAGAGCTAACAGTTCCGGGTACAGCCTCGTGATGTGTGTTCCCTGGGGCTCTGGCGGCAGCTCGGGCACGTGAGGCACGGGCAAGTGTGGCCGGTGTAGTCTGTAAGGCGCACTGCGTAGTTTTCTTCTATTCGTACTGGGCTCCCTAAGTTCCGTAAGTCCGAGCCGTTCGTCCCGCCAGGACATCACTTCCTCCGTCCACGCACTCATAGCGGCGTCACTGCACACTATAACATGTCACGATGCATCGGACCGGTTTTCGGTGAAACTCGTAAGTGGGGAGCGCGCGCGGCGTGCGTCCGTCCTGCGCGGTGGCTCCTCGTGTACTGGCGCTCGAGACGGAGAGTGCCGCCCCCCCGCAGCGCCCCGCGGCCGCCCGAGCGCGGCTATTGGTCGCGGTCGCCGGCACGTGACGCGCGTCGTATCGATTCGGAGGCTCTGCGGCGGCATTTTTAAGTTGGCGGGCCGAGAGCCCGCCTTCGCCCCGCGCGGCCCCCGACGCCCGCTCGATGCACTAAACAGCCGGGCAGATAGGTAATGCGCCTGTATTATACCTAATTACCTAACTGAGAATCTTGAGTATATTTTGCAAATACTGTTTGAAAATGTTCGACTGGGGTGAGTTAAAATTATTGTTTTGTTTTGTGTATTATTCCTATGTCCTAACACGAGTTATCAGGAAAACATGTTGTAGACTCGTAGTATCAGTCAGTTTATCATTAAAATAATGTACTTATGTCCTATAACACATTCCATTCCTACCATGGATTCTGGCTCATCCGTTGAATGTACAAGAGAATACAGTGGAAGGGTATTGTGATAAATAGTTAACTTCTCAAGGAGTCTTACAAATTATAGGCACAATACATTAGCCGCTCGAACCATACAATCTTTGACCCCAGTGATAAGGCGGCAAAACAACTCGGCGCGACGTATATTTTCGTTCGCGGTGCACTTGCCGACGATTTGTGACCACTTTACAAAGATCCCTGTCAACTGGCGCGACGTTCCTTATCTCCATACACTTAAGAAGACCTCCATGTTGTGACACAGGCCAGGATAAATTGGTTTTTTGATAACACCAGCCAACTATTACAAGGGCGACCGGTTGCGAGCGTTCCAAATATGAATTTCGAATTGAAACGTGTTCCAGAATGGAACGCGAGCGAGTTGGCGAGCGGGCCGAACCGTTTAGAAAATTAACGGGCCTACGTGGTCTTCCTTTCAAATAAAGAATTATTGGGTCCTTTCGCACTTTTGTAATTGGTCCTTTTAATACTTAGGAGATTCTATATTAATTCGCATGACGTTCTATCGGTTCTTAGATATATTTTTTTTAGATTTCTCACAAAATTCTTCCACGTTTACTGTTAATTGCACAGAAGTATTAAAATTGTAGTTAATATTGCCCGTTATGATGCAAGCAGATCAATCGAAAAGTGGATCGTGAGAAAAGGTTTTCACAGTTCAACAGAACGGCTTGTTTCGAACCGGAAATACGAAGCTGTCCCTTAAACATTACTGTTATTTATTTACTTTCCAACATCTTCTTTGCTAAAGTTATTAAATTAATATCAATTGATTGGAAAGTTTTTTAAACCTAAATTGAATCGATTATTTTGACAGTTTGCTGTTTCCCACTCATATAAATTACATAGATAAAATAGAATAAAATATAGCATAACCTGTCAAAAGCGACTTCGAAGTTTATAAAAAGAAAAAGTTTTCGCCATCGATGAAAGACATACGCACGCAAAAAAATGGCCGCTTTAGGCCCCCAGATAGTCATACTTGGTAATCTTGTCAGTATCTTACACGCTACGAGCTGCTGTTTTAGAGAAAAGAGAAATTATCAGAACAGATGCATGGATGGTGTGAGGGATGGCATGGACGACAAGCGAGTGCGTGATTGGATGGGGACACGTTCCCTACACATGCTCCAAACTTAAGTAACACCTCTAAGAAGATGAAGACCCACCAGACTTCATCTTCATAAAGGTGTTGTTAGTCGTTTTTAAGTACGACCGACAGAGTTGCGATTACGGCCAAATCCGTATCAAACCAAGACAAATACGTATCGTCCAAGGCCGTATCGTTATACGGCAAGCCCATAAGGCAAGCAGGCTGTTCAGAAACACTAACCTCATGAAGAGTAGTAGGTTATAAGGGCAAGCCAAGCTTGTAGGCTTGTATGAAAATACCGCCACTAAATTTTCCCATAATGATTACATAATTATGCTTTTTTTTAAATAAATTGAATACGGAACCCTGGTAAATAAATGCGGATCATACCAATAAGTTTTATTTACTGGTACCCGTATATAGAAATAAGAAGTTGACGTCTACACAAACATTTTTCTTTATTTAGGTCTTCCTTTGTGTCGCCGTTGCAACATGTAATTTTCTGATTGTCGACGACAATAAGTGCGGCTAATGCCAGCCTACTAGAGCATGTTGTAAGCCTGCAGGCATAGCAAGCAGTGACACCGGACGGTGGGTGACGCCCCCGGAACGTAATGGGTTCCAGTGTTTTTTATGCAGCGTTTTCGATCACTAGAGGCGGTTGTTGGCTGCACTTGCTTTGATGGGGAAATTCACAGTTAAATAGACATAAGCTAACATCACGCTTGTTATCTCCGTAGGGTTAGGCAGAGGTGTTCCTAATAAGTAAAACTTTTGGCTTTTAGGTTTGTTTTAACATCCGATGCTAGCTTGGCTATGGAAAACCAAAAAAAAAAAACGTTGCATGGACTGTATGAAATATGAACTGGCCAGAAGTGACTGACTGACTAAAGAGGTGGCTGCTGTTGACTAGTAATAGACAAGCGTATTGGAGAAGAAGACATGCTGCGTCAAAGTGAATTACTTAGTAACAGAACTTAACAGGAGAAGCCCATAGACACGTACATAAATCGCAGAGAAAATATATTTAAGTAATAAAAACGTAATAGATGCAGTAAATGAAGGTAATTAATCTCAAAATCAAAGGAAGCTGTCTGAGACTGGGTACCTTCAGGGTTAAGGGTTTTTATACTTCAAAATCACACTTGAAAAATTCGATGATGATTTCGATACATTTGATCGCTCCATGTCAAATACTGGTACTCAGCTGCATCCTGTTAGACTGGAGGCCGACCCCAACATAGTTGGGAAAGACAGGCAGATGAGGATGAATTTCGATACCTTCGGAATGTTAAGGGAGTTACAGTTGAAGACTATTCTTCACTACGCCAGACCGAACGAAGAACGAATTGCTTCCACGTGCTATTTATTGCTGCACAAAGCATACGAACTTTTTACAAAAGAGTTCACAGTGAAACTGTACCTACACTAGATGCCTAACTTAAAATATAGGCTACATTTTACCAGCGAAAATTATGTTTTTTTGCTGTTTTTTTCTTCTAGATTCTAAGTGCCACTACGAAGTCACGGGCAAAAGCTAGTAATAATAAATAATTGTAAAACATACAGAATAGGAAAATTTTCATCGGTCTTGTAAGACCGATTTGAAAAATTCTTTCACCGTTGGGAAGCTACTCCGAGTGACATAAGCTATATGATATTTTCACAAAAATTAGCGATCCTTACTAAAACTCCAATAAAAAAAATGTAAGATCAAGATGTAAAAAATGACCTTAAGAAATACCTTACATCGCGTGCGCTGCTAAAACTATTGATGATAGAACAAATTAATGTACCACGACTTTGCAGAACACATTATTATCTACAAAAAGTGACGCGACAGCATATGTCTAACTTTTATGTATATGTCAATGCCGCCGCTAGAAAAGGCTCTTTATTTGTATTTTGGTAGTAATTCTTATCAAAATAAATTACTTCATACAGCAAGACTGCTTCAATACCTATAAATAACTTTTTTAATTATTCAATTCGGACATTGCATTGGATCTTTCCAAAACGAGTTATCACGAGTTCAAAAATGTGAGTATTAGAAAAAAGTCGTCACTGAGGTACAGGAGGGAAGTCAATGTTAAGAAATTCGGCTCCCTACGCAGCGGTCAAAAAATTAAATAAATAAGTTAAAGGGCTTTTGTTTGTAGTTATGATATTTTTACAAACATTAGAAATAAAAATCAAATAATCGAATATAAAAAATAATAACAAAAAAAAAAAATATAATAATAATGTCCAAACCTTCTTTATAATGTACTCTTTTTTAGTAACCCGGCGCAAAAAGAAGGGAGTCTATGTGTGAGTGTGTATGTGTTAAAATTTATAATTTTTGTAATTTTTTTTAAAAAAAAAAACATTGTTTTTTATATTTTTTCATGTTTTTTTATACTGTTTTATATGTGGATATTTAAAAATGTAAACAAAAAGAAAGAAAAATAAATAACGAAAATAACATATAAATAAACACACTACACTTACATTACTTACATAAATAATGTAAATGCTGTGCTGTGCTGTGCTGTGCTGTGCTGTGCTGTGCTGCGCTGCGCTGCGCTGCGCTGCGCTGTGCTGTGCTGTGCTGTGCTGTGCTGTGCTGTGATGTGCTTTATCGCGCTTTATTTTTTTTGTCCCCTTTCATCCCGTTTTATCCCGTTTTATCCCGTTTTATCCCGTTTTATCCCGTTTTATCCCGTTTTATCCCGTTTCATCCCGTTTTATCCCGTTTTATCCCGTTTTATCCCGTCTTATCCAGTTTTATCCCGTCCTATCCTGTCTTATCCCGTTTTATCCCGTCCTATCCCGTCTTATCCCGTCCTATCCCGTTTTGTCCTGTCCTGTCCCGTTTTATCCTGTCCTATCCCGTTTTATCCCGTCCTATCCCGTTCTACTCCGTCCTATCCCGTTTTATCCCGTTTTATCCCGTTTTATCCCGTTTTATCCCGTTTTATCCCGTTTTGTCCTGTCCTGTCCCGTTTTATCCTGTCCTATCCCGTTTTATCCCGTCCTATCCCGTCTTATCCCGTTTTATCCCGTTTTATCCCGTTTTATCCCGTTTTATCCCGTTTTATCCCGTTTTATCCCGTCCTATCCCGTTTTGTCCTGTCCTGTCCCGTTTTATCCTGTCCTATCCCATTTTATCCCGTCCTATCCCGTTTTATCCCGTTTTATCCAGTTTTATCCCGTTGTATCCCGTTTTATCCCGTCCTATCCCGTTTTATCCCGTCCTATCCCGTTTTTTGCCGTTTTATCCTGTTCTATCTCGTCCTATCCCATTTCATCCCGTTTTATCCCGTCCTATCCCGTTTTGTCCTGTCCTGTCCCGTTTTATCCTGTCCTATCCCGTTTTATCCCGTCCTATCCCGTTCTAATCCGTCCTATCCCGTTCTAATCCGTCCTATCCCGTTTTATCCCGTTTTATCTCGTGTTATCCCGTTTTATCCTGTTTTATCCTGTTTTATCCCGTTTTATCCCGTTTATCCCGTTTTATCCCGTTTTATCCCGTTTTATCCCGTCCTATCCCGTTTTATCCCGTTTTATCACGTCCTATCCCGTCCTATCCCGTTGTATCCCGTTGTATCCCGTTTTATCCCGTTTTATCCCGTCCTATCCCGTTTTATCCCGTCCTATCCCGTTTTTTGCCGTTTTATCCTGTTCTATCCCGTCCTATCCCGTTTCATCCCGTTTTATCCCGTCCTATCCCGTTTTGTCCTGTCCTGTCCCGTTTTATCCTGTCCTATCCCGTTTTATCCCGTCCTATCCCGTTCTAATCCGTCCTATCCCGTTCTAATCCGTCCTATCCCGTTTTATCCCGTTTTATCTCGTGTTATCCCGTTTTATCCCGTTTTATCCTGTTTTATCCCGTTTTATCCCGTTTTATCCCTTTTTATCCCGTTTTATCCCGTCCTATCCCGTTTTATCCCGTTTTATCACGTCCTATTCCGTCCTGTCCCGTTTTATCTCTGCCACTTTAGGTAGACCTCTGCCTATTTAGGTAGACCTCTACCTCTTTAGGTTGACCTCTGCCTCTTTAGGTAGACCTCTGCCTATTTAGGTAGACCTCTGCCTCTTTAAGTTGACCTCTGCCTATTTAGGTAGACCTCTGTCTCTTTAGGTTGACCTCTACCTCTTTAAGTATATCTCTGCCTCTTTAAGTATACCTCTGCCTATTTAGGTTGACCTCTGCCTCTTTAGGTTGACCTCTGCCTCTTTAGGTAGACCTCTGCCTATTTAGGTAGACCTCTGCCTCTTTAGGTAGACCTCTGTCTATTTAGGTAGACCTCTGCCTCTTTAAGTTGACCTCTGCCTCTTTAGGTTGACCTCTGCCTATTTAGGTTGACCTCTGCCTCTTTAGGTTGACCTCTGCCTATTTAGGTAGACCTCTGCCTATTTAGGTAGACCTCTACCTCTTTAGGTTGACCTCTGCCTCTTTAGGTAGACCTCTGCCTATTTAGGTAGACCTCTGCCTCTTTAAGTTGACCTCTGCCTATTTAGGTTGACCTCTGCCTATTTAGGTTGACCTCTGCCTATTTAGGTAGACCTCTGCCTATTTAGGTTAACCTCTGCCTATTTAGGTTGACCTCTGCCTATTTAGGTTGATCTCTTCCTCTTTAGGTAGACCTCTGCCTATTTAGGTAGACCTCTGCCTATTTAGGTAGACCTCTGCTTCTTTAAGTTGACCTCTGCCTCTTTAGGTTGACCTCTGCCTATTTAGGTAGACCTCTGCCTATTTAGGTAGACCTCTGCCTCTTTAAGTTGACCTCTGCCTATTTAGGTTGACCTCTGCCTATTTAGGTAGACCTCTGTCTCTTTAGGTTGACCTCTACCTCTTTAAGTATATCTCTGCCTCTATACCTCTGCCTATTTAGGTTGACCTCTGCCTCTTTAGGTTGACCTCTGCCTCTTTAGGTAGACCTCTGCCTATTTAGGTAGACCTCTGCCTCTTTAGGTAGACCTCTGTCTATTTAGGTTGACCTCTGCCTCTTTAGGTTGACCTCTGCCTATTTAGGTAGACCTCTGCCTATTTAGGTAGACCTCTGCCTCTTTAAGTTGACCTCTGCCTATTTAGGTTGACCTCTGCCTATTTAGGTAGACCTCTGTCTCTTTAGGTTGACCTCTACCTCTTTAAGTATATCTCTGCCTCTTTAAGTATACCTCTGCCTATTTAGGTTGACCTCTGCCTCTTTAGGTTGACCTCTGCCTCTTTAGGTAGACCTCTGCCTATTTAGGTAGACCTCTGCCTCTTTAGGTAGACCTCTGTCTATTTAGGTAGACCTCTGCCTCTTTAAGTTGACCTCTGCCTCTTTAGGTTGACCTCTGCCTATTTAGGTTGACCTCTGCCTCTTTAGGTTGACCTCTGCCTATTTAGGTAGACCTCTGCCTCTTTAGGTAGATCTCTGCCTCTTTAGGTAGACCTCTGCCTATTTAGGTAGACCTGTCTATTTAGGTAGACCTCTGCCTATTTAGGTTGACCTCTGCCTCTTTAGGTTGACCTCTGCCCCTTTAGGTAGACCTCTGCCTATTTAGGTTGACCTCTGCCTTACCCTTCGGGATTATTTCTACCTAATAGTACACCCACACCTCACCAGTTATGTTTAAGTCCCAGTGACTGTCTACTGTGAAATTCCTCATGGAAAAACCCAATAACACTTAGATCAACCTGGTAATCGAACCCAAGACTTCATGCGAATTTATATAAATATTCGATTTTACCAATAAATCATGGTCAAGTATACTACATACCTATTACTGGTGTTATATGTTTTCAGTGCGGCCGCGGAGCTCCGGGTTCAGTTCCTGTGCCATTCTATATGCTGCAGCTGTAGCTGTGCCCGCGTCGGTAAGTGACCGGAAAATGTCAATAAGATTGATGATCAACCGGGCTAGTAGCAAGATAGATAGAATACAGTGGCTGGCAGCAACTGGATGAGAGTTTAAGAAAAGCAGGTGCAATTTGAGAGGCCTATGTCCAGCAGTGGAATGATGTAGGCTGATGATGATGCATTGCTTTTGAAAGCACAGTTCCAACTTAACAAATCTTCCACGTGTAATTTAGACAGAGCTTAATAATAATTTCAGTTTTATCAAAACAAACATACTCGGCTCTTCAAATGTGAATATAGGACACCAAGATATTATGCATATTAGCTCTTTAATCTAATATTTGGCCTTTTGCAGGCAGTTTAGTCTTATTTTAATTTGTTCTTAAAGGAGTCTGTGCAAAATACACCCAGGTCCGCCAGCCATATATTAGTTATGACTTGAAACACCTAACAAAAATAGTCATTTTTAACTATGTTGCATTAAAAAATATCCCGGACGTCATTAAATGTAAATTGTGTAAAACATTTTTACTCACTTGGTACCGTTGTTTCATATTGTTATTGACTAAAATAACGTGAATCTTAACAAAATATATGGGCCAGAGTCACCACAAAGGCTGACCGACCATAAAATCTCCTGCGGTCGTACTTATCTCCGTTGCCCCTGGCTGGAGGCTTTAAAGTTAGTTTTGGCTGCTTGTGGATGTCGAGAGTAAGTACCTATGTGGAGGATTTCCGTATCTAGGAAAAGACGAAAACCGTTCAAACGATATTTCATTACCCAAATATGTGGTTTTGAAACTGGTAAAACCCTATTTCAAAAAGGACCGAAACGTTACCACTGACAACTTTTTCACGTCTCTAAATTTGGCTAAAAAACGAATGGTCGAAAAGACTAGTATTGTTGGAACAATGCGGCGGCGAGCAAGACGAGAAGTGCCGCCGATTTGTAGAGGTATTCGTACAAGATATGAAACTTTTATAATGAAAACTGAGACCGATACAACCCTCACTGTCTATCAAAGAAAACCGGGAAAAAATGTTATTATTTTGAGTACTCTGCACCCCAACGTGAGCATAGGTACTGATAGAAAAAAACTGCCTGAGACAATTGAATTTTATAATGAAACAAAATTTGGTGTAGACATTATCGATCAAATGGCACGCAAGTACCTACACTGTAAGAGCTGGAAGTCGGAGATGGCCTGTTCACGTTTTTTACAATATACTTGATTTAGCAGCTATAAACTCGTGGATTCTATACCAAAAAGTCACAGGGATAAAAATTTATCGGCATGATTTTATCCTTCAGCTAGTGAGCGATCTACGTGCAGAGTATGTGAAAAAGAAAACTACTTCAACTGCGACTCAAAGACAAGAAACTAATTCTGAAACAAGTGAACGATGTACTACAAACAATAAGAGGCGGCAATGTCAAGTAAATCATAACTGTAAAAAAAATAAAACGTGTGAAAACTGCACAATCTGTAAAAAAAGCCGTTTGTGGAAAATGTATACAAGATTTAAAAAAAAAACTATTACTTATTACAAATGTTACTCAGTTTAAGTGCAGAAATTGTTTATTATTAATAAAAAATAAATTGATATTATTTTTATTTTATTTTAATGCAATAAATGACTGATTTTCTAGTACCGTCAAATTGACCGCTGCGGTCTTTGAATGTATAGTATGATGCCCGGCCCTTCTAGTGCTAGTAAAATGTAACGGCAAAAAATCACGTTATATTGCCAAAAATAGTAAATGATCACCAAAATTAAATCCCCATTTTAGCGTGAAATTAGAACCAAAAATTTTACAACTTGTAATCCTACTTAAACAACTCGTATCACGTACGTCCAAAAGTTTCCGGCTTACTTTTATTCGATTAATTAGAGATATTATAGAACTGATGATGAAATTGAATTACTGAACTTTTGTCTAGTTACCTACCATGAAATGTGTATTGAAATAAAGGCAGATTATATTGAAAATTAAGAATATTGTTTGGATAATTAGCCTTGTTTTTATAATTCAGGCCGGAAACTTTTGGACCTTACTTAAAATAATTTTCGTTAAGTCTACATTTCACAGATTCTACTTTTGACAGCTTTTACATATGATTTGGTGCACGTCCGGGTCGGGGTGTCTCATATCCCGAACTCGTTTCGCTCGCTCTTGCATCCTATGTGTATTTAGTTCCGTGCAAACGCACGGAACTATTTGCTATTTTATTTGCTATTTGCTATTTTTACCTAAACAGGTAAAAATAGCGCAATAATATGCTCATTAAAATTTGGTGAACAATTACTAAATTTGGTTGTATAGTACAATTTAAAGTGCAGTAGAATGACTAAAATAGCTAGAACCATTATAATTTTTGGTTTTCATTTTATGGTTTAGGTTTAATTTTTTTTTGATGATTGTTATATATTTTAGGTAATAGAGGTTATGGTAACAAAGTTATTTTTGGTGGTCATTATATTTATCCCCATTGCAAACTAACGTAAAAAAAAATTGCTCTCAATCTCCTACCGCCATCTAGGTAGAATGGCACATATATTTAAAGCAGCGCCATCTAGTATCGAGTAGCAAAACTAATACCACAGACGCGTTCTAATCGCTCAAAATAAACGGCTTGTAAGAAAGATGGCGTTAGTGTTGAAAAAACAGGAAGTTTTGGATGACCGACAGATGGCGGTGTACTTTGCGCGCCAAAGACCATTCTTCGCCCCAAATCATTCGGTACTTCGATGTTGAGGAGACCGATTCCTCTCTGCTTTAGAGATAGTTGATAACCATTTCCTTTCTGTGACTGAATTGATGGAGATAGCTCTCTCTCTAACGCATAGGTTTAGTCTTATTGTATAGGTACCATTATACACAATACACCTTGTGGTGCTCGGTCACCTGATTTGGCCGTCGCTTTGGATGGACTGCTAGCGGTCAAATTAATCATTGTGTATAAGAATAATCTGAAATTGTTAATAGAAAGTTCCTAAGACAATTGCCTAATTGCTTTCTAAGTGGTGCATATAAAAATAATATTTATTTTAAGATGCGTTGTAGGTACCTGGCGTGCGTCGGTTAAGTATTATTATATGATAACAGCACCCCGAGAGGCTCAAGAGCACGTGTACGGTGTACAAATGTTGAGAGCTACAGGGAGGGATTATGAATTCCTCAATAGTAAAAGGAAACCTAAGAAACGATGGATTTTTGTTAACATAGTGCGATAGTTACAAAAGGTCCCTATCCGAATACTTAGATGACGGTTTATTGGAGATGTTTGTAAGATACTAAGAAATTAATGATGCGTTCACGAACAATGAAATAGAATATTAAATACCTATATAATTACTCATGATGAGCTGGTTAGGACGATTGCACATTTCTGTATGGCTGCATGATTAATTGCCATGTAGGTAAGCGTATTTGAATAATGTGAATTGGATATAACAAGGTATCTTACAATAACAATGCTACACCAATATTTTCACAAAAGACCTTGCATACTTACATTGGTATTTAAAACACCGTGACCAGCATTTATAGTAGCTTCACAAGTAAACGCCGAGTGCACCCCTGTACAACCGTAAGTCGCCATAAGTACTTGATAGTAAGTAAATACTAAACAGAATAAAACGATTAGAGTTTATAGCAAATACTCGTGAGGCAACAGACTCAATCGGCTCGCTCTTGCGGGAGTGACTATTGTATGACAGTGTTATTTGCTGCAGCTTGTAAGATGTGGTTAGCGCAGAGGGACCAAGCTTAGGTCTGTTTGGCCGCGAGATTGATCATAATACAGTGTGATATTGACATTTTCGAGAACTGGGTTGAGCACATACCTATAGTACGGCACGTCCGATTCCACAAAGTTGTATTTTAGAGCAAGTTGCTAATGGACAATCCTGGCTACAAGGTTTTGTCTATGCAAGTACTCTTCGTTAGCAAGACAAGAACACCCAGAGATAATGTGACTTATTGATTCGGATGATGGCATGCCTAACATATGTCAACGGTGCCGTCCTTCACAGTAAATCTCCGTAAAGGAAGTGTCTTTATCGTCCATACAACTGTGGCCGAAAGCTTTACCTCGAGCACCATTGCACCTTTGAAAGAAGAAATTGTAAATTCATTAAAAGTATAATAGGAATTTTTAAAAACATTTGTACCACCCAAAATTATCGATCAAAGATATAAATTTATATTCGGCTAATTTAACAATTTCGTATCGTGTTTTATGACGAATCGTCAATGACGGGAACCGTGTGAACGGGCTGTTCGTTAATTCCTGTGATATGTTAAATATTGTAAACTTCGTGTCAAGTAAAAGGAGCGCTCCCGTGAATTTGTGCAGTAAGCGTCCAGCGTTCTTTTTACGTGACGAGCACTCTACATAGATTATATTTTTCAATGAGACTGTACTTTTAACAACATAAACATAAACTTTTTGAGTGATTTTTGGCAGGATGGAAGAGATGGGAATAAACCAAAAAAAGTTCCTTCTTTTATAGAAGTCGGTCAAAAATGTATTCGTTTGATTTACCCTACCGAAAAACTTAGTCAACCCTATTGAAAGTTGTTTCCCTGGCTACAGAATAAATAATAGTACTAACTAGCCCTGGCGCCATGGCGTCCCCGCGTCGTGGATACGGCCCTCAAACAAAAAACTTTGTTTCACTTTTAGGAAGACAGATTTTTTAATAGTCTTTCAGACCAATTATGTTTCTTGAAATATAATGCATTGGAACAAAAGGATTAGAAAATATGAGAACAAAAATAATAAATACATATGTACATACTTTCAAGTACCTATTTACTTTCTACCTATTACTGTTCTAATATTTTCTTAAAATGCCAAATACAGAGGCTCTCCCTCTCTACTTTCTTAGGTAATAGGTACCTAATGTATTTGGAACATCAAATCTAAGTGACTTAATTGTTAGCACGCACGTCCTACCAGCCGACTGGCATGACATGCAAATTGTAAGCATGGCATTAGTAATTTTCTAAAGATTCACTCGTTATTAAACATTTCTCTCGTTATATGTGGAAAATCTTAAGAGGAAATTCACGTCTTTGTTTTCTTAGCCGACTATTCTTGGGAAAAAAAATCAACGTTTTATAAGCTTGATAGTTTAGAATAATTTACATTGGGTTTATACAGTTACTTTCTATGATTCGTCATTGAGTTGATATAGTCCCAAATACCTCATTTTCTGTGCTCCTTAGCCCCTTTCAAATATTTTTCTTATTAGCTTGGAATGCTTCACGTTTTCAAGAACACTAAGCGGCATATAAAACAATGCCTAAATATTATTAATCTATTATATTATTTAAACTCTCTACGCCGAGCGTTGAAATTCCACCAGTACGCTTTTATTTAGGTGTTAAGTACCCAATGTCAGTGAAAACGAGCCCAAGATTTATGCTACCAGTGATGCAGGTATTAAGAGCACAGTAATAAGTCCACGTCACAGATTGACAGTGGCGCCCATTTGCATAGATATCGCGTGTATTTAGAACATTAACACAACTTCGTTAGAGCGATCTTCTCCGTTTCATGCGCGCCTAGTACCTGCGATTAGAACTGCGCTTGGAACGTTAGAATTGTTTTTCATTAGATTTCTCTTAGAAGTTATTGTTTTTTTTTTGAGTTTGTTATTGTTCTATTCTTCAGAACTTAAGACTAGTTGACACAATTATTGTTGTTGTTAATTGTATTATAACAAATAAACGATCTTAGCTTAGATTTTGCTATCATTGCCTTAGAATTAGAAGCTAATAAAATAATAATACTTTTATATAAAGAAATCATTCTTTATTTCACCCAAAAGCCATCACATTTCAATACGAATATGTACTTAGTTTTCCGTGTCTATCCTTGTTATATTTTTTTTTCTACACGTGGAAGTATTTTGCAGAGATGTTTTTTTTATCAACTTTAGTTGTTACCTACCTACAACAACAATAATATTCTATTCCATTCTACCATTTTCGCGCCAATTTAACGTATCTCAGTCGAGTTTTATCGGAACGATAGAGCTGGCAATTCCATATCGCTTATTAGAACCAACTAGATTACTAATAATAGAAAATAGCTGCTATATAAACAAGAAAGATTGTACTTCAAATTGCATAAACAAACTCTCTAAATTGCAAAAATAACACCCAGTTCATGTCCAGTTGCTACAAATCCAGGCTCTCTAGGTAACTACTACGGAATATTTTAAATAACGTGATTTTGATCTTGTTATACTTCTGAATACACACACATTATTTACAAACTAAAATTAGATCTAAAATAGAATAAAAATATATACAATTACGGGGCGCCAAAATATTCGTCCACATCGCTGTCAACAGGAAAAGTACCCAGAAGGCTGGCAGCATTGCTACGTTGGCTGGCAATGCTGATTCTTTGGCCAAAAAAAATGCCAGCCCTCTGTTCACGTGAAGAGTCGACCAACCGCTTGGCGATATCCTGAAATAATAGGTGGGCACTCGGACCCCATGGCCCTAGCGTTTCAACCCCAAACGGCTCAAACACATAATTACCAATTAAGTTATTGTATTTGCGCCGTTTGAGGTTTTCAGCCCCTGCAGCAGCCGCCCCAGCGCAACCCACCGTGCTAGGAATATGGGATGGTGCTAGGGTGTCGACGCAAATTGCGTCCCACACCAAAGACCTACCTAACTTCCATGGCATTATGGTCATACCATCTAGTCTCTTCCCATCGACGTGTGCCAAGCCATTGGGTTCTAAGACAGCTGGCACCCCGGCGGTGGCAAGAGAACGACGGCGACGAATGAAATCATTAATGCGACCTGCACTCTTACTGCAGGAAAGGCCATGGTGTCAGAGACAGTCCACTGCGTCACCGCATTGACAGCGATGTGGAACCCCACAAGGAGCGCTCGCTCCATAAAACCCTCGCCTGGCGGCTCGTGTGTGTATTCCGCTTCGACCGCAATAACAAATTTTCCCCACTTATAACAAAATGTACTTTCTTAACTCAATCATCTGTAGGCGACCCTGAAAGTCCGTCTATCAGATTATTGATTCACTTCAAACGCAAACATTTTGTCTGTTTCCAACAATTTGATTTCACAATAGGAGGTATGGCTATCTGACCCGCGCAACTTTTTCTGCGTAACATCTTTTGATGGATGCTCCGCTCCTATAGGTCACAGCGTGATGTTATATAGCTTATTAATAGGCTTCCTCGAGAACACTAAAAGAATTTTTCAATTCGAACTAGTAGTTCCTAAGATTAGCGCGTTCAACCGAACAAACAAACTCCTCAGCTCAGCTCAGTATAGAAATGAATGTTTTTAACCAATCACAGAATCAATACATCAATGCAAACATTTCACGAGTGTCTCTAAGCCTGCTTAGGGGTTGAATTTTCCAAGATCCTTTCTTAATTTAGCTATCTGTAGGTATGCCAAATTTTAGCCCGATCCGTCCAGTCGTTTGAGCTGTGCGTTGAAAGTCAGACAACGATTTTATAATTACATAACATCACGCCTGTAATGTACGAAGGGTTAGGCAGAGGTGTACGTAGTACACCAGCATTTAACCTGTTATGTTTAAGTCCCATGTAGCCTGTTGCCATCCAATCGAGCACAAACGCAAACTTCGTGGCTGCTACTGAGAAAATCCCGAAGATGGAGAGATCACACGAACACTGAACATAAAACTTTGCCCAACCCAGGAATCTAACCCAAGACTTCCTGCTCAGCGTCACGCTTGCGACCATTCACGACACCAGACCATCGAGGTAATTTTATAAAACTGTATAGACTGCTATAACGGCATAATAATGACGGCATAGCATGATAAACATTTCACGAACAATCGACATATCATTGGCCAAGTTGTTTGTCGGCCATAACCCTTTGGAATGCTAGATTCCTCATTCCCCAGTTACGAATACTATTAAAGCACTAAGTCGGTGCCAACACTGCGTCACAGTCATCGTAGCTCATTAGAGACAAGCTGCAGCCGCACGGATTTATTAGCTAGCTAGAAACTTACTGGATATCTACCTCGTCATTATCGTTAGGGAGTAATTCCACTGAAGTCCAACGGGACTTCAGTGGAATATTTTGTAGGACCTTATAACTAATTTGAATGGTTGTGCTAGCCCGGACCTTACTGACCGACTTCTTACGCATTTTGTGGGTTTAATGCCCGTTTCACTAAGGAGGAGGTAAGGTAAGGTAAGGAGGAGGTCGTGCCTAGATAATAACAGCCGCTCGGGTCGATCGTCAGGTTAAGCCGCGCTTGCCTTTGTTGGTCCGTGGATGGGTGACCACCCATTACAAATCGAGTTTCCTCCGTGCCTCGGAAAGCACGATAGGCCGTTGGTACCGGCTGTCATTTGTAGATCTTTGACAGTCGTTACAGGTAGTCAGTGGCCCGAAAGTCTGACAACCAGTCTTACCAAGGGGTATCGTATTACCCAGTACGAACTGGGTTGTGGAGGTAAGATAGGCAGTCGCTCCATGTAAAATACTGGTACTCAGCTGCATCCGGTTAGACTGGAAGCCGACCCCAACATAGTTGGGAAAAGGCTCGGTAGATGATGATGACTAAGGCATTTAAAGTTATGACTAAATAAAAGTACATTGGTGGATTTTCAGCGATGCTGTTTTTCTCGGTGAGGGTTATTAACATCATGAGAAAACCAGCAAGAGATATTTTTCGACGGCGTGTGAAGCCAAGTCATAGGCCCATGCGCGGCATAAAAACTCTGACACCAGGTTAGGCACTAAACATAGGGGAAAAAAGCGATGCAAGGCATTAATTTAGGTGCCAGCGAGTCTTAGCGAAATTGGAACGAAACTACATAAGATAATAACAAACCAATATATACTTTCAGCCTAACACTTCTCTCAGATTTCAGTAATTATGAACATGTTCCATGCCGTAAGGGTACCCGTTTTTTCGCTCAAAAGTTTATTATTAGCTGCCTCCAGGCAGACTTCTGATTACTAGGTATAGAAGGATTTCTGATCGGAAAATCGAATAACACCTTCCTTGAACTGGGATTCGAACCCAGGACGCCCAGTTTCAGCAGTCGCGTTTACGACAGCCAGACCAATGAGGGAGATTTTATCTGAACTTATTATAATTTTCAAAGCTATTATTTTGTCAAATGATAAGTAATCAATCCAGTACACACATTATCATATGATAAACTACATTTTGATCAACCCCTAATATCTGAATCTCACCATAACTCATTTCTCCTTGACCGTGAAATTTGGCATTGTAATTTTATGGGTGTTGAATCGAAATCGACGCCATGGAAATTCGTTATTCCGTTCGTTAGCAAAAGTTTCAAAACTGCAGGCACGGATTATTTTTGAAAAGAATTGGATTTGAATCTGCTTTCATAATCAAGGTTTTCTTTGAATTGTGTTTATATTGATATCTTAAAGGAAGATAGGAACTTTTTTATTCTATTTATTTAAGATGGGTTTGCTCTTGACTCTAGTCTAGGTCAGAGGTGACAGAAACAGAGTCGACGATGGAGCGAGCTTTACTCTACCTAAATTAAGCCCTCCTAACATAAACCATCTTTGTTTGAACTCTACTATCAATTTTAGCTTAAAAAATTAAACGTGAAAACTATTCATTCTTTTCATTAAGTCATTTACTTTCTTACAATTTGTTTGATAGGTACTGCTGTCTCGTTGGGTTAGCTGGATGCGGTTGGACTAGTCTAAACCGACACTGACAAAAGGCGAGACAAATGATGGTCTCCTTGTTCCAGTAATAACCGGGTTGGAATAAGTGTTATTGGGGTTTTTGATTACAACTGAACCAGAAGGCTGCCCCAAATCTGCTTTGACTGTTCTATATCCAGTTTATTTTTTTTAACTTGCAAAAACGCTGAATTTTTTTGGATCCTATACTAAAGAGACGCATATCTCTTATAGTTATCCTGGTATATGTGATAAAATAGTTTAATACTTGTATTGTATTAAACTACACCTAGATGGTAGAAAAATTATATTGTACAATATTTGCTAGAGGTCCATAACCTTAGATTTCCACTTAGCCATATCTGACCATTACAATGCATTATGAAAAGTTTCGTAGATTAAATCAATCCTCAGAATACCAAAGGTTACCAAGATAATCTACGCAAGTGAGCGTTCGTCTTTATCGCTAAGTTAAGTCAAGTTACTTACTCAAGTTGAGGCTGTACGGCCAGTCAGCCTCCATCGTCCGCGCAGCCCGCACGCCCGTGCTTACCGCAACTTATTTCCAACTTAAATCGTAACTTAATTCGAAAATAACATAAACAATATCGAACAAACTTAATCGAAGTTGACAGTGATGTATAAGTGTTACGTTTGTTTCAGTTAAGTGACGGTTAAGTTGAGTTGCCGGTTAAGTTAGCGAGTGCAAACTTTTTGTTTTGATTTTTTTTTCTTTGATATGGTAGTGGAATGTTTAATTTTAAGTGTAGTGCTCATATCTGTATCAGTTATGTGTGAGGTTTTTGTTTAAGTTGTGTTACTTAACTTGGTTTAACTTTTACTTTGGTATTACAATCGGTATTGTGTTGTGTTGTATTGTCGTAAAACTACAGTTAACCTATTAGATAATGATATGGAGCCAATAACCACTGCTCTCATTTAATCAAAATCTTATTAAACTGTAAGTAGAATTTTCTTTCAAAAACTTTTCGTGTGTTAGGTCGGTCATTGAATAACTCGCTGCACACTATTACATTTCTTAAAACAAATCGATCTTCCTCTTAAAACAATATAAGTAGATAATATTTATCTAGTAAATTAGTCAATCAATTTAATATCTTATTGCCAAATAGATCTTGAAAAAAATAAGAAACCTAAAAAAAAATGTTACGATACTAAATTTGTCGTAAAAAAAATATTTTTTTCTTTAAATAACTACTTTCTACATAAAAAATACTAAGCTACACGAATAACTTAACAACAACTTAACTCTACAAGTTATGTTTAAGTTAAACTAGTTTCAAATGATTGATCTAAGTTTTTACTATCGTTATTTATCTTAGTTCCCTATCTGTTATTAAGCGGTGCTAACTGCACTCCTATGTAATGGCTGACATTACTCTGAAGCCTAGTTTTATGATCATAATATTAGCGCTCATAACTTTAGCTAGAGTTAACTTGATATCAAGTAGCGTTTTACTAGCTAAAGTAGGTGCTCCTCCTCTGTTCTCAGTTCTGGGATGCAAGACAGTTGAATTGTTTCTCCGGAAATTTCTGGTGGTCCCCACTGATTCTAGCTTGTAAGAGTTGCTGTGAAATATTGGAAATGATTTGTCCCATAAAAGAAAATACTAGTTAAGTACACTGTTACTAAAATAAACTTTTCTAAAGGGTGTAAAAATACCCTTGTGAAAACCGAGAGGCATTTTGTCGTAGTTTTTTGTTCTGGACCATACCTTGGAACCTTCTAGTTACGGAGATATTGAAGGTCAAAGTTCCAACATTTTTACAAGTTTTTTTTTTAAAGTACAAGTTTGTTATGCTGTAACTTTACTTTTAATACCTCCATGAGCCCTGTTCTATTCAATGCACACATCAGCACAATGTTTTGAGTGCGTTACCATACATTTAGTCCTACCGTAAACCGCGATTTTTCACTCCAACAAAAAAAAGACGTTTCCCAGCAAAACAGATTATTAATTATTTACGATATTCAATTTCACCAAAACAGCATTTAAAGGTAGCTGTCGTATCGTAGATGCAGCATCATTTCAAATAAACTAATAAATTGACATTGTTATGGAACGAGTTTTCACAGATATAACTTGTTAGACCAAGAGTAAGTTTAACTAAATAAGATTGATATAAAATCCATCTTAACTAACTAACAACCTAAGGGCGAATTCTCCAATGAAACTGAACGCAATCATCACATTTAAACTGCGTTCAAGAGCTGTCAGTGTCATCATTACTCATCATCATCTGCCTAGCCTTTTCCTAACTATGTTATGTTCGGCCTCCAGTCCCACCTGATGGAGCTTAATTTATTTATTTATTTAGGTTAACCAACAATTGTTTACACTATGTACATTTCTGACTTAATGACTAGAGTAACATTTATAAGTGCAACAATTAATTACAGGTTAACACCACATGCACAAAAACGGTTTAACATAACATATTTATATTATTGACATTACATACACAGAAACATACATACACAGATTCATTGATTTTTACATACACAGAATAATTAAAAAAATAATAAAGTAAACTATCAAATCATTCACTCAATGCTGAACAACACTATACAGAGAAAGACATTGGGATGTAAAATTACTGAATAAAATTATAATTGATTAAATTGTGATTAATTGATTGGATTATAAATAACTATAACGACCATGAATTGATAATACAATAAAATAAATTTAATACCAGTATTTTACATAATTACTGTGAAATTTTAATATTGACACTGACAGCTCTTGAGCATGGTTTAGATGTGCCGATCACGTTCAGTTTCATGGGTGTAAACTCGCTATAAGAATTAAAATAAAATAAAAGGTTTGAAATTTTAATAGTAATAAATAAATCATTTATTTTGGATCAAAATTGTTTCACATTTTGTAAACCCACCAAACTGCGAAACATTTTGTCGGCGGTATATATATAGCGCTCGTCTTAATCGGTACATTTCGTTCACATGCAATCCAATGAATAAATAAAAACGTTAGCAAAAAAAGTGGGTACAAGGTGCTTTTAAAATAGTATCTCATTGATCAGAAACTGAATCTGAGTTAATAGTGGTAAAGGCTTCAGAGAGTGAAAACTACTGACAAAACGTAGTTACTACCGTGCCAATACCTAAGTAGGAAGATTTATTAGGGGCATCTGTTAGGATCTAACTAAACATATTTGATCAATCTCAAATTACTCTTGATAGCAGCTAAATTATGATTAGTGTCTGCGGGTGCAAGGTCTTTTCGTTGTAGGAATATGATTTGTTCGCCTACTAGATATTATAGGAAAAACTTGCGTAAAATCAAAGCTCGAAACTCTATGTCGTATAATATAAACCTGTAGTTGCAATATGTCTTTGTCTGTACTTGCATTCATATTTCGTTCCACTATAAAAATCACAAAGAACTCAATTTCCGTACACATCAACAAAAAGCACAAGAAATAGAACACACTACGAAACTTTTTGTGAATTATAATTATGTATGAATTAAATTCTTCAACGTATAATCTCGGAACCCAAAAGTCGGTTGTCACGCCGCCCCTAATAATTTGAATTTCGAACACAATGCAATAGTCAAAAGCGTAACTAATTTCTTTATGGAAGACGAACGATTCGTCAAGCTTTTTGATATCGGCGACACGACTACGATACGATGTTCATACAATAACATAAGCATAACGTAAAACTACTCCTGTATTTCGCTAGATTTGTCATGTGGAAGCGCAATTTAATTGATACATTAATAGGATATGTCCAGACCCTGGGCTGCCAATAAGAATTTCGTAATGGAGAAAAGTCTTTTGAAAACGAAATACTATTGTCTTCCAAATAAGAATTGTCGCTGAATATGCACAGGTGCACAAATAAATATATATAAAAATATTAATTTGGAAGTCCCTTAAAACTCTAACATTTTGCCCCCAACATTCAAATTGGACCTGGGAATCTATTCAGTTTTGGGTAAGACATTTAAGTGATCACAATGTTAATACGATCTCTTCGCTCTTAATACTTAATTTAAATTCATATTATATAAATTCTAGCTCGCAATATTCAAGAAATTCATATTATAAGCTTACATCACAACAGAAGCAGATTTTAACTTCAAACTTTAAGTACGTAATCTTAATGAATACAATTTATATGTTGAAAGTCGTGTATTGTAAAATGTCTTACATAACAATTCAATACTTTTCGGTATTATATTGGTTAGGTACAAACAAAGCCTTTATTTAAAAAAGAAGAACGTTTAATTTCGATAAAATTTCCTATCATCATCACCATCTCCATTGCCGTCTCCAAACATTGGTAAAACATCTTCCTCCCTACTTACATCTCTATCAGCCGTCGCTTATCCCATTCTACTTGGGGTCGGCGCAACACGTTTTCTTCTTCCATTCTGCCCTGTCAGACGTCAGGGCATCATTTACTCCTTTCTCTTTCATGTCATTCCTCACACAATCCATCTATCTTTTCTTTGACTTTCCTCTCCCTCTGCGTCCATCAACATTTATATCTATCATTCTTTTAGTAACATACGTATCAGCCGTCGTCTCTTAGATCTTATATCATCGTAATCATTCAGCATTTCGTGGTCTTCTCCTACTCTTACAATATTACTAGCGCCGTAGCCCGCATCTGCATGCCACGGATTTTACAACTGGAAAAAATTACAATGTTACTTTATTATAATTATGTAGATAAGTGGAATTATACACAAAATCTTTACGTAATAAATTCTCCAAGTGATGGTGTAAACCGCATCAAAATCCATTGCGCCGTTAAGAAGAACAACGCGGTCACACAGACAGACATGAAAATCGACTCGATTAAAACTAGCTGACCCGCGCTACTTCGTCTGCGTAACATTTTTGATGGATGCTCCGCTCCTATTAGTCGTTACGTGATGTTGTATAGCCTTCCTCGATAATATCGAACACTGAAAGAATTTTTCAATTCGAACCAGTCGTTCCTGAGATTAGCGTGTACAAACAAACTCTTCAGCATTATAATATTAAATAAAAATAAATAAATAAATATCGCTGGACATTACACACAGCGCCATCTAGTGCCACACTAAGCAACGAGGCTTGTGTCGTGGACACCAGATAGTTGATATACTACATAGATACTTTTTGTTTGTAAATACATACTTATTATACATATTAGTTTAGAAGTATAGATATCTGCTAGTGCTTTCTCTCCAGCGACTATCTTTTGTTTCCATCACGTACATATACGTACCTACATTGTATTCTTTAATGAACTCTGCAACATTTACACCGTGTGCCCTACGATCAGTACCTGCACCTTACACTCCCCTGAACTAATAAATATCACCCGATCTTGCCTGTTATCTTATCTCCTCCGCGGCTTTCTATAAATTATCGGTATCTAATGCACATATTATGTAGTCCCTCTTAATGTAAGCGATCTCTTAGTCTACATTGAACTAGGAACGACTCGTTCGTAGCTACTACTTTAGTATAGTTTATGGAGATTTTATTGATTATTTTATCCTTGAATGGCTTTTAATTGGAACCGATGAAGAAGAATCGCTTTCTATTTATTTGTGCAATGTGCACTTCTACCTAGTGTCATTTAAATTACCATTAATTTGTTTTTTTTGGTAATGAATACCTTATCATTTTTAATTGATTAGTCATTAAATATTGTTTTAATGATTCTTCACAATTCTCGCATGCCTGCAATCTTGCAACTTCAAGACAGCTAAAACAAAATAGTAACTGTATACATTTATGTATAATGACTGTATACATTTATTTGTTAGATAGGTACTGATCACTTAAACCTAAGTCACAGTGACATTCGATCAGCGGTAAGTGTAGAAGGTGGAAGGGACATCGACGCACAAAAAGTTGCATCGTATTCAGTACATCATTTTGAAAGTAAATCAATATGAATCATCTCGCAATTTAATTTGCATGCACGTTGATCTTCATCATCATCTGCCTAGCCTGTTCCCAACAAATTTAGGGTCAGCTTCCAGTGTAACCTTATGCAACACGACCATATTTGAAAAAATAATTATTACGTAATTAGTTTCGTTTGCAGGATTTTAAAATGTATAGGATTACACAACTTTAAAAAATCTATTCATAATGTACCTAAAGTATTAGCCAGCTAAAGATAACATAAAACGCTTAATTGCTACCCAATCATCCGATTATGACGATTTTCCTCAAAAACATAAACAATCAATGTTTTTTGTGGTATTAAGAATATCCGATTAAGAAATACTTACAAAGAAGTCCAATTAGTGATGTTTTAAATTAACTTGTTAGGGAGCAATGACATTCAGCGGTTCTGGAGTTTAGAGAGCAAAGGTCACTGACATGGTACATACATCGCGAATTAATTACGTACGTAATAATATTATAATTTATGTTTTTATCCTACTTGTATAAGCTAATTTACTCACATTCTAAAGCTATTCAGTCTTTGAACGCAACATTGAAGTGAAAACCGATTTAACAAAAAGTAATTTTCTAAAACTAGGATTACCTTATGCATCCCAAGCCCCAAATTACAATATGTTCAAAAGGCGACCCAGTTATTACGCCAAGTATATGTTCGACAGGAACTTCTGGTAGAGAGAGAAAGCCTTTCCAGGCCTTTCTTTTCCTTTTTAAGTTAAATCTAGTCCTAATTAGATTACCTTTATCATCCTTAAGTTAATTTGACAGCGGCCTTTTGTCCGATTCCCTGGGGTTTCCTGGGGTTGGGGTCCTTTTATCATAGCCAGTCATTTACACCTATCAGTTGTATCATGTAAATAACATAATTACCTACCTACACAAAAAATCAGCATCGCCTTCCAACGTGGACGAATTTTATGACGCCCTGTAATTCTTCTGATTTGATACCTACTTGTACATATTTGATTATAATTTTATATCTATTTTTAGTTTGTAAATAATGCTTCATTTCTCTTGAGGTAAAATCCAATACCCCAAGAATTATACATAATTGTGTTACACAATGGCAATGCCTTTCACTTTGACAGTCCAACGATAGTCATGAGGGTTAGTAACGTTGTTGAACAAACAAATTTGTCAAAACAACAGTTTAGGAATATCCTTCAAAATCCTTTGAGTGAGATATAAAGTGTTTAACGCCATTGGGATGCTGAGTAGACAGAAAGCCTCCCAAGATTAAAATAACTGAGTAGGTATATGGAAGTTCCAGTGTCCTACATGGATCTATTTCCAACAACAAACAGACGAGCTCTGCTCTATCTAATCAGCCTATGTCCACCCACTAGAATCTAACTATTTATTCAATATACTCAGTGTCTCAGTACAAATCTAGATTTATATCTACCTAGTTTGATTTTCATAGCATTATGCCCATAGTCCAAGCTTGGGATGAGTTTTTCAGATTTAGCAAGAAATTAGCTCAGTGGAATCTGAAGAAAGATAGCTATCTTGAGATTCCGCACTTTCTCTGTTTTAGGGATGATTACTATTCAAGCTGCAATCTGTATAAAAGCAAAAAAAAATATATTTATTTATATTTTTCTCGACTAGGATGAAGATAAATCTAAAGATTCTAGATTTGTAAGGTGTAAGGCTATATAAGATACATAGTTTACATAGTTTGATACGTCTAGCAGCCTAACCAACTGAAATGAATTAAATAAATGGGGCTTTCTGTATCAAGTTTAATTCTCACTGTAACCATTTAACATCTCGGAAAATTCAAAATGTCTGATTCCCATCGTCGCTTTGTGTCGATTCATGTAATTTTCTTTCTGTAGTCCAGTTTTATTAATTGATCCACATTTGTTATAGGATTACAATGCAATAAACTTCTGCATTTTACCATTCATAACATAAACTTTTCAAAGAACGGACAATAAATGTGCAGCAAGTGACAATTCAATGATGTGACGGCGGCCATCTTGAATACAAAATGGCGTCGTTTGGTGTGTTCCGATTTCTGGTGCTGTTGGCGGCACTGGTGTGGATCCTGGCTGAGGAGAAGAACGTGACTCGGAGACCATACCCCTGGACTAATGGCAGTTGGTTGTGAGTATAAATTTATTGAGTTAATTAAGAAATTGCAAGTTTATTAAGCATTTTCCCAAATCCAGCGGCAAATTGGGCAACAATGATAAACCGAGTTAGCATGATCTACTTTAGTTAAACAAAAAAAGACTAGTCTAAGCCTCTACCACGACTACAGTACAAGTGAAATTATAATCCTTAGGCTTGTATGTATACTTACAATACTTTCAGCAAAATTTCAGGACTTATTGGCATCTGCTATGTCTACTGAACCAAAACTGTAATTCTAGTCACTCTCAGGTGTTTCGAACCCCTCACTCACTTCAATTTGGTATATATATCATTTCAGAGCAGTTTATTAATCGGCTCTGGTATTAAACAGGGAGAAACTCCGTACATCGCGTCCAATAGAGAATGTTGTTTTATTTTTATTTTTTGTATCATCCTATTCTGTCTCGCTGCTGGGCAAAGGGCTTCGCCATGGCATTCCAATTTTGTTTACAATTTGCCTTCTCCGACCAATCCGTTAAGAATGAGTTGAGTTGATGAATTGCATTATCCAAAAAAGTCTGTACGTACAAGTAAAGCAATAGAAACTCCAAATAATAGTTAATGTACGTATGTAAGTTTTATAGCAAGTCTAGACGTGTCTCAGGTGGCGTTAGAGCCACAATAAACCCCCGTTTTATGTGACTCGGTGACGAATTCAGATTGGGTATGCGAGGGAGCTCTTTGAAATGAGAGTTATTTTCAGGATTACAGGTGTTTGAGGAGATATGAAATAGATGTTATTCAAGTTTCCTTCAGTTATTTGGGTAATGGTCTATCCTAACTGATGCTGACATACGACTTCATACAAGAGCGTATAGTTTTTCTCGTAGATATTTACTATAGTGTTGCGTGGTTCTTATAGAGCGTGGCGCCAGGGTTGCCTGCGAAATTCAAATTGCCTTACGTTTTTTGCGATTTGCAGGTCAGTGGCAGGCTGTATGTTGAACAAAATATGATTCGCGACCGCAAAAAAACGTAAGAAATTGAATTTCGCGGACTACCCTGGCGCTTCCACCTTAATCGGAACCAACACCATCATCTTGTTTTTACGATACAATTTCCACAGACATGTTTACCAACCGCGCCCTCGCGACAATGTCTTTCAATCGGCAAACAAACCATGCAGTACAGTATGACCACTTTAAGTTTGCAGTTAAAGGTGGCGCTGGTTGTCAAGAAAAAATGCATCGATATGACAAACTTGGTACATTTATTTTAGTTCTGTGTTTTCCCGCCTGCACGATAAGTTGGTTGTAGTGTACTTTACCTACTTTGAATATTTGTCTATCAAACGATATTATGACAATGGAGCTTTAAATTAAAACTCTGCGGAAAGGTTTCAGTCTCACCAAAGAATATCATGATACTCAGTAACTGAGTTGTCGTAGGTCGGATATAGGGCATGCGGTACCCGGTTTCAGTCCAATGGTAAAACTCGGAAAAATCCGGGTTTAACTATGTGTTCCGCATGTCCTATAGTAAGCGCCGGATAAACGTGCAATAAAGTTCAATGCACTTTCCTTAATTTCTCTGCGTAGGTACGCGGACAATAAATTATGAATCGTTTTTCATTACTAACAAAAGAAAAGGATCACCATAGATGTCGATTCAGGACAGATTTATGTCATTATTATTGTTTTCGGAATTAAGTAAGCATGTCAATAAATGTATGTGGATCAATGACCGTTATTGCACGTTAATCTAACGCTTACTATAGTCGGATAGGCAGACACTCCGTACGACGCGACGGTACAGAAAAGTTTTCACTGAATTTCACTTACAATAGCTAAACAAATCCATATATCACAGAAATGACAATGACACAGACGTTGGAAAAAATAATTCAATAAAACTTGACGCACAAGTTAAAATAATTGTACTAAGCCGAGAATTTTCTACCAGGCTACCTTAGGGTGATGCAGGGCCAAGACATAGTAGTCCACCAGTCCGCCAATCTATGAAATTCACTGCCGGCTTCTCTGTTCCCTGATCACTATAATCTGGATCTATTCAAGGTTCGAGTGAATCGGTTTCTTCTAGGCAAGCGTGCTCTACCCTAGGCCGCCTCATCGCTTCACATCAGGCGAGTTGCGGCCTATTTTTTTTTAATTTAAAAAAAAATAACAGCAATAGAAGCAACATAATACAACAACAATTTACAGAAACATTTTAAATAAAATACAATACATACATATAAAAATACACTAAATTAAGAAAGTTAAACTAATACAACAAATAAATTCTGAGACGAAACTGCCAACTCTCTGAGAATGTGTTCACGGGTTGTTGCCGTCCTGATGTTCAGAGTGAGCGCATTCCAAAGGAATACCGCCAGGTCCTGGCCAACAAAGAACATTTGAAAATAAGAAGGAGAAGTGGATTTGTCACTTTGCTGGCGGATATAAAAAACGTTTTGCAATAAAATATAATGGGTGTAGCTTAAAAAAAATAACAAACTTTTATTAAAATGAAAAGAAATAAATCAGGTTAAGCTATCAAAATTGAAAGCGAATACAAAGTTTAATATCCGCGCTATTAATCGTTGAAGAGTTCTCATTAGGAGACGATCCTGGTTGTAGGATTAAGTGATGTCTGTCATAAAAATTAATTGTCACCAGAACTAAAGGTGTATGCATAATTTCAGCTCAATCGGACACCAACAAGTGGTCGAGAAATGGTTTTCAAATTTTGAATTTGGACAACTTACATACCTATATACATACAATGGAAGTTAAATAAAAGCTTGTAAAAAAGACAAAATATAGGTAATTAAGAAGAAATGCTAGGCGAGCACAGACCAAAGGTTGCACAAACTCAGCTCTAGCAATACATTGATGTATTGCACAATCTGAACGTACAAGTACATGTTACCGGCGTTACAGGTCATCTGCTAACTTTCAACTATAGCTCACAAGAAGCATTAGATACGTGTGTTTATAGCATAATCAGCCAACATTGCACTGCTGGGACACAAGGCTCATCTGTCTGAAGGGAGCGAGCCGTAACCCACCACGCGAGCTCAGTTCGGTTGTCTTCGAATTTTTGGTTCTAGCACATTTACAATTGTGAAGGGAACATGAAAAAATACACAAAGAAGAGCGTCTGCTTGGGTTTGAATTCAGATCTACGAATCATTAGTCGGCGTCCACTACCATTGGCCCACCATTTCTCACACTTCATATAAAAGTGTGGCACTAAGGTAGCCCGGGAAATTCAAATTTTCTTACGTTTTTTGTAATTTGCCGGTCAGTTTCTGGTACTATGAGATGATGTAAGAAAATTTGCTTTTCGCGGTCTACCTTGGCGCTTCCCCTTAAGGTCCACTTTTCGCCGTTCTGGTTCGGAACCCTAAAGGCGACCCTCACCGGAGCATTCGCCTGTAAAATAAAAATCCAGGATTCGATTTTGAAAAGAAACATGAGAAACTGGCTATTGTTACAAATTGAATCTTTGCACACTGTAATGCTCGGTTCGCCTCACTCACTGACGTAATGCTCGAATCTGAACTGCTACATTACATGCGAAGCGAATGCTGCCGGTGAGGGAACTTCTTAAAAGCACAAGTTTTATGTTAATATCGGGAATAGCAAGAGTAAATGAACCTATTTATTCAACGGTAACCATTTAATGAATCAACACAGACGGTAATGCGAGTTGAGCTCCACGACGCCGGGGGTGTCCTTCCGCACGCCGTACAACCAGAACTCGTAGCTGAGGGACGTCAGCTGGCTGCTTATGAACGACAGCGTTATTGTATCCTGGAAACAACAATATTTTATGTAGTTATTAGTAGTATTAGTAGAGTTGCGTGTTGTCCTGGGTTCGATTCCCAGGTCGGGCAAAGCGTTATTGAGTTTTTCCATCAGGAATTTCTCAATAGCAGCCACAGAGTCTGGATTTTTGCGGTTGATGGCAATAGGCTCGCCCCCTGTTACATGAGACTTATACATAACTGGCGAAATGTGGGTATACTATTAGGTACAACTCTGCCTACCCTTCTGGAATTACAGGCGTTATGCAGAAGAGTTGCTCTTAAAGAAGATTTTGGAAGTTAGAAGAGCTGAACTATTGTTCGGATCGGTACATTCGATTCGGTGGTATTTGTTAAAAAACAAAACCGACCTGAAGTAATTAATACACATAGGCTGTCGTTTAGCTCGCCGTTGCCGTTTACATCTGCCTAGCCTTTACCCAACTATGTTGGGGTCAACTTCCAGTCTAATTGGATGCAGCTGATTACTAGTATTTTACATATAGCGACTGCTTATATGACCTCCGCAACCCATTTAGTACTGGGTAATACGATACCCCTTGGTAAGACTGGTTGTCAGACTTTCGGGACACTGACTAGCTCTAACGACTGTCAAAGATCTACAAATTACAGCCAGCAACGGCTTAACGTGCTTTCCGAGGCACGGAGAAAACTTGGTATGTAATGGGTTGTCACCCATCCACGGACCAACCTAGGCAAGCGCGGCTTAACCTGAATATCGAACCGAGCGGCTGTTTTTATTCAGCCATCTACCATCACTAAATCATGTTCGGGTCTGGTCGGCACTATTCGAGCTAAGCCAAGCTTTTCCCCAAATGTAAACAAAACACATTCGTTTTACCATACACCATACCACGAGTGACTGACCCAATTTCAGTCCAAATGCAACATTGCGGTGGCATTATTTGAAGGAGTAGTAGAGAAATTACAAGAACATGAAACATTCAACTTCTGTCTATGAATTTGTCTTTGAAAACTGTTTCGTTGTTGATTTACACAATTCTATACAATTGCTCATTAATTTTGGAATTTAATATTATTTGCATGCCCATGCCACGCGGTAGAATATGGAGGACTATATTATATAAGAAAACATCTATATACCAATAACCCATATTTGCAAAGAAATAAATGATTTCATTTAAAATTAGATATCAGTAACCAATTATCATTAAATGAGCTAAAATTCCGTAAACTTACAAATAATTAACTCATGGCCTTGGAGTGATTGAAACGCCTGCATAAAACAACACGCAATATTTATAGTTGCGAATTGTATAACTATATTCCAGTCAGGCGCTATTAACATACATAGTTTCATGATCTGCCTAGTCTTTTCCCAAATATGTTGGGGTCGGCTTCCAGTCTACAGAACCGGATGCAGCTGAATACCAGAATTTGACATGAAGCGATTGCCTATATGAGCTCCACAACCCAGTTAGTATTGGGTAATACGATATATCTTGGTTTGATTGCACTGTTAACAGAGTCTAAGAAATTGCATATAATCTTTAAACTTTTTTACTGACCTGCAGAACTCCTCCATCATTAATATACCCCTCACTCTCGGGTCCATCTATGTACAGGATCACCTTGAAGCCCGTTATTATGTATTCTTCGTCATCTGCTGTTACATTTGCCTGGAACAGGTTAATGGTACGGTCAATCGCCTGTCAAAAAATAAAGTTCAATATTACCGTGTACGTACGCATGAGTGTACAGGCCTTATAAATCTAGGCATGCTAAACACGGTATTAGGTTTTTGCAGCAATCATAAAATTACCAGTGAAATTAAGGAGATGTTTTATTGTCAAGTTACCATTTTGTTTTGTCCAGTGCGAGATTAATAAATACTTTTTCTCTCTAGATCACCCTCTATTTAATTACTGCGTTTATTTTTGTTGGCCGGCAAAAAAATAGCCCAATCTGGGTGATCTCAGATATTTTGTGGTTGAATAACTGTTCGGTTTATTGACTTACGACTTAGGTGTAATAACAAAAAATGTTTAATATGTTATGCTCTATCCAAATAATAAGTTTATTTTTGTTGGCTTTGGACTTTGGACAATAGCACAAAAATGTGTGGAGGCTGAGTGATTTCTTTTAAATTTTAAATTAGATTTCACTAGATTTTTCGAATACCAGTCCAATGACAATAGGTGTATGTTTTTCGATTAGTTGGCCGAACATTAGATACATTATTTTGACTCGATAAAGCGATATTGTGAATTTGAGTCGCTGTTAGCTCTAGCTTGGTTTCGCGACTAAACAAATTCACAAATAAAGGTTTTTTTTAAACACTTACACCATTGAAGATGAACTCAAAATACCCGGGAGCCTAAAAGAAAAACATAAAATTTGATCAAATCGTGCAAGTTTTGAAAAGGCGAAATGTTGAATACGAGTGCCACCACTCTTGATTTCAACAGCAAGGAGTTTCCCTTTGTGCTGCCAGCCTTGGATTTACAGAAAACTCAAATGAAGATTCAAACCACACCAATTCTGCTGGCAGTAATAGCTGATTTACAAGAGACCCCTTACAGTCTATATAACATCACGCCTATAATCCCCTATTGGTTAGGCAGAGGTGTACCTAATAGTACACCCACATTTTGCCAGTTATGTTTTTTAAGTCCCATGTAGTAGGGGTCGAGCCTATTGCAATGAACCGGGCACAAATCCAGATTCCGTGGCTGATACTGAGAAATTCCTGATGGAAAAACCCAATAACACTTTGCCCGACCTGGGAATTGGACCCGGGACCCCATGCTCAGCAGTCGCGCTTGCGATTGCTAGACCAAAGAGGCCGTCACAGAGTACAGAGACATGTGTGTCATATGAGAGGACTCAGTGCTTTATTCTATGTGGCCATAGAGACAACGGACTGGTTCAGTGAAATTCAGAATATCTTGGTATAAAAGCCAAAAACAGCGGCCAAGTAGTGCACACGTCTCCGGAAAAGCTCTTTAGACAAACCTCCACGGTTGTTGCTCTGAAAAAGCCAAGTATTTAATTGTATAATCAAACAGTTATGGTCCTTACTTTATTCTCCGGTGGATATCGGAGCGTGAGGTTCACGTCCTGCACGGGAAACGTCCAGCCCTTGGTTCCGTACACCATCAAATGACTGCCTGTGGAAGTGTACGAAATAAAATAAAAAGGTTTTATTGCAGAAACATGTACAACGTTTTACAGTATTAATCTTACGTAGGGCTAGGGACCTCCTTTTAAGTAGAAGATATACTTGTGGCGGATATTTCTTTGGAAATTAGTATTTACCCCCTTAATTTTAATAATACTGATCTCGCTCCGGTCGTGCCGAGTGCCGTCCCATCAGACTATGTGAGTAAAGAAAGTGTGAGTTCATCTGTGTCTGTGTACTAACTTGTGCACTATAAGGGTTGCGCCTCGTCTAGCAGTACGGAAACGCATTTTGCCTTGACCCTATCTCGGAAACATCCCGCTTCTTACGCTTGGCACATACAGGGTGGACGGGACACCGACGCGAATGTTACCACTCAGTACATCATTCTGAACCCTCACCACACCCCACATAGAATTTTTTTATTGGTCATTTAATAAAAAAAGTACTGGTTCCTACAAAAGTGCAATACCTACATGGTCAAAATGTATGGAAGAGCAGATATTTTTTTTAATTAGCGATGAAAAATTTCGATTTGGGGGTTTTAGATTGATTTACTGAGTACGTGGTATCCGTATTCGCGTCGGTATACCTTCCACCCTGTATAAAATTAGTTTTGTTCTAACCATAGACTAAAATCAACATACATATGTCATTCGAACCGGGAAACAGTTGTCAAAATAAATAAGCAATCGATTTCATCAAGAGATATCTAAATCCATCACTGATAGCGAGGCAATAGGTAGAGATGTGAGATTGTCTTAAAGTGCTATATCACAAATAGTGTAATCATTTACTAATCACTCGAGTGTACACTAAAAAGACGCACAATTTGTTTATAACCTAACCTAGTAAGTATATAATTTATAGGTTAATGATCATCATCATCACATCAGCCCGGAGTCACCTACTGCTGGCTAAAGGCCTCCCCTTTCTTCTGCTACATTTCCCAGATGTGTACGTCCCTTTTTCAGGTGTTTCCCGCAATTTTGACGATATCATCGACCTAGCGAGCTTTATGACGGCCCTGGTTTCTTTGGCTTATCCTTGACCACCACACCACTCCATCAGAGCCATGCTCCATCGGCCATCTCCGCGTCTAGCCAGATAACCTGCCCAGGTCCACTTGAGGCGCACCGCCCGGTCGTTTATAGATTGCGTTGGTAATGTGAATAACCTTTCACGTCGAACGGGGAATATAATTTCTGACGCATACAGGAAAAACGTTAAAATCGGTAGCTACGTCATCCACTAAACCTAGGTATCTTTGTCGTAAATAAATGAAGTATTATCAATTTTCAGAATAAGTACATTATAATCTTTCAGCGATAACTCAAAGTATACTAGATTTTGGATATAGCTGAAGTCAGTTACTGTATTGATACTGTAATAATGACAAAACAAAAAGATTTATTTGACGATTATTAAGAACAAAACTGCATAGTTCTGTCGTTCGTTAGCTCATCATCTGTCTAGTCTTTTCCCAATTAAATTTCCCAAAAAAAAAAAAAAAATTTTCGGCTTCCAGTCTAACTGGATGCAGCTCAATACCAGAACTGTACACGGAGCGAATGCCTATCTGAGCTCCACAACCCAGTTAGCACAGGGTAATACGTTAACCCTTGGTAAGACTAGTTGTAAAACTTTCGGGTCACTGACTACCCGTTTCAACTGTCAAAGATCTACAATTGACAGCTGGGACCAACGACTTAACGTGCTTTTCAAGGCAAGGAGGAAACTCGGTATGTTATGGGTGGTCATCCATCCACGGACTAACCTAAGCAAGCGCGGCTTAACCTGAAGATCGACCCGAGCCGCTGTTATTATTTAGCGTGGAGCTCGTCTAAAGTAACAATGATAAGGCAAAAACATTGTTGACGATTATTAACATAAATTGGACGTCTTGGTCACCGGGAGCATTCGCCTTTAATATCCAAGATTCGATTTTGTACATAAACAAATGACAGGCGAATGCTCCCGGTGAGGTAGCGCCGAAACAAAGAGATCTAAAAGATTCATAGAGCGGAAATCTATACATATCTATCTATACTAAAATGTAATAAAATCGTAGACTTGACGTGTCTGTATATTACAGATTCTTGCCAAAAATGTACTGGAAGGTACGGGAAATAACTACTAGAACGTAAACAAAACAGTTTTTAAAATGTTTGTCTGTTTGTGTGTTTGTTGGGCACGCATCACGTTAAAACCACTCACTGTATTCAAAATTGTAATATTGAAAAATAAGAAGCAATGTTGTGAGTAACATTTAGCGTTTATTTCATCGAAATCGACCAACAGACGAAAAAAATATTTATTTTTTAAATTTAGTTAGTAACCACATATGCGATTTCTATGATAAATTTAATCATTTACGTAAATAGGTTTTAGACGTAGTGTAGTCGGAATAGCTGAAAACTAATTTTGTTTTATTTTTCCTTTTGTGTTTTTGCATGGAAGTAATAAGTACTACGTACAACAAGAATTTTTACTTGCACCAAAAATTTTTGGCACCGACAGAAAGGATCCAATATGCGAATTTTGTCCCTTTGTAATAAGGTGACCATTCATTTTATGTAAAAAGTAGGACATGATGGAAAGGCTGAGAATATCTATACATTTATATCTAATTATACATATAGTAACATCGTAAAAACTCAAATCGATGTGACGAAATAGCGCAAAATCTATTACATAGATTCTGTTCAAATTTCGTAAAAATATTCCTTACAGCCAATTTCAAATTTTAAGCTATACATTATCACGCTACTTGCTTAAGGGGGTGAGCGATATTGCATTATATCCGTATTCTTCAATTGTTTGACGTTTCAGTCATGACGTGCATGAAAAAGCCCATTTAAAACTTATGAGAACTATGGAAGCACATGCCAATTTTGTATCATTACGGATTACGACTTCAATCTTTTCAAAAAATTTGACTAACATAAGAAGTGCGATCTAAGAGGAGAAACCTCGTAAATGCGCATTGAATGTGCGTTGAAAACCAAACATAGAAACAGGGCCACACTGCGGCGCGGCGCGACGTTCGTGTTAATTTGGAAACATGAAGATTACCGAAGCGCATAATATTTGTGGTTTTATTACTAAAATACATTAAATTCAAGCGTACACAGTGCTTTCAGTAACGTGTTTTTTGCATACTACTTTTGTTTTCGGTTTCGGTTCTCAGAGAAGATCGTTTTTTTTTTTTTTTTTTAAGGAAATTACTCGTCGGTAGTGGTCGGTACCTATGATAGAGCATGAATTGCATCTACATAATTATGTCCTTTCGTTATAAACTTCTTCTTAACATGCCGATGGCAATCTAAATTCATTCCCCCCAGAAATTGACTACGAGATACTTTAATACTTAAAACAAAACAGTAACTTAACAGTAAGTCAATTTATTAATATATTTTTGTAGAGGATGTTAGGAATATACAACAACTTCACGTTCCCATGTAATGTTCCCTGACAATGCCAAAAGAACACGCGTTCACGTGTGCGAAGCCGCGGGCACAGCTAGTTGGGAATATTTTCATACAAATTTTTTGATCCCGAACATTTACAATTTTGCGTACACGACAAGGCGTATGACATTAGACAGAGCGACTTGTTACTAAGAAGTAACAAGTTATTCGATTACGACTTTTTTCGTCTTGTGCCATCTATCGCTAGTAAATATTTGAATGTCTTTGCGCCGAAACAATATTATTGTTTGCTATGTCGTTATCAAAATATGAGCCAATCACCAGGTCGGTAATAAGACTGAGTGCCTAGGTTATGAGAGACTAGACAAAATAAAAATTTGTCGGCCATAATGATGATAGAAAAACAACAGAGTTGATGTCAATCTGGTTGAAAGTCGCCTTAGAAATACGAAACGTTATGAAAATATATCCCGCTTATGTAGGCCTGGTACACTGTTTAAACAATATCTAAGTAGAGTGTTTCAAAGAAGTATTTAAAAATATTACAGCAAATAGATGAGATAAGATTGTAAAAGGAAAAACTGCACGTTTTCTAGAATTAAGTAATCTTCTGAAAGTCAGTGTATAAATGTCTTATTATTTGTGAATAAACAAATACAACTGTGGTAACTTAAGCCTGAAACAGAATTTCCCATTTTAATGGGTTCAGGATTCCTGCCTGAATATTTACAAACGCAAAACATTTACCTGTTCATTGTTCTGTGGGCTGAAAAAGTTTCTTAGTGCTTATTTTCATACGAAAGACGAACACAAGAGACGAAAGCTCTTTAAACACCCGAATGTTCAACATCGTCACAGTTTATCTTAAAATCAATAACATCACTAACCTTCAATAAGAGAGTCCAACGAACAATAATACTTGTTGACGGTTTGATAAACCGTCGAATCGACTTGTCTTGCTCCATTATTGCTATTGGGATTGTTACCAAAGAACTTCACTTGATTGCCACCATCATACGCCTCGATCTCTGGCTTGATAACCTGCACTAATTCACTTTCCACTAAAACCACATAAAACACGGTAACACATGATATTAATATTCTTATATTTCCATTCATAACGTAGGCACGAAAACGGCGAGTAAGTTAAAGCGGCAGGCATATCGTACGCGCATTAAATGTAAGATTAATTAACCCTGATTAGGAATGTAATTAAAATAATATTTAGTGATAAGAGTCGATATTTTTGTGATAAATGCTGTTTTGTTATCGGATCCTGTCGGTCTGAACCCGCGACTGACGCGATTGTGTACGTACTTAGCGTGAATCGAGCGTATCTGAGTGATTAGATTGCTCGAATTTGATCCTAATAAGCAGATGTTGGCAGCTATAATAATGTGTGTTGGGAATTGCAATGACTACCTATTGCTTGCGGCTTCGCTCCCGTTATGTACGGAAATTAACCCACGGGAAAGCTTAAATGTAGCCTAAGACACTCGGGGATAATGTAGCGTCCCATTAGTAAAAGATTTTTTGGAATCGGATCATTAGTTCCGAAGATTGCCACCTACATACAAACTTACAAACAAATTTTACCTCTTTATAATATTACTTTAGATGATAACGAAAAAGTAGGAAGCCAGGGACAGAACTGCAAACATCACACCTATTCCTATTCCCTGAAGAAATAATCAGAGGTGTATACTATGCAAGTTATGTTTTAATTCTACGTAAACGGGGTTAAGGCTTTAACAAGATAACTATGATCCGACCACAAATCTAGACTCTGGGGTAGATACTCTAAACTTTCTAAGAGCCACTCAATACTGCGTTTGTACCTAACTGAAAACACAATAACTTGTCATCAGTTCCGAGGGCAGAAAAGATGACGCTAGGCCTCATACGAAATAGGTACTACATAGGTCACTGAGGGTCGACCACTTTCCAACCTTATGACTTAGGGCCTAAGGCTGAAAAATGGTGGTCTGTAGTAGGTATCTAGCTAGTCATTTACGAAAACAACTGACACACGAAAAACAAAAAAAAATCAACCTCTCACTATACCAAAAGTCCAATAAAAACTTCAAATATCCAAAGTTTATGACGCTCAATAAACGAACTCATACCTAAAGAGGATCTACATAAGTGAATAATTAATAGAACCTTCTCGAAACCGGTTGTGCTCACAAAAACGGTTCCGATCACCCTTTTCATCTCTTAGAACCCTCATTAGGGCTACTTAAACATTATTATAGGCCATTATAATCACGCCTCGTTCAAAGTTGTGGTAACTTATGGACCATAGACTATGCTCTATGGATTTATGGGAGGTGATAATGCGTACTTTATGGTCGTTGCGACGTTTTATAATGTTTTGTTTTATCTGTGTTATAAATAAGAGATGTGTGAAGAGGTTTTCTTGATTGGGTTGAGACAATAGTTTTATGGGCACTAGCTTGTGCCCACTGTTTCGCTCGGGTTGCTGTGGAATATTTAACATAGAGACGTTCTTACTAGGTACGGGGATAATCGGATAAGAAGGATAGGAAGGATAAAAAGTATCCCGTGTCCTCACTCCTATTCTCAAACATCAAAATTTGTTCAGCCGCTAAGGCGTCAAATGTAACAAATAAATGCACAGAGAAAAATACTTTCGATTTTATAAAATTGGTATGGATATTTTTAAGTCTTAGCGTGTAGAAAAATGTTTCTTTGAAACTCGTATCAACATGATCAAACCACAAATGACCTAAATCGTTTCCTATCATACCTACCACTTAGATAAGAAAACCACAACACATTATCACATAAATACACCTTTAAAAAGAGAAACCACGAAACTTCTACCAGCAGACCAATCCAAGATGGCCGCTAAACTGTTTCTCTTCAGTGCACTCCTGTCATTCTCTGCGATCCTAGTACACGCTAGAGCTCGTGGTAGCTTCAACATTGGAAATACTTTTGGATCTCATTTAATATACCATGAAACGCATCACAAGTATCCTATTCCTTTTATGGTAAGGGATGAAGATTTTACCGTGAACGGAGTCGACAATGAAATTATTGAAGCTGTGATTGTGAGCGATTTAGATGGTACGGGTCTGAGCTATATCAAAGATGGCGGCATTGGACAGCACAATGTGACCATACATTTGGAAAGTGAAAGAGGAGATGGATATAAGTTCTTAGTTGAAGTGTATGCTATTTGATTTATTGTGGGAGAATAAATTTGTTGAGTTAAAAGCTTTGACTGTTTTATTATAACTCGCGAGTTTATATGAATCTTGTATTGTATTGTATAACGGGCTGGTGTCCGCAACTCCACGTCCAAAGCGCGTATTTTGATGAATCTTACTAATTATGTATATGTTTACATAGACATATTTGTAATCTTACTATACAGATTTAAACAATTGATGTGTCGTCAGTTGTTCTTGCAGCAAACCTTCAGGTTTGTGCGAATCTCATCCAAATCTAGGTCTTACCACTATTCCTTTATAGGCCATAGCTTAACAATACTCCTTATATTAGCTCGCCACAATTCAGTTATGGGTCTGCTCTACCCGCTGTCATCAACCAACCGGCCATTGATTCCAACTGCTAGGAAAAAGAAGTGCCGGCACCTCTCAGGTCACATTCTGACGGAACGAAAATCGTACAACGCGAAAGCAGAGTTATCTGCGAGATTAAATTTTAATAATACAATAGCCCAACTACAACCGTTAGGCATGACCACCGAGACCTGCAAATTTCAAAAAGCGTAAGAAAATTTAAATTTCGCGGGCTACCCTGGCGCTTGCCACCTTAAGCCGAAACAATAGATTGTAAAACGAATTTCCAATAACCAATTATAATAAATTATCAGAATCATTGGTAAAATCAAATTAACTATCAATTAATTATTACGAGTACTAGCGATATTGAACATTCATTAATTTAATGTCGTATTCCTTAATTACAATTTTAATATTTAACACAATATCATAGTAGCTTTACAATTGTTCGTTGATATGGAATATTTTAATTTAAAGATTTTAATAATGATGGACATAACAATCATAGTGCTTTACGTTGTGACCAAAATATGTTACTTGCTGATACTGATTACAATGTACGCTTTGGCCAATCATCTCCGTGCATCGCAGTCAACTACCAGACGTATTAGGCTTCTACCAAAACACCCGATTCTTCTTCCTCATCAGAGATCTCCTAGCTCTATTTTAATGTCATTCGTCCGATATTGAACTGAGCGTCTCAGGCTACATTTTACCGATTTACTGCTTCAATTTAAGGACTCGTCTACTCCAACCTCCTTCGGTTCTGCGACTAACATGGTCGGTTTATTACTTCTTCAGCTCGCATAGGTTAAAACCTATTTGAGAAATATCAAATGCGTTAAAAAAAAACATGTAGGTATTCGCTTTGAGTGCCCACAAGTAACGCAACCTTGTTTACATTCGACGCCCTCAGAGAAGTCGACCCTGCTACCAACCTTACAGATTTTTTTCTATTTTTGCTTTCGTTTGTTGCCTTCCACATTCTACATAAATACTACACCACGACCGCTACATGAAAAGTAAAGAAACGATGGATAGACTGTGTGTAGGATGATATGAATAGAAAGGAGGTGACTGCTGAGATGACAAGTAATAGAGAAGTATGAAAGAAGAAGACCCCAAATAAATTGGGATAAGGGCAGGAGAATGACGACCAAGACATTACTCTTCCTTGTAAGTGCTGTAAAGGGCAGCCAAAAATTGTTATAGTTGCAATCAATAATACCTCCTTTTTAAAATAATTTTAGTAGACTGGACAAACTCTACCCAAAGCTCCACCAAATAAAACAATTAAATAATTTTAACAAAGCCATTTATTTATTCACAAACATATCAAATAGCGTACACTTCAACTAGGAACTTGTATCCATGTCCCCGCTTACCTTCCAAATGTATTTTAACTTCACGCTGTCCAATACCACCTTCACTCATATAGCTGACGCCATTATCTTCCAAGTCGCTGACAACCACAGCTTGAATAATTTCATTGTTAGTTGTCTTCACGATAACATCTTCATCTCTTTTGAAGAAAGGAATCGGGATCTTATGGTGGATTTCGTGATAGATAAGATGGTCTCCGTAAGTATTTCCTATGCTGAAGCTGCCATGAGTGCTACCGTGTACCAGGATCGCAGAGAATGACAGGAGTGTGGTGAATAGAAGCAATTTGACGGCCATCTTGGATTGGTGTTTGGTCGAAGAGTGTCGTGTGCTTTCGTTTTATAGGAGTGTTAATGAGTTGTAGTTTCTGTCATTTAGTTGTATGATTTGAAATGGTTTTGGCAATTTGTGGAATCTGGTTTTAGGGTGGTAAGACCTGCTAAGCTGATTTCTGAATTGCATCGGAATGTTGTCCTCCAAAAGGGATGAATGTGTTGCTAGGATGCAGGCGTGATTTTTGCTGGCGACTCAGAAATTGTCTGAATAAGATGGTAGTACTACTCATAAATGAGGGCTAAAGAAGGGATAAAAGATGTACCTGAGTATCAATGTGAATGGCTATTTAAGAATACCAAATACCAGGAATACAAAAAAAACATCAACAGCAGTTGGATTGTATAAAGATGATTACGTAGCCAGAGTAAGTTTGTTGAAATATTCCTCCAAATAACAGCCACAGAACGAACATCACCGCATTTTAGGCACACTAACAAACTTGCATAATTTTGCTAATTAATTAAAATCTTCACAAATGTGTAATTAATATCAAATTGTTATCAAACATTTGCACAGTTCGTACGGCAGCTAACGTAACATGCCGAATCTATTTCGCTAATTAGTTTAAACAAATTAAACCTTCGTACACTGTTTATAAAGGCTATATTTGTATGAATTAATGTTGACGTCTTAGGTGCTTGATAGGATTGCTGGAACTGTCAATATTATACAATAACTTGAACCGGGGAAGTACTATACAACAAGTAACATAAGCCAAACTGATATCAGAGACTTCCCTCAGGTTCACTTGAGTGATATTCTTTTTTGTTTCATTCCACTTTTCACTTTTTCACATTTTGCGATTAGGCGGTACGTTTAAGTTCGAGTTGAAGACGAAAAAAATACTTTTTTTGCAAAAAAAATAACCGACTTCCAAAAAAACACTAAAAAAATGGAAAATTACTCTACTGTAAACTTATTTTCCACTTTTTTTTTTTGTTTTTTAACCGACTTCAAAAAAAAGGAGGAGGTTCTCAATTCGGTAGTATGTTTTTTTTTTTTTTTGTGTTTGTTACCTTATATCTCCGTCATTTATGAACCGATTTGAAAAATTATTCTTTTATCTGAATGGGTCTACTTCCCGATTGGTCCCATAGAAATTTCATCAAAATCGGTTCAGCAGTTTGGTTTTGAAATCAAAATAGCTGGAAAAAATGTCATCCAAGTAAAAGAAATTGCTAAATTTATACTTGACAAGGATTTGTGTGTGATACGATAATTAAAAAGGGTAAAACAAAAACTTTTTTGCAAAAAAAAACCGACTTCCAAAAAAAAACACAAAAAAAGTGGAAAATAATTTACTTTGGGAAGTCGGTGGCAAAAAAGTCAATGAAACAAACAATAGTCACAGACTTCCGAAATTAAAGTTATTTTCCACTTTTTTGTGTTTTTTTTTGGAAGTCGGTTTTTTTTGCAAAAAAGTTTTTTTTTTGTTTAGTGGTTATTTTTTTTTTTCAAAAAGTTTTTATTTTACCCTTTTTATTTATCGTATCACACACAAATCCTTGCCAAGTATTAATTTCGCAATTTCTGTTACTTGGATGACATATTTTTCCAGCTATTTTGATTTAAAACCAAACTATTGAACCGATTTTGATGAAATTTCTATGGAACCAATCGAGAAGTGTATCCTTTTAGATAAAAGATGAATTTTTCAAATCGGTTCATAAATGACGAAGATATGAGGTAACAAACACAAACTAAATACAACCGAATTGAGAACCTCCCCCTTTTTTTGAAGTCGGTTGATAAACAGAAAGTAAGCGCCTGATTTCGGTTTTACCATTTCTGTCAATAAGCAACTTTGCTGCGTTCTCGTTTGAAGGGTACGGGTGCCAGTTACGGCATCGAAACCCGGTCGGCCATAGAAAAACCCGGGAAAAACCGGGTTTTACTATGGGACCGAAACCGGTTTTCGCTTGTCTAGTCGTGTGCAAATGCATGCTGACATATGAGGCGTTTCTTCTGTATCGTAGATGGAAACGCAAGTGCAATGTTCGGCATCGGCAAAATGGAAATAACAACCGACTTCCAAAAAACCACTAAAAACGTCATAAATAACTTGATTTTCGGAAGTCGGTGTCTTTATTTGTTTCACTGATTTTATCGCCACAGACTCCAATAGTCGGTTCATGTCGGTTCATTTGGGTTCCTTACTTGAAATCGACTGACCAGAGATCGAATAACACTTGCTCGAATCATCGGCAGCGCGAAGGAATAGTATTAAGGATTTCAAGTACTGTCGAGTTAACGTTTTCGAGCAAGTGTTATTCGATCCCACGTCATTCGATTTCAAGTAGGGAACCCCGGGTTCATTGATGTTACCAACACATCTAACAAATCAATAGTCAATCTTATTGAAAGTCGGTGCAAAAATAAATTCAACATTTTGAAAGCGATTGCCACTCGTTATAGCGGTGAAGTGGACCTGCCTGACTTTCGATGACTTTTACGTACACACCCACATGACTCATTTCATCAGTCTCCTGCCCTTATCCCAATTTATTTGGGGTCGGCGCAGTATGTCTTCTTCTTCCATACTTCTCTATTACTCGTCATGACTGTCCCATTCCCATGGCGTAAGCAGAAACCACAGAACCCCATCCGCTAAGATCGGACATCTAGTCATACATGCATGACGGTTTCTCGAGTATGACGAACCTGATCTTTCTGAAGAATGTCACCAATATGGCTGCTCTACCGTACTTTTGCTGGTATTTCCAGTATGTAAGTTGAGCTAAAATAATTCATGTCAACGTTGCAGGAAAAATGTAACAAGATAGTAGTCTTACCTTCATAAGATCGTTGTGATTGGCCAGCGCATTGACAACGCATTTGAGAATCATGCGGGGGACCTGTACGATGACGATGGCCCAAGATTTAAATCAAGAGATTGTCCTTGCCGAGTCAAACAATGTGTTAACGTTTCGTTCTTTTGTATCGATGGCACGACTTATAAGATTTCATGGCCCCTGTTGTAGTAAGCCTGGTCATTTTAATCGCGGTGTCAATTGCTATTTTTAACCGATTTCCAGAAAGAAGGGGGAGAACTGCCTCGTCGGTCTTAATGGTCCCAAGCGCGACTGCTGAACATGACGGCCTAGGTTACATTCCAAGGAAGTATTATTGAGTTTTTCGATCAGGAATTTATCAGTAACATCCACGCGGAGTCTGGATTTGTGCCCGGTTGATGGCAATAGGCTCGCCCCTTA